>OY015311.1:22923859-23239610 GCA_955612985.1 Cheilosia scutellata
AACTGCAGAACTAACATACATCTGCAAGGATCTCGGGGCGCTGTTGAAGCGTTATAGGTTCGCCTTTCCCGAGAGAAGTATGTATGTATTTAAAAAAAAAAAAAAAAGCACTAAAGTTAAACGATGTAAAGGGTCATTTTTTAAGCGTTTGGTTTTTAAAATTGTAAAAAAAAAAAAAAAACAACGAACATTTTCAAAATTGAGTGAAATTTTTATTAGAGTCGATAAATCAAGTCTTGCAATTTACTTTTTGAATATTGTTTCGTGTAAGGCTTGACCGCGACTACGCATTAAGTGGTCCATCCAGAATGTCAAATTTTCGTATACTTTTAACAGCATATCGACTGGTATCTCACCAATAACACGACTTATGTTGTCTTCCAAGGCGGCAATATATTTATATATATCAATGGTTTTGAGACACATTTTTTTCTAAGCACGATTTTTGGTAATAAAATTCAATAATTTGCAAATGTTGTTCGGGCTTAAGTCTATCCATGGTGAAATGACAATGCTAACTGAGTATTTTTTACTTTGACAAGTGTCACAAATCACGCGTGAACTGTCAAAAAAATCAGACTGAAAAACCAAACAGCAAAAAATCACCCTTTATTATCTCGTGACTTAGGCCGTGTGTCAGTTGGGCTAAATAATTATCCTCGGATAATTTTCTGATACTTATGAAAGTATTTTGTTGTTATAGTGTAAGAAATCTTTACACTTTTCCACTTTCACAATGATACTAGACCTGATACACCGAATCGTGAATACCCCTAATGTATATTAATTACACAGAAGTTTGAATTCCCATTTTAAACCAAATTGGAAATATTTGACTTCTGCTTTTTCAATTTTATTTTGACAGTTCGTTATTTTTTTCAATCTAGCCGTTCATTTTGCGCTAGATTGAAAAATTCCCCAGAAAAGGATATTTTACAAAATGTGCTAGAGCTCTAGCGCAAATGCTGAAATGTCAGTTTTTTTTATATGGAGTTTGGCATGCCGCTAGTCATCTAGCGGTCAATGGAACGCGGCCATTAAAACGCGTTCCACAAACTAGCGAATAAAATATTTGTTCGCACTTAACCTCAAATTATAAATTGCTGCTAGAAACTAATGACTGAAATACGCGAACTGCAGCGACAAAGAAAAGTGTTCATGTGATGTGAACGAACTGGCAAAGTTTGCGTATATTCGCTCGTAGGTAGTTGGTCGCCCTCATGTGAATAGTCCTTAACAAGAGTCTGCTGTCTGCTTCAATTGTATTTTGAACTGATTTTGGAAAAAAAATATTGCATCTAAAATCAGCAATCTTGTCAGTAACCACATTTAACAAGTTCAGGAATTTTATTCAAAGATATTTAAATATTTATGTTAAGTCCCTATACTACATTACATATTAACATATTGTTCCCTTTATTCTTTTCAAAAATAACTCAACCTCTCATTGTTGCGATGCGATGTGAGTCGGGAACAAAAAGTTGCCGGTAGCAGTTTCACGACGAATTCTATAAAAGTTGCTCTTGCCAGCTCTTGTATAAATATTATCTTATTTAGGTACATCCAAAAATTCCCACTCGGCTCTTTCCTTCAATTCTGTCCGCGCAAGACATGTTGGCAACTGTGCTAAAAAAAATAACAAACAGGAAATGCATGTGCTATCAGCCACTTTCGAATTTATGTGCACATCCTATATTTTTATTTTTAACAAATCCATTGCAAATAACTTCTCTTCCATTATGTAGACAAACAATGAAATAAAACAAAATCAAGTTTAATTTAAGAAAATCTATAATTAAGTAAATAATATTACAATAAAAAAAAGAGAGACAGTCAACCGCAAACAAATCCCATCCTACGATTTAAAAAAATTAATCAAAAATCACCGCACTTCATTCCAAAAGCGAATGGGATAAACTGCAAAGTGTATTGGTCTGGTCTTCGCAGTCCTCTCCTATCTTTAAAAATACTGATTATTCAGTTGACTGCGCGAAAAGATCCAATCTACCGCCAGCAATTTATCGCGCTTTGATATATTCATCCATTCGACTATAGAGGTACTAATAAAAAGCATTTTACTCACGGCGACACACCGGCACGACACTAATACACTATATACCCCCGTCCAAAGCTACCATACTAACTTGGGCCAACACGAAACGTATCCAACCTCAGTGATAGAACGAATACGATTCCGACGAGTAGAGTTTTAGCGAATGGTCCTCCTCCAATGCGCTTCTAAGGTGCAAAAATATATTCTAGTGTGTCCGAAAGGGAAATTATTAATTTAAAAAAAATAAAAAGTGCGCGGAAAATGAATATTTGTGTTCCACCGAGAGAGCCAAATGCAAGTGATGCCTCTGTTTAATAATAAGTGTGACAAATTTTAAGAATATAGTTACATTAAAAGTGTGATTCACACGCAAGATATTTTCAAATTAGTGAAACTGCATAATATATATATTTTCCAACTCCAGGATTTACAATGGATAACCAAAATCTGCCAAGTGACGACGAACTCGATGAAGGTATTTAACAATCTTATTTCATTTTTCTATTGCAAAAATCTTTAATATTTACCAAATGAGGCAATCAACTGGCAATAGCAGTTGTTGGTAATCTTTTTCTCTGTATGCGCGAATACTTATCAGACGACGTAGTAAGTAATGTTAAATACAAAACAATGTAAATATGATGAGATAAAATTACTTCCTTTGCTAGACAATCGAAAATATTTACATTGCTAGTTTTCCAATTAGGAAAATGTGCTTCGTTAAGTTTTTCTCTGGTAATACTTTAGTACTTGCCACTAAGTCACGACATGACATAGTATAAGGTAAATAAAAATAAACGCGAAATTCTGATTAGAATGCGCGATTCATTGTCCAAACGGATTATGTATCTGAACTTGAACTTTGGATGTTTACAATTTGTTAAAAAATAAAAAATCCAATCCAAATTCTCTATGTATAATATTTTTTACAGGACTTACAGATTTCCCATCGGTGGGTACCTCCTTGACAAGATTTTTGGCTTGCATGGCTCCAGTAATGGGTAATAATATGTTAGCCCTATAAATCAAAAGAAATTTTGCCTGCCTTGTGGTGGTTGTCATTATTATGCGTATGGAAAATCATAACAATTTTACCGTCACTCATCATCATCCCCATCGAATATGTACCTACATAATTTATATATATTTTTGCTTTTCAAGCAAATTATTTGTGTATAAAGAAAATAATTAATCCATGAGGAAAATTTCATTCTGGTTGGGTGGGGTGTGAATGTGACATTTTATGTCGTTTTTTTTTATTTATTTTTTCGCAATGAAAAGTCAGTTTATTTTCCATTTTGTGTACGAAATTAGTTCGTTGAGCGAGTTATATGTATATAGTTGTGGGTGGGTGGACTCATCTGGGAATATAGTATGTGTGAGAGTGTATTTAAATCTATCTACGAGGTCAGTTTTTGGCTGCATAAAATTTATGTAGGAAATTCGATTTCATGCGGAATAGTTGGTATCCTAATCCTAAGCATAGTCAATGTACATGTACACACATCTAATTAGCATAATGTTGATGGATGTTCATTTAGAGATGATGGAATTGAGTTTATTTCGAGAAATGTTGCCAACTTGTTGAACGGCTTTCTTAACACACCTGAGTCACTCAATACAGTTGACCAAATTGTTTAAACTATCTACTGCAATATTGCAAAATTTATTAGTTGTTTGTTTGTCAAAAAATAAATTCAGTAAATATAATCACATTTTAATTCATAAACACACTACATATCTAGGTTATTAACCTGAGACAATTGTTTACATTTGGATAAAATTTCAAGACCTCCTAATGTATACAATCTAATCATAGATCAAGTTTTATTAGATAAAGAACTTCGGATATTTTTGAAACAGGATTCAGGTTTACCGACAAATTTCGTCAATTTTCAGAGTATTTTTGAATGAATTCTGTAGAAGCTATTTTTCATTTGTCTGTATATCTACTTATTTTCGAATACGACAAAGTAATTTATTAAAGTGCGTATTTACTTGGACGGTGCAGTATGTAAAATGTCATTAATTTCTTGGCAAATTACCAACGAGTATGTATGTATACATAGGCGCCAATCATTGTCAATCAATGTGTCGCACATATACATTTCAATTTAAATGAATTAAACCTTTGTTTACCATATCAATGACGTTCCCATGATTTGCATAGAGTCCCAAGAAATTCTAATTGATGTACATATGCTTGGGAAAATACATTTTCGTGTCTTTTGAGAATGTCGGCGACTATTTAAATTGTCAATATATATATATACATTAGACAAAACCAAGTCTTTGAAAAGTTATATGTATGCTTCTTTTCACCCTGTTTTATTCTATATGAATAATTTTTCTATGAAAATTCGGTCCTCCATTTTTAGGAGAGTTTATATCTACTATCTACAAATATTGACTTAGACCAACACAACTGTACTTTTGGACACATTTAAATTTTCGATCCGGCAAACTCCAAGTTCCTTAAAAATGATGTTCCCTAGTGGTTTCTTTTTAAATCATAGGTTATTTTGACACTGACAGCTATTTCTCACTCGAAATCTTGACAGAAAGTTAGAGTATCATACCTACGCGGAATGAAATGAGTCGCTTTTCGCTTTAACAAAAGTTGGGAAATATTGAAAACTTATTCCAAACTGGGTGCTGTGTAGCCGAAACAGTGCGTTTTTCGAAAAGAAGTTTTGGCCGAAATGAAGATCCCACCGCCTGCTGTACGCAAGTTTGTGCCAAAAGCTCGTGAGACTAGTGGTGCAAGTGGACAACACTCGTCGTCGAGAAGCCAATGCATCCACAGAGAGTGACAGTTTGTTGCGGATTGTGGAGTGGTGGCATCATTGGACAATTTTTCTTCGAAAATGAGGCTGGAAACAACGTTTCGGTCAACGGTGGACGTTACAGAGCCATGTTACCCGACTTTTTTTTTTACTGAAATTGAAGACATTGATTTGGGTGACCTATGGTTCATGCAGGATGGCGCGTCATGCCACACAGCCAATGCCACAAGTGATCTTTTGCGCCCCAAATTCCCAAATCGTGTTATCAGCTGACTTGGCGATGTCAATTGGTCGCTTCGGAGCTGCTATTTGACCCTTTTGGACTTTTTTTTGTGGGGAACCGTGAAGGACCTATGTTATGCCAACAATCTAGAAACGAATCAATCACTTAATGCCAATATCATCCAAGCAATCCGTGAGCTACAGCCCGAAACCATCAATAAGGTCTTGGAAAATTGGAGAGACAGAATGCGCTACTGCGAAGCCAGCCAGAGGCAGCCACTTGAACGACGTTGTGTACCATAATTAATGGGAATGTTTGCTCTTACTAATAAAGCCATAATACATGGAAAACATCTAATTTTGTTCATTTTTAAAAAGAAACTTGTATTTGGCCTACCCTTAGACTTTATTTTCTGGGTACATAGTAAAAGGAACGCTACATGTCTATATATAGGACTCTCGGTCTAACCTCAAACATTCGTTGGTGTGAATTTGATTTATGAAACAAAGGGGAAGAACTTGCAGTTTCATGTTTGTCAGATGTTCGCAAGAATGCAATGAAAAAAGCCTAAGGCCCATTTCACACACACCCGGCAGCCGGCTAACCGGTACCGGCTACCCGGTCGTTGGGAATACATTCTTATGGGCGCGTTCACACCTGCAAACCGAAACCATCTATAAGAATGTATTGCCAACGACCGGGTAGCCGGTTAGCCGGCTGCCGGGTATGTGTGAAATGGGCCTAAAGGTGTATAGGCCGGCAGGTTAGCTCTCGCTAAAACAACTGCGACAAAAATCATTGGTAGGCAATTAGGCATCCCTCCTAGACCTAGTCTATAGAATGTGTCAGACTCTTAGTGACATAAGTAAACGGAGCGTATATTCTGTTTTCAGAGTTTTCAGTCTTGCGCATTTGTTTCGTTAAACCAAATTAGAAGTGATTTGACAAAATCATCTTCATGATGAAGATGTTTATTTGGAGCTGGATCAACGTCTTCCAGGATACTAGGTACAAAAAACTCGGTTGTTATCGAAGAGGCTAACGAAATAGTCCGCAATCGCACGAAATCTTTCTATGGGTGTTTTTTTTAGAGGTTTGGTTTTAAACTGGCAACACTGTATCTACAGATTGTCAATTTGACAGTTGAAAGTTGATTTGTGGTTAGTACGTTTTGCCATTTTACGATGAATAGATTAACGCCAGAACAACGAGTGCGAATTGAGCAAACTTATTTTGAAAATCATGGTTCGGTTCGCCAAACTTATCGTGCGCTACATTCATTTTACGGTCGACATAATCGTCAATCTGAACAAGTTATTCGGAACACGATGAATCATCTTTGCACCACCTATACTCTAGTTGATAATACGCATCCCCAAAGACGACAAACAGTGAGAACAAAAGAAGTTATTGTCGAATGAGTCGATCGGTGAATGGACCGAAAATATGATTCAGCTCGATCCTCATTTTCAACGCAATTTTTTTGTCCGATGAGGCCCATTTTTGGTTAAATGGATATGTAAACAAGCTAAATTGCCGAATTTGGAGTGCAGAAAACTATTTGTCGAGACGCTCTTACATCCATTAAAACTCGATGTTTGGTGTGATTTATGGGCTGGTGGAATCATCGGCCCATATTTCTTTAAGAACGATGACGGCCAGAATGTTACCGTCAATGGAAAGCGCTATAAAAACATGATTTCTGACGTCTTTGTTCCTCAGTTGAATGGCATTGCATTGACGTGATAAAGCTTTGGTTTCCACAAGATGGCGTAACATGCCACACGGCGAGCGATATCATCAATTTATTGCGGGAAACATTTGCTGAGCGTTTCTGTGAACTGGCCTCGACGATCCTGTGACTTAGATTACTCTCTTTGGGGGTATGTGAGGTCACTACTCTATGCCGATAAACCAGAGACGTTGAACGAAGTGGAAGTCAACATTCGCCGTGTTATTGCTGATATACGGCCCCAGTTGCTTGATAAAGTTGTCGAAAATTGGACTTCACGATTGCGCTTCAATCGAATTAGCCGTGGCGCGCATATGCCCGAAATCATTTTTCATCAGTAATGGCATAAAATTATCTATTAAACAAAGCTAATATTATAGACATTAACATTAGCTTGAAGTCTTTTATTTCATATTGAATTGAAACGAAATTCAAATTGTCGGAGAACTTCGGAAGAAATTTGCCGTGTAGCTGTCAAAAGTTAATGACATAGCGCGGTATATCACAATGCGGCGAAGTGCGCTACAAGTCATCGGAGAATTTGTCAGAAAGTGAATCGGAACGGATACCTTGAATGGAATTTCGCCGATTTCGTACAAATTGGAGAAAATTCCATTCCGAATGGATACCTAGGGCTGATTATCCTCGGATAATTTGAATTTGAATTTTACGAAGTTGCCAACAAATACTGTCCCGGGAGCAAGATCCTATCTAGGTTATTTTTTTGACGTTTTCTTTACTTGAGTTTTGCTAGAATGTAGAAGAGGAAAGATAACACTGAATTTCTATTAATTAATAGAGTAAAATTCGACAAATCTGTTTTAAGATTGGATTTTGGGGAAGTTCTCTTTTCAAAACTTTCGCAGGTGTCAACAAATTAGCCGAATATAATTATTATTAAGTGCAATTGTCACATGGTATTAGTATTCATGCCATGAATATACGAAAACGTCAATTAATTTTTTTTGGAAGATTCATAGAACTTGCAAAGCTGGAAATTCGCAAGACTTTTCATGAAGCGAACATTTTTTTCTTTCTCTCGGTTGGTCAATCTTTTATTAAATTTGGAAAAATTTAGCAAAATTTGTATGCGAACTCCTCAAGTCAGGTCAGGTAAACAACATTGTGCTATCTTTATTTTTTTTTGTATTGTATAAACCGATAGATTATGCTAAGTAAAGTATACTTTCCGTACCCGTATGCTACAAAATTAAATATTAAATGCAAATAATTTCGACATAGGTAGATATAAGAGTTAAGCGCTCCTTAGTTTGACTTACTACAATTAACTCAACTATACATAAGAGGTCAATGAGCGTATTTATAATAATTCAAGTCTATAATGCTAAATACCAAAACCACAACATCAATTGGAAATATTTTTCAAAGCACCCTATAATGAAAACTATACTTCTAATCCCCTCGCCATAGTACTCGTACACATAGAAACAAAAATAAAACTATTAACGATAATTCGTGATGATAAAAGTTAATTACAATAAATCACGTGTAATGTTGTTGTTGTTGTGCATGCAAACGTGTACCTACACAAGTGACGAGAGTACACCGCAGAGTACCGCATTTGCCCAAACATCATTGTTCCGCAGATGCGGTGTGATATCTCAGATATTCTTATGTTCAGTATAAATTTGCCGCCGCTGACAGCCACTGGTACGCCATCTAACCCACAGTATACGAAATGAATGTATCTGATACATGTTTTCATGTGTAATTAGCACAATTATATTTTACCGGTCAGTGTCTAAATATACCCAAAAAAAAAAAAAAAAAAACCGACCAGTGGTTGGGTGAATGGCACAGATTACATCAGCACCAAAGGAAACATTCTAATCGGAACCTTTTAAGAACTAGTCTGGGTGCTGCAAACCGATTGCAATTACTAGAATCTAGGTTGCAGACTTCAAAGTGCAAAAATATCCAGTTTGGCTAAGTGTCCAAGACCTCTCAACTAATTCCCAATTCGAGTGCAGCCAAAGTGTAACAACAGTGCGAGCCAATTCAACTTAACTAAAATCAACAGTGCTTTAGTGTAAAAACAGCTTTCCGTAAGTTTGAAACTCTTTTTGCTGCTGAATGAATGGTGGAATGGATGCAGTTTGTGTGTATCATGTGATAAAGTTGTTACATAACACAAGTCAATTAAAGCTCTCTGGCCGTCACCCTTACCGTCACCGTCACCACCATCATCAACCACCATAGCACAAGATCAAAGATCGCTGACTTTCCGATTGGGTGGTGGGTAATTTTCTGAATTTTTTTTTTTGTGGATAGAATATTGACGTGAATGGTTTCTGTATAAATCCGAATGGGATCACTATTGACAGATACGCTTGCAGAAGCTTTGTGTTTTGATGTTGAATTTCTATTCGTTCCATAATAAAACTAATCATGTGTGGACAGTGCTGTGTAAGTACATAAAGCGAAATTTTTATATTTTGCGCATATATCACAAAACTGAAATCAAGCATGTCGCACAGCACCTTCGCTTCAGTGGTAAACGAGTATAGCGAATGTGAGTCTTTCTGAGAGCGACGCGTCTATTCGTCGCCCAGTATTCAAGTCGCGATTACTCGGTAAACATGCGGAAAGTACATAGTAGAATAGTTACAGCAATTTAATTAGATATTATTTTTGTTCCACTGACCTTCAAAAAGACAAAATTAAATTTATAAATTTTCCCCCAATGTTATGTGTACCTGAAAAAACCTAAAATTTAATTTCAAATATGATTTATTTATTTTTGAGTATCGTGGCAAACTATGGTAAGTGTGGAGTTGTATTTGGTTTTTTTTTACATAAGCACACCTTATCAGTAGATACATTTTCGTTGAAATAGTTTGTTTGGAGTTTAGTGTCGTAGTAGCACGTTTGTCCAGTATGACAGCACACGCAAGATTCTTACTATGCGATAACACTGTCTACAAATAAACAGTGACAAGACAACAATTTGAACGAATGACTGATTTGGTCGTTTGACCTGTTGAAATGGAAACACAAATCTACAAAAGGAAAAAAATGTTACGTATACGTCAGAGTGACTTGAATTGATTTTTTTTTGCAGTGAAAAATTTCGCAATTCTTTTATTTTTAATAAAACATATTTAAAGTTGTTATTGCTGAGTGCATTCACTTGTATTTGGATAATGTTGTGATCATTGAAAGAGAGATTTTACCAAGTCACAGTTGGCTGAGTAACGTATTAAACGGTACGGGCGTTTTTAGTTTACACTATGAGACAGAAAATTAAAGCTGGCGAGAGTTTAAAGCAAAGTTCACAGTAGATTTTTTATTAACAATATTTTCTTAACTGTTCTCTCAAAAAAAAAAAAAACACATTATATGTACTAGTTGCTCTTCAGAATTGGCTTTTAATGATGAAACTATAATTAATACATGGTGCGATTCAGTATAGGTTAGTTTCAATGAGTTTTTGTTTCTACTACGCCGAAAAATTATCTAAACCTACATATTATGTGTTACCCTGTAAAGCAGGTTTAGCTAAATGTTGTATCCTGAATGAAGGACACCCGTTTGGTTCAACAGTCTCATAAAAAGTCAGTTGAAGTCACGGAAATCCTACTGCTCAAAGTTGTGATAGTATAAGTATATCTAGGTCTGCACAATGCAGCTTGTCGAGTGGGTCAGGCGTATTGAGTTAAGTCTGCATTTGGTATCTGACTTCCAAGAGCGCATTGCGAGTGCTATTAAAATCTAGTTCATATTTGTCTCATAAGCTTTTTATTTCATTAAATACTTTTTCGACTATTGAATTGGTCAAATCTTAAAGCAACACAATTTTATGGTAGTCTTACTTCGTAAATATCCATCAACTGTATGTACATAATACATAAACATATATTCGTAAAAAAAGGTGAGAAAGTTAGTAATAATGGTGCAAACGTTATTAAGTTTTATTAAATACCAGCGGACCTGCCAAACGTTGTTTTGCCTGCTCGTATATTTTCATTGCCCGTCAATTATTCAGCGACCATTTTATTTAACCGATGTGTCCGAACTGATTCTGTACTCCGTGTGCTTTGACCGATATTTCCCCAGATATATTTTTTCCCATGTCTGTCGAAGAATAGCGTTTGAAATGTATTTGCTTGTTATGAGAGGTATCAAGCATTCAATGCATTAGCTCGAAGGGGTTAGTTGAGTTGCTGTTTATTTGAAATGTTATTTATGAGCTTCTTGCTTTTTAATTTTTTTTTGAGTGTTTATTATTTGAAATTTTATTCATGAGCTTCTTGCTTTTTAATTTTTTTTTTTATTGTTGAGTGGCTATTATTTGAAATTTCGTGGAATCGGATTGCAGCGCCACCTACCGGGTCCAATTATGAATGTAAACCATCATTAGACCCATTCCAACACACACACAAAATTTCATTAAAATCGGTCCAGCCGTTTAGGAGGAGTTCGGTTACAAACACGTAAAGAAGAATTATACATATAAAGAAAAATTATGTTTGACTTACAATTATAAGCTTTGAGCAACATTTCGAAATAAAATTCTACGCTTATGCTGCGCAACTGATTCAACGAATTACGTCTAATTGTTTACTCAGCTTTTAAAGTAAAAAAAAAAACAATGTTTACCATCGTGGTTAAAAACTACTGCCGCAAGCCCGCGAACCTGCTCATACCAAACAAAATTCGAATAAAATCCTCTCTCAGAAACTCTCAATTATTCTATCTGTGTGAAGTATGTGAATACATATAAAAATGGGACTATAGATAGCTCGTGAACAGTGCCTATTTTTTGCTCTCAAAGGGGGTATTTTTATTAGTAGTTTCTGATCGTGGTTCGTACACTAGCACAAACTGATGTTGTTTGCACTGAGGAACGCAATTTGAATTCAAATTTAAAATATTATTTTTGAACCCCGTACGCCTAGTTGATCAACCCATTCAAATGTTGGATAGCGAGTTTATGCACGGGAAGATGCTAATATGTACTTTCGTACTATAGGTCTCTAGCCCATGCCCAGTTTCGTACGTTAAGAGCCAACGCGGTAAGCGCACTCCGCAGCTGACAGTTGTAGCACATCTTGTACAGTGGTACGAGATCGTGGTGAATTTTTCATCTTCGACGGAATTTTCGGTTTTGAGGTGAACTAATAGGGGAAAGAGGGGCCTGCTAGAACAAATAAAAGGAAATTCAAAATTCTTTCCTAAAATTAAAAATAATGTTGGAATGGAATAACACTGGAGTTGGATGAAGTGATAAGCATATTCTACAGCGACAGAGGTTGGTACGCATTACAAAGTTTAAAATTGCTCCTTAAAAGGGGTCATCGCCAATAACTCGGGCCCCAAACAAAAATTCCAAAATAGGAAAAATGAACTAACTTTATTTCTTATATACCTAGAGTACACAAACCCAGTCGATCGGATAAAAAATACAAATTTTCCCCTACAAACGCCGGCCCGGAGAAAACAATTTTCTTTATTTCTTATATAAATTACACAAACCAAGTTTGAAGTCAATCGGGTAAAAAATAAAAATTTCCTTTACAAAATTTTAACCCCCTTTTACCCCTTTAAGGGGTGAATTTCGAAATATCCTTCCTTATTCCTTGTGTACATTATGAAGGGAACTTCTGTGCAAAAATGTCAGCTTTCTAGGGTAAATGGTTTGGGCTGGGCGTTGATAAGTCAGTGAGTGAGTCGTAATTTCCATTTTTATATTATGTATATCTTTTCGAGATATACGATTTTGAATGTTTTTTTTAAGACTGTTTTTTAATTTGAGCTCAATCCGTTCGGTAGTACGATTTTGAAAGTTTTTTTTTTTTGTATTGTATTATAAGTGACAGACAAGAGATCTATGAATATGAGAAAGAGTGTCGGAGACAAATCAGACCTTTGGAGAACACCAGTATTTATATGGTGAATTACAGACTTGAAACCGTCCAACCAAACACCCCTATCGTGGAATCCGACGGGGGGAATTATTCACTGAAAATAATATTTTGGTATTGTCAAAATCGCAAAGTGAACAGTTCCCATTGAAGAAGGCATTCAGAGCTTGGTGCAAAACTCAAATGCTCTTGAAATATCAAAGGCATAAATCTTCGTTTGACCAGAGTTATGGACAGTACAATTGTTTTCAACCAGATTGTCTGTACGTTTTAGCTCAATCGGTTCCGAGATACAATTTTGAATGCATTGTTTTGTATAAGCGGTGCCACGCCCGTTTTTCCGCTTATCCCAGGAACCTTTAAATTTCTTTCCGTATAAACCTTATTCGGACTTATTACGAACATTTAAACAAAAAAAAAAAAAAAAAAAACAAGTCGTTCCAGCCGTTTTAAAATGATGCGATGACCAACGAACATCATTTCATTTTTATTTATATAGGTATGCAGATATTGCACATCTATTCCTAATGATGAATGTCGAGTCGAAATGTTAGTTCTGGTATGATGCATTTCCATCATATATGCCTAAAGAAACATTAAAGATAACAAATACGCGCATTAGGCACGAACTGCAATTCTGCTATTAACGAAATCAGTGAGGCTGTTTTTTAAGCCATGTCGCACATGTTCTACTCAATTGCAAACTCTAAAAAAATAAATAAAATCAATTATCAAATAAAATAAAATCATTCTCCTATTGGTGTCTTTAAACTGTTTTAGATGTTCGGAGATTCAATACACTTGTGAGATTTAAAAGCGGAAAGCGAATGGCCATTATTATAAAAAAATAAATAAATAGGTGGCGCAACAGGCGGTAGACACCCTAGGCCTAGCTTCTCGCAACCATTCGTTTGTGTGAGTTTCTATTTTTGGGACGAATGGAAGGGACCTACAATTTTATGCCGATTCCGAACGGCTGAATTGAGAAGCTTTTTCAGGACAGTTATACTCTCGGATGTTTGTCAGACGTTCGCGAGAGGTGGCGCAGTAGAAAAAAACACTAAGATGTAATTTGTGTTTTTCCGGGGATCGAACCTGGGATCCCTCGCACAGCAGTCCAGCACACTAAACACTGCGCTACTGCGCCATTATTATGGCGAATGGGTAATATGTATAATAAGAAATATCTGAATAAATTCGCTCAAAACCCATCAGCAGTTGAATATTTAATTTCTTCATTTGGACCGTTTGTAGGTCAGTTTTACCATTGGTTTCGGGAACCAAAGCATGGCAATACGAATATTTAATTGATCACTTAGTGTTAAGCTCTATTCGAATTAAAATAAAAACTGACATAATAATTGACTGTCATATTGGTAATTTAGTAACAACTTCACTGTAATAAAGTCATGGACGGTCAGAAGTCAGATATTGTGAGACTGAATGATGCAGTGCTTACGAAAAGAAGTGGATTAATATTTACTTTCGCTTTTGTAAGAATCTAAAGTAAGTTGTCTTTTGCAATGGATGGCGCCTCTTTAATTACAGTGGATTAAGAGTTGTTAACACTAATTACAGTCGCCTGAATCTGTTATGTTTTTTTTTAGGTAAATTTTTACGTACATGTCTAATGACTGTATTAAGCCGCGATTGTTCATATACCAATTCCAACAGGTATACAAGTTACGTTTCAAACAAGACAGAGGCAAAGAAAATGCACTGAATCTATGAAGATGATAATAATAATAAACCCAGTCACTGAATACCGTCACACTTCGATAAAACGACAATGTCACCAACAACCACTGCTTCAAAGTACTGCCGATATAACTTGTAGCTCTTAGGCAATACTTCAAATATACTTGAAATTGCTATAGATAATATTTTTTGAAGCATGTGCCACTAAACAGGTAAACTTCCATCAGTATTATCTTATCGCAAGGTTGTTAATATTTAAATTATATTCAATTAGCGGTAGTAAAGAATTAAATCGATTAATCGTATTTGGAGGATTTTTTAAATAAACGTCATGCCTTTGTTTCTACTCGCATTCCTTCTTGTTTTATAAGCAATCATGCTGCAAAGTGTGGCTTCCCTGAAAAATACTTCTTTAGAGATGAAGACTAAAAGCCTTCTAACCACCCTTCGTTGACGTTGACTAAGAAGTGGCTACTTAACTGAATTAAATTATATTGGTTGTTGAGCGGAGCGATGGATGCTTCGGTGGTTTGGTCACCCATGCCTTCAACCAGGATCCCAAGATGTCCTATGGAATCCATAACAACAGGCAGCCATCCTCTAGATCAAGTGCATAATCTCTTCTCTACCCGTATGGGTATTGCCTTTGATGATTTAAGGACCATTCACATGAGAACGAACGAATGAATTGATGAAATGCGAACAAACCACTTTCAATGCATTTATGAAACGAAAATTCCCATCAAAATATATTAAGAAAACAAGTTTAAATAAGAAAATTTCGAATTCCATTCATTCATTTTCAATTTTGCCGCGAACGAAAACACCATTCGTAGATAGTTGGTCGCTCTCATGTGAATGGTCCTTTAGAGTCGATAGCGAAGAATCAAGAGTTATGGCCATTTGAGCAACCTACACCCGCGACCCGCACTGGATAAGCGAGCCATTGAAAGGAATGAATGAGCATAAACTTGATTTTCCGTTTCTCAACTAATGGTATATGACAGAATTTGAAAAAGTTTAAGCTTCTTGCTTGATCTGAAATATAATAACAAAAACATCGATACATTGTTATTAATGAAATGATTCATTGCAGACAGTTCCCTTCGTCAGGGTGTATATCGTTATCGATAGCTAGCATTGAACATACGACAAGTATATAACATCATTCGAAACAGTTTAGAACAAAAGACTTAAGATGAGTATTGAATTGAAATCTCAGCCAAAAAGAAGTCTCTTATTTTGTTTTGGGCCTCCCAAGTTACTCTGACAGTTTTGAAAGTGCACTAACAATGAGTCCCTCCTGTGCTGTTTGGTATGTGCGGCTGCGAGACGATAAAGGGGCGACATACCAAGTCAAGCGGGGACTGCAACTACCAACTTACGCACTTTCTGTCCGGGCACTGCGGCGGCTATTGAAAATAGATTTACCCTCGATAGTTCGCCTTTCTGCCCCGAACGTCCATATATAAGATATAAGAAGATATGGAACAATGTTTCACTGTTGACACATTGCAGGGGGAAAAGTCAACTTAGGTTAGGTTAGGTAAGTAGAGGAGCTTTTTCCTTAATCATCACACTCATATATATGCAGAATTGCAGACCCATTGTGATGCCCATTGGAGGGGTTTGCTTCAATGGCCTTGAATGTGGATCCCTATAGTTCTGTAATATTCGGAAAATATCCTGAGGTGACAGAGGTTTGGACACTGGCAGAGTAAATGGGGGTATCCTCATGGGCCTCCTCGTCGCGCATGGGCCTCTGCGAACAATTTAGTTTCATATGTGGTTTATTAAATGGTTGTTACCAGTTATCACGCTTATGAGTAAAGATATGGGTTCCCTTGCAGATGTTTTCGGTTCTTGGCAAAAGCTTTCGAGGTATGTCGCAGATGGGGAATTGTTCCCATCCGGTATTTTTAAGTGTTTGCTGTACCACTATTCCTTTAAGGTATAGCAGAGTGCAGCATAGACTGCTTCATCGGGGCGTTAAAGTTCGAGCACGGAGCCTACTCCCTCGATACATTGGTTTGAATGAAATTTAGATTATGGGGCGGACATTACACTATTACAGTGGAAACACTATTGCTACCTGCGAATTTCTTTTAAAAAGAGGTATCTCCATATATTGGGGACCATCGCTGATGTCAATTATGTGAAGGCCGCTGCCTTGTCTGGCTAGTTCGTCCGCTTTGCAGTTGCCCAGGATGTCACTGTGACCTGAAACCCAGCAAACATCTATCCGCAATCTCGTTAAGAAATTTCCGGCATTATTTTACCAACTTTAATCTGGTTGTTAGTGTATCCAGGGCTTTTATGACTGCCTGACTGTCTATGTAAAAAGTGATTGCGTTTCCATCTATCTCGTACAAGGCGAGTCGGAATGCTGCTCTGCGAATAGCCATAATTTCCGCCTGAAAAACGCTACAGTGATCAGGGAGGCGTAAGGCGAGGTCAAGTGCAGGTGATTGGGAGAAGACTCCCACACCCGTGCCTTCCGTCATTTTAGATCCATCTGCGTAGATTTCAATTGCGGGGTTGTTTCATATAGTGCCATTCTCCCATTCGGATCGATTTGGGATTAGTGTTTTGTACTTTATGTTAAAGTATTCAAAATTCGTATATGACCAATCTGGGAATTGGTTCATTTTTGAGATTCCCTGGGTCTTTGTAACTTTTTTTTGAAGAGTATTATTTCTGTCTTGGAGGGGTTGACATCAAGTCCAACCGTATCCTATCGGTCCATTTTACTAGTTTTTTGGAAGCAGATTCCATAAGATCTCTTATGGTGCTTAGAAATTTGTACTCTCTAATTTCAATGGGATTTGTTTTACAGCATTTGTTATACAGCTATCTAGAAATAGTGTCACTTAGTACACCTATGAATATCTGGACATCTCCTTGGGATAACTACTTCGGTACCAAGATTATGTATTTTGATGATTAAATGGCTATAAACTAAGACATCTCTTAGTTGACATTTTTTCCTCTCATTAACTTGGATATCGCAAAATTAGTGATTCCGTTAATAATCGTACACTTATGATCGCTATGTTAATGACTGCAGTTTTCGCAGTCGTGCATTCAAATGAATTCGTCTCTTATCTTGATGGACAAATTACTAACCCAAATCACACATCTGTAAATAAAAGTTCCCGGTCGCTTTTAAGTCATAATCACAATTGTTTTTATTGCAGTTATAAAAAGGAAAACACCATTTCCAATTGAAATGCACAACACAAATGATTATGTAGTCAACGTAAATGTATTTAAAATTTATTATCGTAATTTATTATAAAGGCACACGTCAAAAATCGATTGAATTCACCTAAATTAAATTTCCAATAAATATTCCCTCAGCATTTAAGTTAAATCAGTACAACCAATCCATGTGGTTGGAAAACAATAATTATCTAATATTTCTGACAAAAAACATTTATTTAAATTTAAAATAGCGTGATGACAGCATGAAAACTCTCTCTAACTGCGTGTCACATCTTACTCGTTACTACATACAGCCATGACTTATATACGAATGATCTCTGCAGCCCAAAAAAAATATATATGTACTATATATCATTCAAGTTTAAATTAAAACAAAACAACCTGTTACATCGCCACTATAATCATTAATTTTCGCAAAAAGCTTCTATAAGTTTTTCCGACTTATCCCTTGGCCCTATTTTAAACATTTTTTTGTTTTATTTTTAAAAATAAATCTTAACGTCTAGCACGTTTCAAATGGACGCCGGACGGACAACCGAAAGTAATAATTTAAAAAAAAATACATTTTATGCATATCTACGTTTTTTTTTGTAAAAACAAATCACAGTCGTTCTAGAAAAAAATCGTATACACAACTTTAAGACCTAAAAATAAAATAAAGAGAGGGAATGCGAGCAAATGCCAAACCACCGAATGTACAAATAAACTTACAAGTTGCGCAGACCGTTTGTATATTTGTTTGGTTTTCCAAAAGCAATTAGCTCTCTCACTGAGCAGAGCAGCTCTCTGTAAAAATTAAGATTTTTTTTTTCATTCTTCCTTTTAGATTTTTTTTTAAGGGGAAAAGCTCTTGTAGACTATTTTTCTTTGTAGAGATTTGAAAATGAGATTTTTCTTTAGTTTGCCCGGACGGTATCCACGGTTGGACTGCAACGATTTTCCAGAAAAAAAATTAAGATAAAAAAAACATCAGCAAACTCATTTTATATAAATTAGTGTATCGTAACGTGAGTGTCTTCGTATCCCCAAACAGGTGATAATTGACGTAAATAATTCAATCATCCATCTAGGTGTTCGAATCCACTGCATAATAATATGTATCTAGGACTATAAACTTTAAGCTATTTTTCTGTTCTCATTCATTCTTCCATTTTGTGTTTTTTTTTTTTTGCATCTACATCTTGTAACGATCAGAACAAGAATCCACAAAAAAAGAACTTGTAAAACATTTTTGGCTAACGCGATCAACAAATTGTTTTATGTCGTCTCATATGAACACTTTTGCTTTCCGAGTCTGCTGCCGATCTTATGTAACTCCCGACGTATATTTCGAAAGTCTTTCGTAAAAAAAATTTTAAAACTAATTTTATGCTTTTTTCGTTTTTTTTTTCTTTCGCCAATTCCGCAGTGTCTTTGCCGGGAGTCGGAGATAACGAGCAACCAACTATTCTCGAAGTACTTAACAGAGGCATCGTTAATACAGAAGACGTACGGGGAACCGTGACGGAAACCGAACACACGAAGGAAGATCGAAGCAGTTGTGATATTCTAAATACGATAAAGGTCACTTCCACATTGGAAGCGGAACAAAAAACCCAAAAAAACGAAATAGAAAGTGATATTCTAGTCAGTAGAAGTTCAAGTGGTAAGGGAAAGCCTGAAGGGAACGAACCACAACGAAGTCAATTAAGTGACGATGACGAGCATGTATTGGATTTTGAATCTCATCTTATCGAAACCGTAAATAATTTTATAGTTAGTGAGGATAGCGAGCCGTGTGGCGTAGATATTAAGGAACTCCCTCCAATTGAAGGGGAATCATTGGATAGAACTTCAAAGATTGAAACAGATTCGTTGGGAACGGTGTTTGAGGTGGAACCGGCAACGCCAAAGGTCTTGAAACCGATTGAGACAAGTGTCACCGAGCCTCAGAGGCAGTGGGGACTTGCACAAAAAGCTCAAATTGCACAAACGGATACAGATCGCGAGGTCAAGGGATCGAATAGAACGCACAGTGGTCGCAGGCGAAGGGCAGCTAAATTGAGAGCTGGTTTAGACTCGAAGGTTCAAGTTACTGAAGACAGGGTCGACGATAATAAGCCGGCGATTGTAAAAGAGGAGCAACGAGAAGTTGAAACGAATTTGTTGACGACAGATGAACGCGCACATAGTGTAGAACTTGTGGATCCTAAGTCTGAAGGCACAAGTACTGAAACACACATAAAAATCGGGCAAGTGCCTAACACTGAACTACCACAGAGCGTGGATCCTAAGATAGGAGAAAGCGACGATACACAAATAGACCGCACAAATTTAGAGTCTGAGATCGAATTTACACAAAGTGTAGATTGTGTGGATACTGAGTTAGAAGTCAAATGCGCTACTGCGAATGAAGAGACAAATAGCCCACTCTCAGACGCGAATGATTTAAAAGCTGAGTTTAAACAAAAAGTAGATAGTGTGGAACCTATTGACAAAAGTCTTATCGCACAATCCACAGAAGTGACCCATGAGAGCGAGGAAAGGACAAATTCAGCAAAAGAATTATTGAAACAGGGTGTAACCGCACAATCTCAGGAGAATAAGGTTTCAGTTGAGAATACTGAACCAAAGAATGATGCTAGTGTAGAGACAGTTCAAGTCAGTTCAAAGGAGAATGTTATAGCGACGAAAGAAGCTGACTCGGAAGCTATTACCGCACAACTTAACGTAAATATTAATACGGTTGAGAAGATTCAAGCGCAATCGAAAGACGCAACGAAAACCCAGACAGAATTGAACGGTCAAGCTGAAGCTATACTACTCGAAAACTCCAACGAAGACACCAAGACTGATTTCTTACCAAAGGAACTCGAAGATACCGCAGTTGGAGTGAAAGATGCAGCTTCATTGACACAGGAAATTGATCAAAAACTCTCCGAGCTAACTACTCACCTACCCAGCAGCTCAAAAGTCGACTTGAATGGAAATATTTCCAAGGAGGAGCAAAATTTACATTTGGAATCAGATGAGCTTGCATTAGACATAAATGGGTTACCCTTACCGAAGACAGCTCTAGAAGAAAAGCAGCGGCAGCAATTTTTAGATTCATTGCCACAAATATCACCGGAAACTGATTCGAATAAGGTTGCAGCTTTAGCCAAGCGCGAGTACTACCAATCCCTGAGGCAGTACTTAATTACACACAGTGACAGGCCACCGGTACCACCGGAAACCTATCGTTGGGAGGACCTTAAAAGGGCCAAACAGAGGGTAAGTTTGCGAGTTTGCTTTCAATATAAAATGTATATTATTTTCTCTATTTCCAGGGAGGTTACCCCTGGACACATTTGTATAAGCGACCTCTTGGACCAGATGAAGAACCAGAAATAGTTTTACTCCTGCGTAAGTCACAAGAATTGCGTTTCACTTCTGAGTCGCCAAAGTCCTTCAAGAAAGTCCGTATAGACGATCAGGTTTCCATCAAAGAGACCGAACGTTATATTCAAGAGCTTACAGACAACGAAGCTAATTCAACCACTGAGGACGAAGAAGACCAACAGGAAGAGCAGGAAGACGCCCGCAGTGAGTGCATTTCGTGTATATCCGATTCTGTGCTGACTGTTGAGAAGCGTGCCTCGAAGTTGGGAAAGATCCGTATCCGTGGTATTCTCAAGAAACGCAGTCCAAAAAAGGAAGTCGACTCTAGATCGCTGCCAGATACATCAACTGCTGCCAGCACATCGGCCTTGGCATTGAATCACAAATCCGAAGAAGACATAAGGGACGGACACATTCAACCCATAAAGCCGGTGCAAAACAAAGCCAAGTGTTTTCCCATCATGAAAAAGCTAAGGAACATGGCCGATCGGCAGAAGAAAAACTTTCAAAATATCAAAAAGATCTCCCTTAAGAAGGACGAAAAGATCACACTGGACGAAGAACAAAAAATAATTAAGCTAAAGACCTCGCCCAAAGCAGAACGCAGTGAAATTCCTCATTTCATCGAGAAGCAAGACAGCGATGATGTACTGGAGATCGTCGAACTTGAGGAGTCACCAAGTCGCAAGCGCAAAGACCAATTAGAGCTGTTAGAACAAGCTGCATCAACTGAGTCTGAATCCACTGTACTTGTACCAGATGAGATTATTGAAATTCCAACACCTACTGAAGACAACAAATCGGGTGTGGAGGAAACTCCGCGACCCTCTGTGCCTGAAATTGTTGAAGAAAAAATTGTCTCAGAGCAAGTGTTAGTGGCTCCGCCACCAAAGAAAACTGCCCGCCTTCGAAGGGAGCATGTGTACGAAGATATCGAAGATCCAAATGATTTATCAGTCACTGAGGAGATCGACGATATACTTCAACATGCCTCAATGGAGGCATTGAAGCAATCACTGGCCAAGCAAGATATATCGACACTGAGGGATGTTGAAGCAACCAAGACAGCCTTGCCATTGGAGCGAATGGGAAGTAGCGAAGAGGAGGCAGAACGATCACATCTTGCACCTATTTCATCAATAGATTCTGCTTCATCGGAGGAAGAAAGGAAACCACATCTATCACCGGTTGCCGAGGAAAGTGACGCAGCTAGTAATGAGGGTGTTACTTTGGATAAAACCGATGGAGAGAAGATTGAAGCTGTGTCAGAGACTGTGACAGAAGTAATTCAGGAGACGACCGTGCACATCCCATGGAATGACATCGAACTGAAGCCGGCTTTGAAGAAGGAAGCATCACCGTCGCCATCTGATAAGAAGGTTACTTTCTCGCATGTAGAAGATGAGGCTGAGCCACACAGAGAGGACATTGCCTTACCGGAGGGATTGAGTGGAATGGCGCCAAAGCGCTGGTCCAATATAAGGTAAGCATCTATATTATCTATAATTATTAAATTATTTTCTGTGGGTGGGAAATTCGCAGCGAAACTAAGGACATACATACATGTAGAATATAAATCATTGCTCGACGAATAATAAATCAGAACAGAAAGAATAAAGCATCATTTTAAACGAACCGATCGCAGGCGAGATCTTGTAGACGTTTTAGATGGGAGAAACACAAATTTTGATAGTAATAATAATAAGTAAACTAAAAAGCGACATTTTATCGAAAAATGATAATTTCTATAGTCACAATACGTAAACAAGCTAAAGGGTGTCCCATAATTTACGCAACATTTGAATTTTGCGCTATTTAATAGTACAGTGCTGCCAACGGAAAAGAAACATAACAATGTGACAGCTGACAGTTTGGGGATAGTAAAAATGGAGCGCTATACGAAAGAACAACGTATTTTCATTGTTGAGCAATATTTTCAAAAACAATGAAGGTTTGTCAGCTACAGTCCGCAATTTTGGAACAAAATCATATTCAGTGATGAAGCTCATTTTCATCTTCATGGCTTCGTTAATCGACAAAATTGTCGCATTTGTTTAAGCTTTAATGTTTTAAGCTTTTTTGGGGTTTAGAAAATCCACGAGTAATTGTTGGCAAACAAATGTATCCACAACGCGTGACTGTTTGGTGCGGATTTTGGGTTGGAGGCATTATCGGACCGTTCTTCTTCGAAAATGCGGCTGGTCAGGCAGTAACAATTAATGGTGTTCATTATCGTGACATGATAACCCAGTTTTTAGTGCGTAAATTACAAGATATGGATGTGACCAACATGTGGTTTCAACAAGACGGTGCCACATGCCAGAGAAACAATTCAATTACTTGCATGAGTTATTTCCTAAGTGTGTAATCGTCCGTTTTTGCGATCAGATTTGGCCATCCAGATCTTGCGAATTAACGCCATTGAAAATTTTTCTTTGGGGTACTACGGGACACCCTTTATATACAATAATTTCATGGCGATCGATAGGCCATGATCACACACAGGTATCTTACTTCAAAGTGAACAGAGATCTTCATTGCTGTAAGTTATAAGGCGTTTTTCTTTCTTAGTTCAGAGCTGAGCTCTGAATAAAGCTTGAGTATTTTGAGTCGTTCTGATTTATTTATGAAAAATACTTCAGTACATAGCTGTCATATGTTTATTTATTAATTTGGTTTACCTTCTCTGGTACAGAAGGCTCCATTTCAACTATTTTGTTTATCCTGTTTTTTGTCTGTCAAATGTGACTGTAAGTGCGTAATGCTTTTTACTCAGCCTGCTCAATCCATTTTTTCTAAGCTCGTAGAGCGCGCTCTGAATGAAAATAAAACACAAAATCTGTGTCTGAGCTAAAAAAGAATCACGAACTTTTTTTTAACAGTTCAGGCTCTGCTCTGAACTATAAAAGAAAAATGCCTTACGATTGCATAACGTGGGTGTTTGCTCCTTGACAACATTGAGTATTCTGACGTTTCTCATACAAATTTTGCGCGTCACCACAGTAATACAACGAATGAATCTTATTTTTGTAGCTTGTACCCGCGATCTTATTTTTTTTTTTTATTCTGTATCCAAATCCCATAAGCGTGACTATAAGAGTTTGGACAAACAATATATGTACGATCAAGGGGATAGATATTTGAAAATAATGTCGGGCCACCGGGGTTGTTCCTGACGAATTATCTAGACGTCCAATTTTGGTTCACTTTTTCTGGCCACATAACAAAATATTAGGTCTGTTCATTTACTTTTGTAGTAAATAAATATGTATATAAATTCTTTCTCAAAGAGAAAAACTTACGGAAACGTTAGAGAACGCTTTGGAAGTACATAATCATGAAAAATGGCAGATCCACTTTGTTTTCCATAGATTGCATCTTAGTATAAATCCAAGTATGTTGAAGAGTTTCTACTAACTGAACTACTTACAAGCATTCGAGAATACTCGTAGAAAAAAAAAACACATTCAGCCCTATCGAGGTATCCGATCGGAACGGAATTTTTTCCTCTACGCATACTCCGTCGGAGATTGAAATTATATTCGATTTATCAATACTTCACTGCAAATCGTAGTAAACAAATTCCGCAACCAATTCCTGTCGGAGCATATCGGAAGAAAATTCGTACGAAACTGTCAAAAATATCGGTAAAAACGCACTTGATCGCCCTGAAATGCCAGTGTGCCTTGTATATTTGTCGAAAAGAAGTTCCGAAAAGCTGTTCGGAAGAATACCTCAAACAAACAAAAATCCTCCGATTCGTATTCGTATGAAATCGGAGAATTTTCCGATCGGATACCTCGATAGGGCTGATTATTTCCCCACCTTCTGAATCCATTTTTATACCAACTTGTTTCTCATATCACAGGAAATCAAAAAAAAAATGCAAATAGTCGTTACACGCGCATACAAAATAGGTCAACGAATTTCAAATCATCTGTCAATTTTCACGGCGACTGACAGTTTGACAGATTCTCAGTGGAGTATCTCTTACTCTCTCGAAGCCGCTCTCTTTCACGAAATTTTGAAGTTAAAGAACGACATTGTGTAAAAATTCTTAAGAATTAGTAAAAATTCTTAAGATTTAAAAGTATAGAAACAGACCTAATATTTTCCGACCAAGGAAAATAATACAAAATGCGTCAAATTGCACAAAATGTTAATTTTTCGAAATATTATTATATTCGAAAGAAGAAAGTTGTATTGCGATGTTTTGGTCTATTGTATTCTGTCCACACGTTGGACATATCCTTATATCCTTATTTCCCGATCTCGTAATTGGTACTTGCACTTTTTGAGGGTTTGATTCCCTATTTCGCAGAATGGTTCAGGACCTACGAAGTAACTGATGTTCCCTTTCTTGCTAATATATATGTCTATCTATATTGTTTACATTGCAGGCATTCTCAGCCAATTTTGAAGAAATAAGGTCCGATTGCATCAGCGTGTAAGCCTAAATGGTACACATCAGAATACAACGAGATCTGTAGGATATCATTGCATTGGTCTCATTCAATATGTAGCAATTTTGCATATTAAAAAATTATCTTCATTGTTCAACACAAATTTGTATATGCTATGTATAACTTGTGCGAATCGACGACTGATTTTGAAAGTAAATTTAGATAATTTGAAAGCGTGAATCTATTCATCACGACGCGACGTGCCAGACTATAATGATCATAAATGTTAAAAAGCAAACTCATGGCAGCTCGCTTGACAGCGGATTCTTGTTTTTCGTTATAAGTAAGCAACACTCGTTGTCGACCGATCCACACACAATCATAATTAAGTTTTATTACTTTAAAGGATGTATGTTCTTAGTTTCATTGAATTAACTTTATTCGTAAAACAATGAGGGCGCCGAGACACAAAAATAGATATACCTAACCTACCGGATCCATCTTAATAACAAATATTTATTGTTTTCTTAATTTAAAACAAACATTTTTCAGAAACCTACACACAATTCGTTAAAATTTTCCTTAACCAAGCCTTATTACAAAATTTGCAAAAAAAAAAAAAAATTCTGAAACTAACGCAACCAAAAACAAAGAAGGTAAGAAAATTGCGGTGATTGGTTTAAAGGCGAGAAAATAAAAATTACATCTCATAATTCGCTGCTTTTCGTGAAATAAGGAAGCCAGATTCATTTTCCGCTGCCCTCATATTCCATATCGCATAAATGTTACACTTAAAAAAACTTTCCAATTTATGGGACAACCCATTGCAGTAAAAGACATTAAAAACAGATTTACAAGTCAGTACGTCCATTTCCCCAAAAAAAAAAGAAAAACTACAGCAAAAATAATAACAAAACGAATAGAGTGGAAAACAGTTGAAGGAACCAATGAAGGCGATCTTAAAATAGATTATTTCCTCTTTAAAATTTGCCACATAAATTGTTCGTTTGCTTTGTAAAATATCTCACAACAAACGCTTTTTTCAAAGCAAATTAAAAATTAAAATTCAAACAAAAACGAGCAAAACATAATATAAACTTAAAAATAAAAATATAAATCTCACTCTCTGCACATCTCTACTTAGACGTATCTATCTACCTATATATCTATGCTCAAAAGAGATGCGGGTTGCTAAAATTGAACACCTCGAATACGAATTACGAACGTTACGGCGGCGGCGGATTTTTTAGTTTTCAACAAAACTGCCAACGATGCAGACATGAATGTATAAAAATGGAACGGACGCGATTTGAAACGAAACGTTTTTTAGTTTTTATTTTTTGTTCTTAGTTAAAAAAAAAATTAATAATAATTATTGTCGAAGGATTATTGTTTCTACTTACTTACAACGCGTGAATAATACAAGAAGAAAAAAATCCCTCGATCGTCGCGGGAGGGAGGTGGGAGTGGCAAAAATTATAAAAGAAAGAAAATATTTGTTTAAAAATAAATCTCATGCCCACCCGTGAAATAAATCGGAATCAGCAACTTTTTCTTTTCGCGTTTTGCTGAAAATTAAAAAATAAAATAAAATAAAAATTAATCGGTTTGGCAAGTGTTTTGAGTGACAAGTGTGTGTGTGAGTGTGTGTTTGTGTTACGCGGCTGAAACCATGAATAACCGTCGTTCGGCATCAGTGGGCGCATTGCCCGTCGAAAAGAAGCACTTTGTCTCGCGCAATGAGAGTGCTAGCGGTGCAATGCCGGATGTGCGTTGCGCATGTCAGTATTTTCAATGCGAGTCCTTGCTGCCGGAAAAGGTCAAACCTCCTGAATCACGTCCCAGTTCGAAACAGGGTTTTTTTAGCGATATGGAACATGGTGATCATCACCAGCATTTCGACAATACTTCCACAAGGAGCTTCAACGTGATGGGTAGACAGCCCGAATTTGACAGAATATCCACGGGCAGTTTCGGTGGCCGAATGCACGGCATGGACGGTCGGGGGCTAGTTGTGAGAAGCATTTCCGATGCTAAGGATCCTGAGATGCCTGGTGGGATGATGGCGGGTTTTCGTGGCCGTCAAATGTCGATTGGAGGGATGTCCAGCGGGAGTTTTGGTGGACGAGATCCCGATGCTGTCTCGATTCGGAGTGGAATATCGCTGCGCCGCATATCAAGATCACCATCACATGCGGATTTGTTTGTTGCGGACCTGAATATACCTACTCAAGGCGCAAGAGGGGAGATACCTAGATTAAATATAGTCGCGCCAACTCCAACGCCAGGACCTGGCAGTATGTCTCCACCGGACTTTGGTATCTATGATCGGAAGAGCAGGCCTCGCTGGCCGGAGAGAAATAGAGAAAATCTTTCAAGACACCATGAAACAGTCTTGCCACAGAATAAGCCGATCGATGTCTCGAGATATTCGAATACAGACGCGTCTGGTAGAGTAATCGATCAGCCCACGGATGTGGATATAGAAAGAATAGAGGCCGTGGTAGATATTAAGGACAATATTAGAATAGATAGAATGTCGCCGCCATTGCAACAGAATGTTCCCGATCTATCTCCGGTTGTAAAAGATGAAACAAGAATTGAAATACGGGACTTCGCACCTCAACCTGATCTAAGACCGATTGATGAGATGTTGGCAGACGAGAAGCCGCCTGGACATTTCGATACCTTGAATATTCCCGGCAATAGACCGACATCACCACCGTCGCAGTTCACTCAGCTAAAGCGACAGCATGCCCATGAACGGGAAATGTCACCAGATTACTCCAAGAAACAGTTTCTGCAAAGGGGATCCTCTCCGTCGCCAAATGGAAGGCAATACGGATCCCCTCCAAATGGTGCACAATCTTTCCAAAGGGCATCGTCTCCCCCACCAAATGGCGGACAGTATGGATCATTTCCCAGTGGTGGTCAATCCCATCAAAGAGCGTCCTCTCCCGCACCAAATGAAAGGCAATATGGATCGCCTGCAACTGGTACACAATCCTTTCAAAGGACATCCTCTCCCTCACCAAATGATAGGCAATATGGATCGATTGCAACTGGCACACAATCCTTTCAAAGAGCATCCTCTCCCTCACCAAACGATAGGCAGTATGGATCTGCAACTACTACACCATCCTACCAAAGAGCGTCCTCTCCCTCACCAAATGATAGGCAGTATGGATCTGCAACTACTACACCATCCTACCAAAGAGCGTCCTCTCCATCGCCAAATGGTGCGCAACACACAGATGCGAGGCAATTCATGCAATATGGTCCTAGTCCAACTAGCGCGCAGTCATTTCAAAGAGCATCCTCCCCACCACCTAACCGCACGAATGGAGCACAGTCCTTACCAAGAGCATCTTCCCCAGCACATAACACTTCTCAAATAGGATCACAGTTTTCTGCTATCGATTCGCAAACATATCAAAGAGCTTTTTCGCCCCCACCAACCATGCGAATGCAACAAATGAGCGCAGGGCATTCTTTACAAAGGGCGTCTTCCCCACCACCAACTAAATCGGATTTACAACAATCTTTCCAAAGGGCATCTTCTCCAGCTCCCGCAAATGGTAGACAATTTATGCAAAGAGGATCACCTGCAACAGCTTCGCAACCCTTCCAAAGGGCATCCTCCCCATCCCCCACAAACGCACCACATGTCGATAAGCCGCACGACGACAAACAATCCTATTCCTCTCGATTTATGTCAATGTTCCACCACAAAACGCCCGATCCGAATCAGATACCAGCCCAAGAGAACCAAAAGCGGACTCTGAGCCAACATCTGCATATTGGCCGGGAGAAATCACCATCACCGGGTAAGCAAATGAAACCTGACAGCTCACCAACGCCGTCAAGGCTCATGTCGGTCTTCAAGCGTGAGAAGCATGAGCAACAACCCCTACATGCAACCGCTATGACAGTGGTTGAAGGATCACACCTTGGCAATGTTTCGCTCACAAAAAGTCCAGAAGAGAAGCAACACACCATCAAGGTCACCGAGACATTTTCTCTCAAAGTCGATGAAATGGATCAGTATTCCAGTCATCCAGCAAAGTCACCCTCTCCCGTTAGACAGACTCGCTTATATGCCAGCAGCGATCAGATAGCGCTCGCGCAAGATAAATTGTCCGAATTAACCGATATCTATGGCGAAAACCACGAGCCATTCGCGCCCGTCATAGTTCCCAGTACCCACTCAAGCCAAATGCAACTACAAGCTGGCGATCGCCGGCAGTATATGTCTGCCAGTCAGTCCGATCTAAGAGGCCCACGACGAATTAGCTCCCATGAGCATATCCACCCACCACCCACCACATTTGGTAGCAACAAAAAGCTCATCTCAGTTCCGATCGCCGTTCCTGCTGACTTTTACGACATGGAAATGACAAGCTCTGAGTACATCCACGAAGAACCCGAAGAACGCCTCAACTATTCCCAACCGCCGCTGAGAACAAATCTTACCAAGGCCCCCTCCGAACAGCGCCTAGCGCAATCGAAACTACTCCAACGAAAAGCCTACCCCAGTAATCGCACTCAATCGCAAGATCGTGCCGCCGCGTTAGATTGCGCATCAGAACTCGATACACTTAGTATTAGCACACGATCGATGACAAAAACTGTCAGTTTCAACTTTGGTGATCGTGACTCGCGTTTAAGTCAACACGAGAAAATGGTCTCGTCCAACAATCAATTAGATAATGGCCATTGGCTTGAAAGGACATATTTTTCTCGGTAAGATCCCAACACCCAGCCGAATCATCCCCGTTTACACAAAATACAAATTCGAAACCATACACATAAAAAAAAATAAAAAAAATTAAAAAATCCGCAAAATACATTGACCGTAAGTAAGTATTCGCTTTATAGAAGATCGAGCAAATACATATAAGAAAAAAAAAATTAAAAAATTGTAAATGGGATGATTTTATTTTTATCTTATGTTTGTCACTTTATGTCTGCTCAGATGCAATGCGCACAAAGTGCGCGATAGCTAGATGTGTGCACTTGAGAAAGAAAGCGGAAAGAACTTTTGTTTTTTTGGGCGAAATAAGTTCACCTAACCTGAACTTCTAATTATAAACAAGCAACCACATACCACAGTAAATGAAAAATGGCTGCAGCCTGCAGCTATACTCGTACGATTTATTTGAACGAAGCTGGTGGGGTGCAGTCGTATTTATACTTTAGAAATAATGTTTTTTAAACTAATTGTTGTAGGTATTGCGTAGTAATTGCAAATATGTTGTATTGGTGCCGTTAGATAAACATGAAGTTCAACAATTTCAACTTTTTGTTCCCGTTTAGTTCTTTATCGGTGTCAAGATTGACGTTTCACTAAGTAATAGATTTTTACTTTTACCGTCCGCTAAGGAGGCAATCACATTCATCGCATTCATTTGAAAGTCATTTTCTTAGGTTGGAATGAAATGAGAACGAATCGAATGGCAGATATCATCAAAGACATATTATACTGATTACTTACTTACTTAGATGGCGCTATAGTCCGATGTGGACTCCAGTTAGACCGAACTTTGGCTAACCGTCAGGTCGAGGTCCCCTTCCACCACCTAAGACGAGGTCTTCTTCTACTGCGTTGTCCTTCACGATTCGAAGGCTCTTCAGGCCAGATCATTGGTGTCCATTCGCTCTGCATGTCCTAGCCATCTTAGTCAACTAATACGTATACTTTTCTGACCAACTCTATGTCGCTGTACAGCTTGTAAAGTTCATTGTTAAACCTGATTTGTTAAACGGGACCGAAAATCACTCGAAGAATTTTGCTTACGAAACGACCAAGAAGATCTTCATCCGCCTTTGTTAACGTCCATGCTTCTGCGCCATAAAGCAGAACTGGTATGATGAGGATCTTTTATAGAGTCTCCTTAGTGTTTCTTGACAAGGCTTTACTAGTCAGTTGCCTTCTTAGGCCAAAGAAACAGCGGTTGGCAGGTGTAACTCTTCGTTTGATTTCTGCTGTGGTGTCATTATCAGAGTTTATAGCGGAGCCGGGCTTGACAAAGTCCCTAACCACCTCAAAGTTGATTTGTTGATTCTTATTGACAGCATGTATTTCTTTTTCCCTCATTCACCACTAAACCCATTTTCGCCGATTCTACGTTAATACTTGCAAACACACCAGTGACAGCTCGCTCCGTTAGGCCAATAATGTCAATGTCGTCAGCGTAGGCAAATATTTGAATAGACTTTTGGAAAATTGTAAACCTGGTGTTGTTTCGCACAATGTTCTCAAGTATATGATGTTGAAAAAGTCACATGATAGCCTATCACCTTGTCTAAATGATTTTTTGTCATCAATCTCGGTGATGGAGCAGCGAGCGTTCTCCATCATCATTCTGCAGAATCTAACAAGTTTGGCAGGGATGCCAAAACTAGACATGGCTCTGTGTATCTCGTCTCCATAAATGCTGTCATAAGTGGCTTTAAAAAATCGATAAATAGATGGTGAGTATCGATTTGGACTTCTTGGAATTTCTCCAGGAACTGCCGTAGTGTGAATATTTGGGCAGTTGTGGACTTACCGGACCACACTGCTAGGGCCCAATCAGTTCGTTGAGGAATGGTTTAAGGCGTTCACATAGTACAGCAGATATGATCTTATATACGATGTTAAGGTTGGCGCATTTCCTGTGCATCGGGCATATACTTTCTTCTGCGACCAAATCTACATTGTACTGAGTACACAGTTGCAAATATTATGCTCAGCTGATTTTTTGGGAATAATTTTATAATATAATATAATATAAATTCGATTTCTGGTGAGTGGCAGATGTTGTTCGTTTTTGTGGAAAGTCCATCTGAAGCAATATCTACAAGACAACTGAAACGCATGTCTTTTGAACATTTTATCTATACAAAGACAAACGCTCACTGTAACCTGTCGGGCTTAAACTAAACTAAACACTACACATTTAATTTTCGGAAATTACCGAGCGCTCTTGAGGTCTAACTTTGTCTTTAAAAAGGCTATACGCTCCTACTTAAGGTGGATGGATTGTCCTCATATACAAATTTCATTGGTCCTGATGTCTACGAAAGTTATCGTAACCTATCGGGAAATTTAATAGAAAAATTGAATAATAGCAAACCATGTTGAAGCGTTTTTTATTCGTTCTAGCAAAATTGATTAAAGGTCGGTTCAAACCAATGCGAAAATGCGAAAGCGGGAGCGTATTTCACGCGGGAAACGGTGGGATGTAGGTATACCGCCATCGCTATTTTTAGAAGTTTCCTTCTTAAACTGACAACAATGTTTCTGCAGATTGTCAATTTGACAGTTGAAAGCTGATTTGTGGTTAGTACGTTTTTAAGATAAATAGATTAACGTCAGAACAACACGTGCAAATTTTGCGAACTTATTTTGAAAACCATGATTCGGTTCGCCAAAACTTATCGTGCGCTGCTCCATTTTACGATCGACATAATCGTCCATCTGAGTAAGTAATTCGTGGTGCGATGAATCTTTTTCGCACCACGTACACTCTAGTAGATAATACGCATCCCCAAAGACGACAAACAGTTCGAACAGAAGTAGTTATTGCCGTTGTGGAGCGCAGTGTTGAGGAGAATGGGCCGATCATTCAGCTTGATCCTCATTTGCTGAAGCGCATAATTTCGAGTAATGGACCTGTGAACTGGCTTCCACGATCCTGTGATCTCACACCTTTAGATTACTTTCTTTGGGGGTATATGAATACATATACCCTGTGCAGAAATGCAACATATCCGTATAGAATCCTCCTATGCCTAACAATCATTCGTTTGTGTTGGTTTTTATTTTTGGGACGAAGGTTTTTACGATTTTATGCTGAGGCCGAACGGCTTAATTGAGAAGCTGAACAGTTATACTCACCGATATTTTTCAAACGTTCGCAAAGAATGGTCTAGATTTAAAAAATAAGGAGCAACGAATTTGAGAAAACTGTAAAATGGCCAAAACCTCTTTGCAGGCTTTGGCATAATTGGTATACAAAAAAAAAAAAAACCCAACTTTGGTCTATTTTTAAAAACATTGGTTTTGTCAAGCTTCATTTACCCCACTCTGGCTCCAGATGTGATAACTCAATATGATAAACTTTTCATCTAAATTCACGACACCGATACTTCAATGCAACAAGCCTTTGAAGTTTGAATTTGAACGTTTCCCATTTTGCTTTCTTCTCATATTCATTCACATGAGCAATTCTTATGAATCGTTTTATCTGTAAAATATCACATTTTGTCATCTCTTATATATTATAAGATCTCACAAATTTGTAACTGGAAAATAATAATTTTCTATTTTAAATTTTCATTTTAGCGACCATGAATATGAACCTATTGGAGAGCCTGCAACTAAAACTGAAAGCCAACCAACTATCACACCTCTAGTATCTGCGCTTAAGAAAGAAGCATCACCAGCCCCGCAATCACAAGAAATTCCCAAATTCGAAATATCCCAACCCTCGATTGAGTCACCCTCCAATGAGGCATCCTCGACACCTGCCAAATCGGACGAGCTCAAAGAAGCCGAAGAATTGCAAAAAGACATTGAAGATCGCTATTTCAGCTCAACTGCCATTTCATCTGTAACAGAATCTCGGACTGATTATGATGTCTATACAAGTCAGGCAGACTCCAGTGCCTTAGAGGACCAGCCCATGAAGGAGGAAATTCGCAAGAAAAGCTTCATGGCCAGTGCCCAAGATAAAACTCGCAAAATGCAAGCTGGACTTAAGAATCAGGCTGGAAAGATCAAAACAAAGTTCCGCAGTCCAAGAAAGGTGCCATCGGGAAGCCCTAAAGCCAAAGACCGAAAACGGTTCAAGGCACCGGAGTTTTCCAAAATGAAAATGCCCGAGATCAAGCGGCCCGATTTGTCTGGCTTCAAGCGACCAGAATTCACAAAGTTCAGTAAGCCTGACATGTCTAAATTTAAGCTACCCGACAAGTTTTCATCGCTCAAGCTAGCTCGCAGTAAATCGTTTAAGGAATCAACCGACATCGAGGACACAACCGTTTCGGGTACAACTCCTGAGTCTACTAATGCTGCAGCGCCGCCCAAGAAGCAAAAGTTCGACTTCAGCTTCGGCACATATCCGCGTGCATTTAGGAAAAAGAGTAAGCCACAGGAAGTCGAGAGTACTGTGGACGAGCCAAGTGTGGTTCTCAGTACTGAAACTCAGCCATCGGCCGAGTCTTCTAGTACGCCACAGGGTGATCGAGGACCAGGGCCGGTGCGGTCACGTTGGGCTGATAAATTTTCCGATGTCAGCTATAATGACAGTGAAGGCTCGCGTAATCGCCGCTATGGAAGTGAGCAGGAGAGTTCCTTCGATCGAGAGTCATCCATGGAGCGTCGCATGAAGGATGTGCTCGACGAGAATGCGAAGGAAGAAGCCGAACTTGCTATGCTGGGAGTGGTGGAGCAAAAGCAATTCGCTGACTATGATGAAGAGAACCGAGTCATCCATGAGATATCAAAGACACGCGAGAAAGAATTCAGGCGTCGTCCAATGATTCACCAGGACTCTGATTTGGTGTCCGAAGAAGGCAGGGATATTGGCTGGACCGAAAGGGAGGCACAGAAGAATCAGATCCTTCGCAAAGCCGAACTTGAGGCAGAGGAACATTTCAAGTATCTGACTGACAGGGTGTCGGATACACACTCGACAGCGAGCTCCAAGAAGTTCGTTTTCGAGGAAATCAATGACGATGAATTTCTTCTTAGGAAAAAGGGTCTTTCGCGAGAGTTCAACATCGGAGCCCAGAAATTCCTTGATCCACATCTGGAAGCTGGCTTCGATACCTCGCCCAGTGCGTTAGAGTTTATCGGTATGAAGTCGGGCAGTTTGAATGGCAGCAGTATCGATCGAATGGACTATGGGTATGATGTTCCGCCACCAAAGCCGAGGCGTTTGAGCCATCAGCAGCGCCAGCGTCATTACGACTCTGAGAATGCTTCTCAAATCGACGAGTACGCTGATGACATCTCACTGTCTCAGGCTGGAAGTGACTACTTTAGGCATGCGCCGCCTTCACGTCCCTTGCGCAAGGGACGCTTCAAGAACAGTCAGGAGATCTCCATCGGGGGAACTCCGTCTGTTCAGTTTGACGAAGACGACTATGCCGATCGCAGAGATCCCGATAGAATTCTACACCAAGAGGACGACGAGGAGGAGAAGGAGAATATCTTTCAAAATCGGCACATTGAGTCTCCCGTGCAACCGCCTCAAGCGCCCAGGCGTCGTCGGAAGCAACAAAGAGATTCTCTGGAAAAGGATGCATACGTGAATGGTTTCGGGGGTAGATCCGTGTCAAATAGCTACTTAAAGGAAGACAACAAACCAGAGGAAGTAGGTGTTTTTTTTTTTCGGTTTCTTATTTTTTAATGCTGTCCTTTTTCTAGGTGATCGTCTATCGTACGGAGCACGAATACAAAATACCTCTTGCCACCCCTGAGAACTATACAGACACCTCGACTACTCCCCGAAAGTCCAGATCCCTCTCCCGTCTAGGTGTCGACGAAGAAGATCGCACATCGCACGGAGCTGACTCTCTAGCAATGGAACTGGCAATGCGCGATGACAACGCCGACCTAGACGAGGAGGAGCTGCACGAGAAGTACATCATAGAAATGTCTGAGAACGATGGGTAATATGAGATCACATTGATTAAGATCTATTTTTAATGGATGTCATCTCTATTCCAGGTATGCCGTTGTCCGAAAGGAGAACCTTCCCAAGCCGACCCCACCTGCCAGGCGTAAAAAGTTTTCCCGCTCGCCAGGGGAACGTTTTGCAACGATGCCGCACATGCGCCGAGGCTCGCCCTCAACGTCGGAGCAGCAAAAGTCTGCATCGAAGAACTATAGCACTGTTGGAAGACCGACACCTCCAAGGCGAAGGTCTGCTTTGAGCTTGGGAGCATATTCTCAAAAGTAAGAACATAAACACACACAAGGCTTGTATACGAAACAAGATACAAACACACATCCACTTCCATATAAATTGCACTGGAAGATTTTAAGTACTAATGTCGTTTTCCATTGGGCCCCACCAAATTTTTATCTCAACTCTTTGATTTTTCGTGGCCAATGGAATATTAAAAAATTTATCCTGCTCAAAGGAAAAAAATATTTTTGATTCCCAATGGAAAACCATATAAAATATCGTTTCTTTTTTTTATTTATTTATTTATTCATATTTAATTCTAATTTATGTTTGGTTTGCTTTTTTTTTGTGGAAGCCTTTTGAACAAGAGTTATATTAATGATTTTTGTGGCCGTTGTAGTAGTTGTTTACCTTATTTATTTTTTGTTGTTGCAATTGGCATTAGAGCTGACATCCCTCGAAACTAATTGTAATTTGTTTTCATTTTTTTTTTCTCGTCTTAAGATTATTTCATTAAGTTTAGTTGTGCTTAGCTAATTACGCAAGTATTTTTTAGTTGTTACTAATGTTACCATTGTAAGAGAAGACATACACAATATTTCAAATTTAAATTAATAAAGGTTGTATTTCTTTTAATTAATATGGTTATTGTTTTGTTATTTTATGTTTGCATCTTAATTTTTTTTTATTGTTTTCTTTTATGTTTAACCATGGTTGGTATCACTTTCGCTTTCGTACTATTAATGCTCTTAATTTGGGTTAGTGTTTTGGGTTCATCAAATTAAAGAAAGGGTGCAGGTCTAAGACGTTAAGTTTAGCAGAGCAATGTTAGAATTGTAAAGAATCGGTGAGTTTACTATTACATTTGAGGTGGCGATTCATCATCAGATCAATCAGATCAATCGAGATACTTCACACAAATTATACGAGTAGCAAATTGTCAAGTTATTTCAACAAATCAACTTGATGTAGATCGGATCTTGAGCAGTTACTTTTCAGAAAAGTCTCTGAAGTTGCCTCTTGGTAGAGATCAACTTCATGGTATCCGTTCGGAGAGTAATTTTCTCCGCAACGAAAATCCAGTCGGAGTTTGAATTTACCACCCCTATCGTGGAAACCGTCGGAATTGAGTTTCACTTCACCTATTCGATTCACTTTCACTTTCTACTGCTATGGTGGAATCCGCCGGAAACGTCTCCTTATCGACACGTTTTTGGGAATGGTAGTTTCACTGTCAAGCGGCTGTCTTTCATTTGCCAACACAAATCTAAGTAGCTGCATTCGCCGGAGGCATATAAGGGTCCGCCAAATAACTTTTTTTTTTTTTTTGAAAATGCTATAAAAAAAAAACTACTGAATATTTTCTCAAATTTCTTTTTTTATTTGATTTATTTAATAATGGAAAATAATTTCATTCAAATGGCTGCCTCGGCTGGCCATGCAGTAGCCTACACGATCGGTCCAATTTTTAAGCACATTATCGATTGTGTGCAGCTGTATTTCACCAATGGCTTCACGAATATTGTCCTTTAAAGCGTCAATTGTCTCTGGCATGTCGGCGTAACACTTATCTTTTACGGCACCCCACAAATAATAGTCCAATGGCGTCAAATCGCAGCTCCGAGGTGGCCAAACGACATCAGCTCTGCGGCTGATAATGCGATCTTCAAAAACAGGGCGCAAAACATCGAGTGTAGCTTCGGTGTGGCACGTAGCGCCGTCCTGTTGAAACCAAATGTTGCCAATATCCTCCTCTTCAATTTTTGTGAACAAAAATTCGTTCAACATGGCCCGATAACGATCGCCATTGACTATAACGGCCACTCCTTGCTCATTTTCGAAGAAAAATGGCCCAATTATGCCTCTGGACCAAAATCCGCACCAAACAAGTGACTCGTTTTGGGTATACGTACTGTTTTTGGCTTTTCACGCTTTGGTTTATCGATGAGGATGCCAGTTTCTTTCACTTTTTTCACAAGATAACGAACATACGGAGCTGACGGTGCTTCTCTTCTTCCAAAATCCGTACGCAATTTTCGCACACATTCTGCAACATTACCATGATTTTCAAAGTAATGACGCAATATTTTCCAGCGTTGTTCAAGCGTATACACAACCATATTCGTTCAGCGGAAGGATAAAACTAATTATCTGTCAAATCAGACATGAGCTAAGTGTTACCATTCGCGAAATAAGCACTAGTTGAAAAAAAAAAAGTTAGATGGCGGACCCTTTATGAAGTTTGTTTTAAAAGTGATTTAAATAAAAAATAAAGTGTTTGATATAATAATGGATACGATAGCTTTATTTTTGGAAGCATAAGAAGAAGAACGCGTTGTTCTCAGAGAAGAGTACGAGACAGGTTAAGAGGAGCAGTGAATGATTTCATGGAGCTACCGGATGAAATGTGTTTTTAAAATGATTTTTTTTTTTTTTGTTTTAATAAAGTTCAATATTGAACAGATTTATTACAAATGTTCGGCTTAATAACGCAGCTTTTTTACATGTAGATTTTCTTTAAAAAAAATGCTCACCTCCTTCATGACCTCCCTAATGAAGGCCAAAATATCCTTAGTGGCGAAGTTCCTAAAGTCACGTTTTCTTAACGAATGAAGTGCCGGGCAGAACCTGCATTCTGTCTCCGGGCACAGATTCATTTTGTTAAGATGATATCTCAGGCCACAATGCCCTGCCCACCAGCTTTCTGATGCTTCATTTATTTTGGTTGAGGATTTCCTTGTAGGAGTGAGGTTTAATTAATCTTTTGGATTGTCTTCAACCCGGAACATTTTCCCAGTGGTTTTGACGAAGCTGCTGTTCCCAATCGTTAATTATACAAAGAGCAGTAGCACAATTGACCCTGCAATAAGGTTGTGGTCCATAGAACGGGGATTCGGATCCAGCCCTAGCCAGTTGGTACGCTGATTCGTTGCCCGCAATATACCTTGATGGCCAAGGCCAAGTTTGATTTGCAGCAAGTAAGAAAACCTATGAAATACGCAATGATTTTGTTGCGGGTAATAAATGTCATTTTGTTCGGGAAAAATTCGATTACCCATACGGGGGAACTGTTCACTTTGCGGATTTGACGATACCGAAGTATTTTTTTCCGTGAATAATTCCCCCGGCGGATTCGACGATAGGAGTGTCTGTACATTCATAGTAACGGTTTTTCAAACGTGTATCAACGCATTTTGTTCACTAAAATATATTTCCGCGACGTTCAGATATCGGGGAGAAATTGACGTGTGGCTGTCAAAAATAGATACAAAAAAACGCAACTCATCGTAATGAAACGTAGACTGCGTTAAGTTTTGTCGGAGAAATGTTTCGAATAGCTGATCAAAACGATTATTCATTCTCAGAGAATTTTTCTTCAGAACGGATACCATGAAGAAACATCAAGTTCGGACGACAAACGTTATGCGCATATATTTCGTCAAGAATATGTAGATCGGCCGAGTCGGCTACCCCTCGTCAACGTCAGTTGAAAAATTGGTCCTGTGACATTAGGTTTGTTCCTTTACTTTTGTAGTAAAAATGGAAAAGACTGTCAAAATGACAGTAGGGGGGAGATTCTCACAGAGAGAGAGAGAAACTTACGAAAAAGTTAGGAAACGCTTTTGTAGTAATATATGAAGTATGATGATGATGAGATGCATTTTATTTTTCAATAAATTACAGTAGGCGATATGCATTTTTTGTTTTTCCAAAAATCTTTAAAATGTCTGATAAACGCAAAGAATTTGCTAATTTATTATCAATATTAGCAGAATCATCTAGAGATGAAATCAAAACACAAATGCGAATAGTAATTGCACGCATAATGCTAAAATGACAAATATTGTCAAGTGACTGACAACTTTTTCAATTCCTACAACAAGAAATTTGTTAAGTAAAAAGTAGTAAGATTCTCAGTGAAGTGGTTAATATCGTTAATATCTACCAAATACCTTGCTCTCTCAAAGACGGTCTCTTATACCAATTTTTCGAGTTAAGGAACGGCATTGAGTAAAAATTGGTAAGAATTAGTAAAATGTAAAGGAACAGACATCTTGATTACCTACCTTATGTAATAAAAAACATTTATAAAATAAACTAGAGATCCGAAATATTTGCATATTCAAAAATGTTACAGAGGGCATAGAAATTCAAGGGATTTGGTTTTACCCGCAAGAAAAGTTTTATTTACGCATAAATGTGTCCATTCTGAAAAGTTTCAAATAATAAATGACAAATAAACGTCAGAATCTTTGCATGTTTCAGAATCATACCATTTCTGATTGGTAAAATATCTGTATGCGATTATTCTGAATCTATGTAAAGCTTGATTCAAACGAAATATTTGTCTATGGATAGTGACGAATAAAGAAAGAAATTAAAAACAAGATATTTATACTTAACGAAAATGTAAATGCGTGTTTTATTCACCAAAGCAACAGAAAAGAAAGTGAAAAAAAAGGAACAAACGAATGATGACAAACGTCACTAAAAAATAATTTACAAATTAAAGAAGTGAAGCCAAGTTTTTGCTAAAGGCGCAACAAATTTCTGCCAGAGAGTTTCCACTGAAAGAATGGAAAACATATACCCATTGGAAAGACAACATTCATAATGTCGTTTTTCATTGGTTTTACTTGGTGATACGCTCATTCTGAAAGCCAATGGAACAAGAAAACTGCTTCTGGAAATTGGCTTGTGCTTGTGTGAAATACATGCAGTACCATAAGAAGATTGAATGGGGGTAATCCAGCTTAAGCCAATATTCGATTGCATATCGCGACCATAATGAATTAACGGTCAATTGAAAGCTTTAAGTGAATGTTCGTTCACTTTTGACACTAGAGGCGAAATTCTTTTCTCATAATAGTCAGAACACTATTTTTTGCTCAATCAAACAATGGCTGAAAAAATACACAGATTGGCGAAGAGTTTGAACAATAGCGGTTTATTTGTTTGATTTAGCAGATTACGTAAACTTAAGAACAGAATTACATATTTAGATTAAGGAACGTGGATAAATAAGTAAAATGTCATTTCAAAACGTTGGTTGGTAAGTAACTAGGAGACATGCATGCATTTCGTTGAGATCTGAAATCAGACAGAATTCAGTTGCTTTAGAGTCGCAGCTATCAAATGGAATTCGTTATTTATCAAAGCGATACGTTGACGGTAAAACCTTTAAAAGGGTATCGTCCAATTTTAAAGTAGTAGCGTTTTTGTTTCGTCGATAATGTAGCTATCAGGGAATTTCAGATTTGTGGCATTTTGTTTTGGACCTGCTTATTTATTAGTTAATCTATAGCATATGCACCCAGCTACCTAAACTTAAAGCAATAATTTTTTAATTCATCAAAATATGAACATTTTCATCCCATACCTACATCAATTGCACTCCATTTGCATCCTTTTTCATGATTATTTGCCCATGACACGCAGTACAGTCAGTCACCTTGCACAATATATAATAAATTCCATTCTAAAAGAATATCAGCATAATAATACTTATCTGACTCTTTCCCTGTTAGGGATTTTGGAAGTGAAGACTTCAACGACTACGAGGTACCCGAACTAGATGACCGTACAGAGTCTCCAAGGAATCTACAATCAGGTGATATTATTAACAAAATGAAGTACCGACCATTGCCGCCGCCACCACGTCCTCCTCGAGAGAAGAGGCACATCCAAAGGGATAGGCACGGCGATGACGATGACGAATTCGATAGTCGAGACGATCAAGACGACCGCGATGGTGGCGGTGAAAGGATTGTTTTCGACCTTCTTCATGAGCAAAGCAGTGAGGACTACAATCTAGAACAGAATATAGACAAATCCATTGAAGTGGAAGTGTCCACACAAACCGATCCACTGCCAGATGATTTTGTCTGCGAGGAGTTTGAGATTACAGATGATATGAAAGTTATAGAACCAAGGCGTACGAAGACGTTGGATGAAATTCTTCGAGAGGAAGAACAAGCCGATTTGGAACGGGCCAAACAGATCGATGAAGAGGTTCTGCAAAGAGGAATTCAGCGCTTTAGAGAGGCAAATCAACGAAGTGCATCGGAGAAATCGAGAGCCTCATCGCAAGCAAAGTCATTAAGTAGACCACAGACCCCATCTGCTATTCTTATTGAAAAGCGTGTACCCACACCAGTGCCCAATTCGAATGGACAGTCGGTTTTGGAGGCCTCACTGACGGTGCAACCAATCGACGACTTGGATTTGGAAGAAGAGCTGCTTCGCAAGGAGGGATTATACGATGGATCACATAGCAAATCGGACGCTGATAGTCGACAACGTGATGACAAGGAGGCTGGTCATGGGTCTGATGAAGAAAATGAGAATGTTGGTGAAGAGGAGCGTTCGTACTCCCGCAGTACCGATGCAAAAAGTCAACAGCATGATGAGGAAGATCAGGAGAAGAGGTTAGAAGAAGAGAGGTTGCTTGTACAAAGGTTGCTAGAGGAAGATGAAGAAGAACAAAGATTGCTGGAAATGATTCGAAAAGAAAAGGAGGACGAGCGGACACTGGTGCAGCGATTATTGAAAGAACAAGAGGAAGAGGAGGAGCTGTTAGAAAGAATTCGAAGAGAACAGAAAAGGCAAGAAGAAGAGGAACGCAGGCTTGAAGTAGAGGAACACCAGCGCCTATTGCAAGAGGAAGAAAAATTCCAAAAAGAACAAAATTTGCAAAAAGAAGAGGAACGCAGGTTTGAAGAAGACCTATTGCAAGAAGAAGAAAAAATCCGAAAAGAAGAAACTTTGCAAAAAGAAGAGGAACGCAGACTTCTAGAAGAAGAACATCAGCGGCTAATGCTAGAAGAAGAAGAGGAAGAAAAGCAACGGATACAGCAGGAAAAAGAGGAACTAAAGCAGAGGTTACAAGATTACTTGGACAGAGAGCAGAGATTGTATCAAGAATCCAGATCTGACGAGCATGAGAGCTATGATGACGAGCCTATCGATAGACTCAAAGTAGAAGACTCCTATGAACTAAGGTCCGAGCTTAGTGAAGAAAAAGAAATTCCCACTTCTCAGTCTGTTTCCCCTCTGCCTCCTAGGGTTGATGAGGTGGTTTCAGTTCAACACGAGCGAAAGGCCCAAGAATACTCTCAACCACATGAAGAGCCGTCGAGTCCACCACCAACAGCCCCACGGAGAAAACGTTCGTCCGGAGCTGCACTGATGGAAGATCAAAGTGAGTTACTCTCACTGACAGATCCACAGCCTCAGACAGTTCCATTCACTGGCGTTATGCCAAGCCATCTTGCCTTAGCCGACTTGGAAGTAGAACGCCTTCGCGTGCATGCCTTGCAGGCGGGACAAGTGATGGTGTCGCACCTGCACGGCACACACATTCAAGCCGACGAGCTAGAGTGTCGTTCCGGCAACTTAATTGTAAATAATATCGAATTTCCGCCAGGCTTTATTGAAAATATTGTTGAGCGCGTGCGAAGCACCGAACGCGAACACTCTCAAGCCGCTACACAAACCATTGCCGAAGCAAGAACTCAAACCGAAGAAGATTCCATCCCACCACCTCCGATTCCAACCAGGCAGCCTGACTTGCCACCCGTCCGACCACCTCCGCCACAAAGAGAACACCTAATATACCCCTCGGAATACATGCAAGCCGCACAATCAGCTGTTTTCCCAAGGAGTGCCCTACCATCCGACTACATGCAAACAGTTCCTCCCGTTGGCTTCTATAACCATCGACATCCCGATGACGATGATGGCGAACCGGCTCCAACACCGTTCAAACGGCGACGCCATTATCGCAGACGTGATTCCTCATCCGAAGAGGGACACACACGTCGACGCAGCCGAAGCGCCCGTCCAGAACAACAAACCGTATCTCAAGCCGGCCGACAATTTATTTCCGCCTGCAGTCTACCGCTGACAAATGTCATCAATCAACTAACAAACGCTGTGCGTCCAAATAACGACAACAAACAGGAACCGGTTCAACCAAGGAACATATCCACTGTGGTAGTGATCTTCATTATCATGACCCTCACCTTTTTGCTTTACCTATTGTCGGGCAAAAATATACACCACCATCATTGGGACTACTTCAATCCACCGGGAAATGACGGAAGACTGTCGTAGGCAGTCTCACACGGTCTCGAATAATCTCGGCCTTACTGCATTTGTTTTTTTCTTTCTTTCTTTGGTAAATCTCGCATTGAATATGCGGGACATTGATACTGGACATCCTTCTTCCATTGAAGAAATTGCTTCTTTTTTTTTCTCTCTGTTTTTGCTACGAACTACAATACTACATAAATCAATTAATAAAAGAAAAGGAACAAAATAAACTATTTATTTATATATATATATATTTGGTCTTTCGTAAGAATATTTAATACATACGAGTACATACATATTTTATTATCAAGAGGGCAAATTGTTATGTTGTTTTTAACCTAGATGCATAATAACTGTTTAATTTATAAAAATGAATAAAATTGGATTTTAAAGTAGAGTCAGATTTGAGTTTATTTCGATATTAGTTTGTTTACATAGTTTGTTGTGACTTTAAGGCGAGAAATGCTTCGTTACGTTCTACAGAAGGAAGTCTTCATTGTACGTGACCATCTCCCGGCGATCTTTGTGGCTTCCTTTCTGCGATTTGCTGGCGGCTGTAAAACAAATGAAAGGAGTTTGAATTAGCCATAAAATGTTATGATAAACCTTTACGTAAGTATTTGGACAACTTTCTTGGTAACAAGATGAAGCATGTCATTCACAAAAATCACTGCCACACAATAAATTGGTACATCCTATAAAATAAACAAAAATGAATCTTTCCTAAAACGAAGATGGATCTTACCTCCGCAGACTGCTTTTTCATTTGACACCTTCTTGAGTAATGATCATAATTCCTTCAAGTACATTGTTAATTCAATGACACTAACAGATTACGATAAGACTTAAAGTATCTACTCGCCATACGCCTGCTATGTGCGACCTGCGATTTGATAACCCGACAACAGTGGACATACACTACGTAAGAAACGAGGATGCCTAATTGTTTATTGAACTCTTAAATTAAGCAACGATGTGATGCACGCGTCGACACCTCGCACACTAGAGCAAGCATCTGACATCGCACCACGACTTGAACATTTCGCGTACATTTTCTGAAGATTCTTGAAGATAGATTGTCTAACGACAATAGGTAAGAACTAGTCCAACAGGAGGACGGAGCGAGCTAGAGTGTATATATCGCATGATGACAAGAGAATTACAGCGTGCAATGTGACAAGTGCAACGACATCAATGAGCTTGTTACATAAGCACAGAAAGGAGGAGACGAATTACCGCATCCGTGATCGAGCTATACATAATTACATATATGGATTTTACATTCGAAATAATAACATATTCAGTCACGTACTATCCCAGAGACCAGCAGAACATTTTACTGAATCAATAAATTGCTGATGGTGGTCGTGCCTCCAGGCGACAATCTGTGAAAGGCTATAGGCTCGAGCCTCTACGAGTAGCGCTAATAGTATCCACTGAGAGTGTAGTACCAATCTCCTCTCAGAGTTCCGTCGATTTCGAAAAGACGCCGTTTCTGCTGCATCATAGCATAACAGTCATAATAGGAAATATAGGTCCGTTTTACTGAAAGTTATAAATCACTTACCAATAGTAGACCAAACTGCTGATGATGATGCATCATTGATAGGTTCAATCTGTGGTTGTCGACGAGCAAGTTGCACCTGTAAGTTAATGCCACCAATGTTTTTACTGTGCATTTCGGCAATTGCACGATCTGCCGACTCTGGTTTCGAAAATGTTACGAAACCTCGCCTGCAATAAAAACTAAATATGAAGGAAAAGCTTTACTCGTAAGACAGACTATTGCTTACCCCTTTTCGATTTCCATTGATACATTAACAATTGTCCCGAACTCATTGAAGTTTTTCTTCAAAAACTCCTCAGTGACTTTGTTTCCGGAAACGAAAATCGTGTGACCAGCACGTGGTTTATCACCCTGAGTGGTGTCAAGACCTTTTTCATTGAGACCACGTTCTTCGCGATCACGTTCTGTTGCGAATTTTTGATACAAATCCTGCATACGTGGTTCTTCTTTGATAATCTCACTTATGTTCTCCTGAGCAACATCATTTTGAGTCGATGAGAATGGCTGATAGGAGGAGACACTTGCTTCAGGTATAACACGCTTTCTTTCCTGACCTATCAATACAAAACTCGTTAACATTTCTATTTGTTTGACTACACTGAATGTTACCTTTTGGCCTTTTGAATGAAGTCTGGTCCTGTTTGGTTTGTTGTTTCTGTATTGCCGGTATTGCACCGCTTTTGATAAGTTTTCTAGCAACTTCCCGTGCATCTCTGGCGTCGGTGGGTCGCTTCAACGTTAGAGGCTTCTCGGGTTCTTGCTTTGGTGCTTTGAGTGCTTGCAGGGCTTTTTTCTGTGAAATAGGTCAGTTTTTCGTTTCCAATTTGTCGTAGTGGCCGGAATGAGAAACTTACCTTTTTCTTAAGCTTTTGATACTTGGCTTGAAGCATATGCTCCTCTTCGGTTAAATGAGAAGGAAAATGAATATAAACCATTTGTTTTGATGGCTTTTTATCCAGGATTAAAAATAAAAAATTTACAACGCCTATTTGTTTATTTTAGGTCGACTCGAAAAATACATTTGACGTTTCTAATGATGGTTTCGTTCAGCGAAGATTTTCATTTCAAATGAATACAGCACACAAATTGAACAAATTGTTGCATTCAGGTGTTCATAAACGAAAATAATTCTTGGGTGGCGTAGCGTAGCATGCAAATCTTTCTCATTTTTAGATAAAAGGGATGATAGTTACAAAATAGGCTACTGATTGTATGGACAGAGTAATTTGATCTCCCATCTTGTTTATATGATAGGAATTATAGGAAATTTCTGCATGGCCTCGGAATTTTGCTGCCATAGACCATGGCCATACACGTCTTTCAATGAACGTCGTGTCCAGAGAAGCAGATAGATTTTGAGTGAATAGAAATGTAGATGAAACAGAAAATTCAACGAAAAAATCCATTTTCATAAATAATTCTCACATGGGCATGAAGGTTCTTTTCCGCACCACTGCGCTTTCGAAACAAATCTTTATTTAATATTTGCGTTGACAGAGTAAACGACGTCAAAAACGGGCTTGACCATAGAATTTGGTTGAATTTTCGATTTCCTTATTATTTCTTTACCTGCAACTATTTCATTGGGCTGACACCTGGTTTTTGTGTGCAGCCAAGTCGTTCATAGGAATGAAAGTCATGGGAAGACCCAGCACATAAGCACCTGCATTTAGTTTCTTACTAAGGCCCTAGTTATAGTTATCATTAAAATGCATCATTGAAAATTTTGTTTTCCGATTTTAAGACGAATAATCAAACAATATGGGCTTTAGTTGGTATCAAGATAAAGCTAATCAATTGTGGAATTTGTTTACGAAAGAAATTACTTAATTCTGATTAAAACTTTTCTTTAAATCCAATTTTATTATTTCACTGATCGAAATCGATTTCAATGAACAGCTGATTCTCGTTTCTCTAATTTGGAACCCAATCGTTTCACTGATGTGTTCGATTTTCATTCTATTATCAGCTTTTCATTCTATTTTGCTTTCAATGATCAACTCTAACCTCAAAACACCTAGACTTGTTTGTTGAAAAGTCACTGACAGGTACTTCCACTGACAGTAATTTTTCAATGATTGCTATAACCGACTTGTCAAAAATATGAAACCATCATTCCACTGATATGTTCCAATGATGCATTTCAATGATAGGTATAACTAGGGCTATAAAATTTCTAAAATAATGTGGGCATTATTATTAATCGACCATCTCTTTAGTAGGTATTGCCTGAATGCTACACAAATTATTCCCCATTTCGATCTCTGACCAATTCACAATAATGTTGGACAAAGGCACATGGTTCATGTTGCGAGAAACTCACCACAAACATCATTTCGGCTGTTTGTAAACGTCAATTGAAATATTATAAAGTTGTAAACTTTTGAACAAATAAAAATGGGCAAGAATTTTCACAAATTTAAACGCGGTGGAAATAATAATAGAGGCCGTCATTCTAAGGACTTTGGAGGCAAAAGACCCACAAATTCCAATGGCTGGAAGAGAAATAACGCGCCGAAAAATTTCTCTCGGAACGATAAGTACCTACGATTAATAGCTGCTAATTTTTGCCGGTTAACCAAAATAAATTCTATCTAGGCCTCAGCAGTTCCAAAAAGTAACTCTGAAGGAAGACCAAGTTGGAATCACCGAATACGTTGGCAATAGTAAGGGCTTTACCGGCGTTGTTAAGGCAAGATTCTCTGATTTCCATGTGAACGAAATTGACTTGGATGGCAACATCTTATATTTGAATGATTTTACTGTCCCAAAAGTAAAGGACCCAGACTACAGTATAGTTACCTGTTATGCGAGTGTTCATCACATTTATTTGCTAGTTTCTATTGCTTAGGTATTACCCCAGAAGAGTTGCAAACAGCTAAAAATGACATTTCCGATGTGTTTACTGAGGAGATGTGGAAAGAAGTCGAAGAAATTGCTAAAGGCGATCGCACCAAGCCCTTCGAAATGGATGCTACAAACTTGGACAAAGACAAGAGAACTACAATACACAAGGTGATAAAGAAATTGTATGAGACCGAATGTAATAGCACGACATTGGAGAAAGATGGCACGAAGACGATTCGCGTAGTTCGGTCAGACAGAAGTGAGTTCAGTATTTTAGGAACATAGGATAAAATAATTTTTTAATTTTCATTTTCAGAAATAAACAAACGCAGTCAATGGCTCTACCCTGGGGAGTACGTTCACTTTCTGGTTTACAAAGAGAATATGGACACTTCTGAGGTGGCTGTAATTATAGCCAATTCTGTTAAGTATGTTAATTAATTGATAATATTGCATTAGCAAATCTCTCTTTTTACTATTCCTACCTATCTCAGTCCTTTGTGAAATACAGAATTCCTTAAAGAGCTCGAATTCTGAGTCTGATTCCTGTTATAAAAATGTTCTTTCTTTTAGGACTAAACCATCACAAATCAACTACTGCGGCACCAAGGACAAACGAGGTAAAACCACTCAAAAGTTCTGCGTGAAGAAAAGGCATCCTGAACAAATTGTTCGGGCCGTCCAACGGATACCATCTATTAAAATTGGAAACTTTAGCTTCCACGAAAATGTCCTGAAACTTGGAGACTTGAAGGGAAATAGGTATGGGTATAGTTTTTACCTTTCTGGAAAATAGTACTTAGAGCAATGATATTTTATAGGTTCCGCATTGCGTTGCGTCATATCGATGGCGATCGGCCAGAAATCGAAAAATCCCTAAATAGCGTCAAAGAATATGGTTTCATAAACTACTACGGTCTTCAGCGATTTGGCAACAACGCAGCCATTCCCACATACCAAGTGGGAATAGCCCTCTTAAAGAGCGACTACAAGACGGTAATTCATAACCTAGTATTCACGTGTCATACATTAATTGTAATATTTCTTGCAGGCCTGTGAACTCATCTTGAAGCCACGTGATAACGATATCCCCTTCATGCGGAGCATACGCGAGGCATGGTGGAAGGACCGAGACTCGAAGGCAGCCGCCGCTATGTTTCACAATGACAGGTTCATCGAAAAGAAGGTATTGGACGGGCTGGCGCAGTATGGAGAAAAGGATTATGCAAATGCTTTGCGCAAGGTGCGTCTTTAAATTTCATACACTTCCTACAGTAGGTACTAATCTGTTGCGACGTTTAGATTCCCAGGAATATGCTTCTTCTGTACACCCACGCGTATCAAAGTCTCATTTTCAACCGCGTAGCATCGAGAAGAATCAAGGAACACGGACTGAAGCTGATTGTTGGCGACTTAGTGTATCGCAATCAGGACGAATTCGATGAGATCACAATAGACACTGAGGATACGCTTAACACCACAGATGAGTCCCCAGAAACAGACGCTGCACCAGAAGATACTATAGCAAAACAAGATGAATCCGTTTTTAAACAGAAAGTTAAATCCCTGACAGAAGAAGATATTTCCAGTGGAAAGTACACTATTTTTGACATTGTCCTACCACAGCCTGGACACGATATAACTTATCCATCAAATGATGTAGCTCAATGGTACGAAGATATCTTAGCCGAGGAGAATCTGAGTTCGGAAAAGCTCAAGCATGGTGTAAAGACATTCTCTCTGGGTGGTGCGTATAGAAAACTCCTGATACAGCCGCAGAATATGACTTGGTACTTTAAGAAGTACAATACTCCTCAGGAAGACGTGATACCATCGCACTTTGAAAAGGCTGATGATAAGCCTTCTGAAGGCGAGGGAGAATTTACAGCTTTAGTTTTAGACTTTTGCTTACCCGCGTCGGTATACGCGACAATGTTTCTGAGAGAGATTCTCAAGTCTGATACTTCAGCAACAAATCAGGCTCAAATCGGTCGCGATGAAATGAAAAAGTTTGAAGAGAAAAACAGCGAGAAAGTAGTAGACGAGAAGGTGGAAGAAGCTGATGCTGATTTGGAAGACAAAGTGGAAGATGCTGAAGAAAATAATAAAACCGCAGGAAAACGGCCAATTGAAGACGATGGCGAATCGGACGAAGCCAAAAAGGCGAAGGTGGATACTGAATGAGTTCGAATTGTGCATTTTAAATAAAGTTTATGTATATTTTTTTAATTGTTTACTTTACTTTGTATTTCCCTTAACCACAGCAAGCGCTATGACAAGTAATGTTTTAGCTGCTGGCACATTAAAGGTGTGCTCAAACCAATGCGAAAGCGTGAGCAAATTTCGTGCGGAAAACAATGGGATATAACGCCATCGCCATGTATTTATTTCTCGCTCCCGCTTTCGCATTGGTTTGAGCGGACCTTAATGGTCTGACATAGTTTGCGATCTTAACCTTAGGATTTTTAAACCGGCTTACGTTATGATGAAGCGGACATGTTCTAATATGCCTTACCTTGAGTTTGAAGTGAAATTCTAGTTCTAGTTATGTATATATGTATCTACATACTTTTGTTTGATCCCTGTGCTCAGACATAAATATTATACTTCAATCAAACCATCTGCCGATATCGTGTACGCAATTCAATGACGTAACAGCTCAATTTTCCAGTTTCGGTCGTTTCGGATATTTTTATATTTATGAAGCTTATCTTAACTGGCGCCCAACGCAGACTGCAGAAAAATATTTATACAATCGAAACTGATGAAATTTTGCCAGATGTATTAAAATTATTGGTTTGATTAGCATTTATCCGCTCCATACTAAGGGATTAAGGATACTAAGGGATTTCTTCTCCAACATACCTGATAAAACGCATGAAAGTTTGGGTGAATTAGACTTTGACACTCCGTACGAAGTACTATACCCAGATAGGGAGGACTAAAAGGAAAATATAAGACCTTTGATTTTTTTCTTTCTGTACACTGCAAGTCCTACCGCTCTACCAAATTTCAACATTCTACGGCAATGAGAAGTGGCCCAAATAAATAATAACCAATTTTCAAAAGTGGGCGTTTACCACGCCCCCTGAATGGAAAATCTCAAGTGTTGGACTTTTTCCCAGTTTATGCACCACAGAATCTAGCATTCCGCCAAATTTCACGATTCTAGGATGACCGGAAGTGCTTCAAAATTTTGATGATCATCATCTAACTTCTAAGTGACTGAGTGAGTCAGACAGTCAGTTACGGTTTTTGGGATATTTGAAGTACTGTATGTTGAGAACCACGAATGCTATAAAGATGAAATTTGTTAAGGTGGACTTTTTTAATGCGCTTGGTATAGTTTCAAGTTTGAAGTTTTTGGCTTAATTGGTTCCGAAGTTAGAGGGGGTCGAAAACAGCCTGAGTTTGTTCCTGTAAAAAAGGTAAGTTTTGCAACTTGGCTACTGTGCCCTTTGATTTGTTTCAAACTATCAGCTTTATAGCTCTTACCGTTTGGGCATTTCATTTCATTTTCCGAATTAATGAGCTCCACAAACAATAGCGATGATATAAAAAAATTGCTCGACTTCCTGAAAGTAAAACTGAAATTACTTAAATTCTTATGGGATACTAATTTTTGTGTGGGCGCAGTAGCGCAGTGGTTAGTGTGCTGGACTGCTGTGCGAGGGATCCCAGGTTCGATCCCCGGAAAAACACAAATTACATCTTAGTGTTTTTTTCTACTGCGCCACCTCTCGCGAACGTCTGACAAACATCCGAGAGTATAACTGTCCTGAAAAAGCTTCTCAATTCAGCCGTTCGGAATCGGCATAAAATTGTAGGTCCCTTCCATTCGTCCAAAAAATAGAAACTCACACAAACGAATGGTTGCGAGAAGCTAGGCCTAGGGTGTCTACCGCCTGTTGCGCCACCTATTAATTATTAACTAATTTTTGTATGGCATAAACTGTCACATAAGAGTTTATGTGGAACTGAAATCTCTATGCGTCGTATCAGCAAACGGCCCTTTATTCACCCCTATTGTCGTCGTCGTTTGTCGCAAACGACTGGCGACGTTTGTCGTGTCGAGTCGTTTGGAATTTGGTATTGCGTAACTGAAACGACTCGACTCTCGGAACTCTCACATCCCACATACATTCCACAAACTATGACACATGGGATTTGACATTTCAGTCGACGAATTTATATTTGGTCTGGTGTTTTGTTTGTGACTTGGTTAATTATTTAATAAAACAAATCAAAAATGAATAGTGTGACATGTTTTTTGAAAGCAGTGATGAAGAAGAAAACCAGAAAAAAGTGCTGGTAAAGTTAAGGAAGGAAATTCGAACCAAATCCAATCCATTGGATTTGCCCGACATTAAGTGGGTGATAGAAATAATTTAAATTGCATAAATTGTGTTAATAACAATTATTTTCAGATTTTAAATGTATTTTAAACCATCGAAGTCGAAGGTGGTCCAAGACAATTCAGAGATAAGGCTATGTCGTCCCATTGCCCATTAGCATCACGTTTGGTTAGGCCTTCGTGAATGATTTTGCCAAAGGAATATTTTTCTGCATTTCGTTCACTAAATGTAGAAATTGCCTTTTATTTGTTATCTCCATTCTGCAAAATAACTATAATTGTCTTTTTGTTAACTAAAAATTAAGTAGGTAGGTACACATACTTCTTTTTAACACATTATCACACAGTCGTCCGCAAAATAGTCGACGACAGAAATGTACCATTTCCACGACAAACGTCGTCACAAAACGCCTCACGCAATACCGACGATCGTCGTCGAAAAATACAATCCACATTTTTTGACATTTCAGACGCCATTTGTCGATCGTCGCCGCGACAAAAGTCGTTTATTTTCAGTCGCCAATACCAAACAGTCGTGTCGCTTTTTTTTAGAGTCGTAAACGATGACGACAATAGGGGTGATTAGAAAGTGTTGTAGGTAAACTATACTTTTCTTATCCTTTGCAAGACTATTCCTATAAATTGAATCACCCTGTATACCTCGAACTAGATATTTGAATTTGCATATGTTTGAAAAAAAAAAATCGATTTCTGCCGATTGTGAAATTCTCTCCCAAAAAGAGCTTGATGTATTTTGCTCCTGCAAACAGTACCTAAGTCAGCCACCCATTCATCTGCCCATGTTATTGTAAATAAATGCTTGACTTTAATGCAAACATAAAAAAAAATCGATATCCGCCCTCGCGCACTCAAATGAATCAATAAAAGAGCGAGAGAGAGATGTCCTAAGCTCAAACCAATATGTACACAAGCACAGCAAACTGATGCTGGGTGCCCTCACCCACCACCCTTAAATCATTTCCGCCCGCTGTGTTTCGTTATACCTATCCAACTGTATTCACCCCCACTTGCTATCTGAGTTCAATTACGAACGATTCAAACTATACGTATCCTCTGAGCATTCGATGCAATGCAACTCATTACACGATTGGCCTCGCAGTCGTACGGAAGTGCTACTCATAAGTTGTTTTGAATAAAACGGATATTATTACTCAGCGTTACGGAGTGTCACGTCACTAGTAGGAATCAATTTTGCTCCTAGCCGTCCGTGGCCAGTTAAACAAAGCGTCAAAGTTATATACTAAAATCTAGGGTGTGTACCTACAACTGTGTTTTGAAAAGGCGGGAATGGCTCCATCTTTTGTTCTCGTTGACTGAATCCTTTTTTGGTGTTTAAGTGCAAATGAAACGCTTTCGCCATCGTTAATATTGATTTATATTATCGACCGCGAGTGGCAATATATTTTAATAACCCAACAAAACTGCATAGACGGGTGTTTTCGAAACATATGCATAGGAATGAAAGACAGGACCTCCATTAAGTTACTCACAAAAAGGTAAATAACAACAATTATTGTTGGGGTGCAAGTGCTCATCATATTGAACTTTGTAATAAATTTGAATTGGTCTGCCTGTGCGTGGACCTGATGCCCAGTCCCTGCGATTGGAGGAGAGTCATTGAAGGAGTGTCAATCACAATGATGGTTATGGCTTTTAGTTTTTTTTTGTGCAATTTTTATGTGTTTACGAGTTAACAAAAATTCGCGCGCAAATTTAATGACCATCAGGGAAAAAAAACTCTAGTATGTAATGGAGTATATTACTTACTATGCTACCATACGATCTTATGAACTGCACCCCAGGGAACTTACATCAATTTAACTCCCACTGAGATGTTACTCACTGCTCCCAGACGAATTTCTATCGATTTATCGATTCAATGTTGGTCCTTGTGTGGTGTTGTTAAAAAAATGGATTTATAAATATTACCGTCATTGATTTCATATAGGTACATAATACTGTATTACGAGAGTGCTGTTATCTATAGTTGTTTCTTTTTTTTTTTATATAAAAACGGCTTTTTATTGGGGTAAACAAAGGAATGTAAAATTGATTTCTTATTGTTTGCAAACAAATTTATATCAGCAATATGTAATTCCTAAACATTTCCTAATGCATAATGTAAATTTTTCTTTCCGCGGAAACTACGTCGTAGATGGCCAAATTGAAGGGATGTTTGGCAGTTTAGAATAGTTTAGATAGATACCTACGGTTAAATGTGTAGATAGTGTAAAAACGTTTAAAATAAATTTGAGTCTTCTTTGTACGTATTTTATTTATAGTTTTTTGGTTACATTTGTATTTGTTGAATTTACGTTGGTTTTAAAATTGTATTATTCCTGCCGTTGCCGCTGCTCTTCGAAGACTGACTCTGCTCTGATCTGACTTGATCTCACCCACGCACAGTAAAAAAATGTAATTTTGCATATAGAAGAAGACATTTGATTGGCCAGCCAATTGGCGAACTTCTTTTATTTCCGTGCTGAGTCCCTCTAGTTGTGATTTGTCTTTTTAACGCGCGGTGCTGCCAACTCCTTTCGATGACTGCGACATCCCACCCTCCGTGAAGTCTTGAAGAGATTCACCACCGACTCGTAGGACAGCCAGTTTTGAAGCAGGGCGGCGAAATGTACCTTGCGAAGTCTTGACGTTGGCGCTTCTTACTTGTCCGTCCTTGGCTGGGTAGACTCGTACTATTTTTCCTCGTTGCCATTTACTCCTGGGCTGGCTGGCATCACATATGATGACTAGACTGCCGACTTCTAGAGGCGGCACTGCCTCGTACCACTTACTTCGTTTTGTTAACATAGGCAAGTATTCTTGGACCCATCGTTTCCAAAAACGGTCCTTTAGTTGTTGTGAAATTCTCCATTGCTTCCGGCAACATATAGGTGAGTCATCAAGATTAGGCGTCTGCGTAGAGTTCGTACCTCCTATTAAAAAGTGGTTGGGGGTTAAAGGCTCGTCCTCCTCCGACGTCAGCGGCAGTTCTGTTAACGGTCGAGAGTTAACTATATTTTCGGCTTCGATCAATAGACTTCGCAGCGTCTCCACCCGCGGTGCCTCCTCTCTCAAAGTCACTATCAGCACTTTCTTGACCGACTGCACCATGCGCTCCCACACGCCTCCTTCGCTGGGATTTAATGGGCAAATAAATTTCCAATCAATTCCTTTGCCAGACATCTCGGTTTGAATTCGGTCGAAGTCGAATAGCCTTGACTCAAGTGTCAACTCCCTTTGCGCCCCGATAAAGTTCGTAGCGTTATCGCTTCGAATACGAACTGGAGTCCCTCGTCGATTGATAAAATTCCGTAAGCATAAAACGAAGGCATCAGTAGACAAGTCTGCAGCTAGCTCTAGGTGGATCGCTCTGATTGTTAGACAGGTGAACAATGCCACCCAACGCTTCTCCCGTCTGCGTCCAATGGAAACTTGCAACGGACCAAAGTAATCCAGTCCTGTGTATGTGAATGGACGAACGAACGGTGTCAGTCGGTTCTTTGGCAGTTGTCCCATGAGCGGAGTTGCAGGTTTGGCTCTAGCAAGTTTGCATTTATAGCAGTCACGTTTGATGCCCTTGAGTACCGATTTGATACATGGGACCCAATAGCGCTGGCGAATCTCGTTGATGGTAAGGGCATCGTTTTGGTGATGGAAAATATGATGATAATGGTAGACAACAAGCTGGGTGAGTGGATGCTTCTGTGGTAGGATAAGTGGGTGTCTCGCATCAGCTGGCAGACACAGAGCAGCGTCAATTCGTCCACTTAGGCGTAAGAGGCCGTCTGGGTCCACGAATGGTGTGAGTCGAAATATGGCACTGGTTTTTGGTATGCCTTTGTTTGTTTTGAGTGCGAAGATCTCCTGGTCAAAACTGTCCTGCTGTGCCTGGCGACATAGGAACTTTTCGGCAACGCAGATTTCCTCGGCAGTCAGCTCACTCTTGGGAAGACGGTGACGTTTTTTTCTGCTACAGCGAGTTGACTCTCCATGCTCCTTTTCTGCTATTCTCTTTCGTGCACGGCTTAATGATGCGAAGGATCTCAAAACCCAGGCTGTTATTCGTCTTACCTTCGAAAACGAAGAGAAATTAGCAACGTTAATTAAAGGGTTACTTGCCTGAGAGATATGCAAAATTCTGGGACGGAGTTCTTCTTCAAGCATCTCTGGAACGGAAAACCCAAAACATTGTGGCCATTGCTGCTCAGGAAGGCGAAGAAACTCTGGGCCGGACAACCACCGGCTATTGGTAGTAAAAACCGGGGGGTTTGCAGCTCTCGTGGCATGGTCAGCCACATTTAAATCCGTTGGGAGCCAATGCCAGTCCGAAGGGTCCGATGCGTCCAAAATCTCTGCGATTCTGTGAGCGACGAAAGGTTTAAATCTGCGCTCTGAAGATTGAATCCACGATATATAAGTTTTAGAATCGCTCCAGTAAACTACTCGTGAGATGTGGATGTTATGAATCGTTTTGATGGTTACTTGTAGACGGCTCCCTAGGACTGCGGCTTGAAGTTCCAATCGGGGAATTGAAAGTAGTTTCTTTGGCGCGCACCTGGTCTTGCCTGCTATAAAGGCCACATCCACTCTGTCTTTCCGTATTATGCGAAAGTATCCAACCGCTGCGAATGCGCTTTCACTAGCGTCAGTAAAAATGTGTAGTTCGATCTGCTCAGCAATTAATAAGTTTGGCGAATAGCATCGACTGACTCGAAACTGACTCACTTTCTCCAACTCTGTCCACCAGAGTTTCCAACGGTTATATAGGGGATCAGGCAGTGGGTCATCCCAACCAATACCGGCTTTCCATGTGCTTTGCAAAAGTAGCTTCGAATAAATGATGTAGTCAGCGAGAAACCCATAAGGGTCGAAAACAGCCATCACAATTCCAAGCAGCTCCCTCTTTGTTGGCGGCCTCGATAATTGCAAGACTTCCTTGGCAATTCGATTAAAGTTCAGTCGAAAGCGAAATGTGTCATCTTCGGTGTTCCAGTGCATACCAAGAACCTTTTCATTGCCTTTATCTACTTCGACACTGTACATTGATGATTCCACAAGGCATGATGGCTTGTTCAATTTGTCCTGCACAGCCTTTATGTTGCAAACAAAGTTTCGAAGAGTGAAGCCACCTTCAGCGTGTATTCGCTTGACTTCAAGACTTACACTCTCAGCATCGACTTGACTGGGAAAGCTGCAAACGAAATCATCCACATAATGGTTGTTCACTATAGAGTTGACGGCTTCGGGCGACTCACTTTCAAATGATCTGGCATTCAGGTTCTTAATATATTCGGCTGCACAAGGCGAACATGCAGCACCGAATATCATTGAGGACATGACGTACGTGCGAATTGGCTGGTCCTGAAGTCCATCTCTCCACAGGAACCTTTGGGCATTTGTATCTTCTGCAACAATCTTGACCTGTGAAAACATTTCCTTAATGTCAGCAGCGACTCCTACGATCCCTTGGCGAAATTGGAACAGCACTGACAATAGCGGCTTGGCTTGTTCTGGTCCTTTCAGCAATACGGAGTTTAGCGAAACACCATGTACTTCTGCTGCAGCATCGAAAACAATGCGAAGCTTCTCCGGCTTTTGTGGGTTAACGACCCCGAAGTGCGGCAAGTACCAAGTTCGCGGACCTTTGATTGCTACCTCTCGTGGAGACAATTCCCTGGCGTATCCCTTGTTGATATAGTTGGCTATTTGGGATTTGTATTGCTCGGCAAACTCCGGGTCACTTCGCATTTTGTTTTCAATATTGTGCAATCGTTTTATTGCCATGTGTAGACTATCTGGCAAGCTAAGCTCGTCGTGTCGCCATAGCAGACCGGTCTGAAAATGTTTGCCAACTCGTTTTGTCGATTCTTCCATGATCTTTCTGGCTCGAGTGTCATCGTCGGACTCCAGGACTCGTTCTGATTTGGAAACACCAAAGTTCTCCACGGTGAAGTAGGAATTGACTAATTCGTCGATCTTGCCAAGGGCATCATCCTCACGAATATGAAGAACAATTGGTCGGGCATTATTTTTGGGAACCTGTGCTCCATAGGCAACCCAACCCAGCTTTGTGTGTGTTGCAATTACTTGATGTCGTTTTCCCTCGATGGCGGCACTAATGGGAGCACCCAAGTGGCAATTGTCCAATCCGATGAGGAGTACGGGTCTGGCGTTGTTGTAGTCACTGACGGGAATATTTGTCAGGTAGTGCAACCCTTCCTTGCTGAAAGACTGAGTCGGCAGGCCGAGATTCGGTACGGTCCTTACGTTCTTCATAGAGAAGCTCAATGCGCCTCTTTCGATTCCGCGAACGTCGACGGCGACTGACCTGGATGGCTCGTGAACGACTTTCTCACCAAACCACTGTAACGCCAAGGATTGCAATTTACCGGTGAAGCCCAATTCCGTTGCTATCTTGTCTTCCAATATTGTGAGCGATGAACCTTCGTCGAACATGGCATATATGCGTTTTTCTCCTCGTGGACCGGACAAGATAACAGGCAAAATGCGAAACAGATGTACATTTTCTTCCAGCGTGCGACAATTATGCAACCGCAGTGGAGCTGATTGTGAAATTTCAGTGGATCCTTCGTGCAAAAGCTTATGGTGGTATCTGCGACATCCATTCTCATTGCATCTTTTTCTACTGCGGCAGGTTGTAGTGCCATGACCAAGTTTGATGCATGAGAAGCAAAGGTGTTTGTCTTTCACGAGTTTCCAACGGTCTTCAATAGCTAAATCTTTGAAATATTCACAATCACTCACCTGGTGGTTGCCCCCGCAACAAACACAAACTCTGTCGGTAGTCCTGGGCTCATTGTTTGTCCTCTCAGTTGTGTGCATCAGCCTACGTGGATGCGGCGGCTGTGTTCTAGTAACGGCGGCGTTGCTGCTTTGTGGAATAAGCTGAACTACTTTGGCAAATTCAGTTAGCCAAGCGGAGAAGTCCTTGAGCGTGGGATAAGGCTGTATATCCAATGCATGCTTTGCCCAGTCAAACCTTTTGGTCATTGGCAACTTCGTGATGAGTTCATCCAGCAGTGTTGGGTTGGCTAGATGTTGTTCGCATTTGGCGGACACCAAAAATGCTACCACGTTCTCAACCATGGTGGCAAATGGGATGAGATGGTCAACACGCGCATCGCTGAACGGTGGAAATTGTTGGACCTTGGCCAGTTGTGCCTTTACTAGCAGGTCTGGACGTCCGAAACGAAATGAAAGGGTTTTGATGACTCGTTCCACGTTGTCCGGATGAATAAGTAAGCATGACACTGCTTCTCTGGCTTCGCCCTGTAAACATTTTTGCAGACGAATTGTGTTTTCCATCGCAGAGTACTGGAAGTTATCTGTGGTTTCTTTAAAGTTGGCCAGAAAAAGCGGCCAATCATCTGGTTTACCCGAAAACAATGGCAAGTCGTACAGTTTTTTGTAGGGTTGATGAACAACTGCTAATCCATTCTGTATTGAAGGGGACTGTAACGTTGATTGGGTTCTTGATCCTGACGATACCGAATTATTCTCGGCCACACGTGGATTTATTTCCAAACCAGCACCCTCAGCATGTCGGTTGACTGTCTCACGTAAACGCTGCGTTTCGGCTTGCGAGACGCTTGTGTCAGTGCGTAATTGATCCACAGACTCCTTGAGCGCACTTATTTGGGCTACTAGTGCGGTTAATAACTGTTCTCCTTGCGGTCTAGGCTGTCCTTGCGGCTGTTGTTGCGGCTGTTGGTCCTCATTCATCTTGTTAAAGGATGTGGCTGAATTAGTATTTAGGCGACTGTCAGAAGAACTCCTACCGTATCGTAAAGGGGCTTTGCCTTTGTTAATACGTGCGCTTGTACGCGGCTGACTTGACATGCCACATGCGACGAAATATCCAACGAAATGGCGGCGTGTGAATTTGACTGGCTGCAAAGTCAAATGGACAATAAATGTTCACTGTGTAAAGTGTGGCGGTACTTACAATTGCTGCTGCAGCTCGATTGAGCCACAGCAGAACGGCAAAACAAGGCAAATACTGAAGGCAAATACTGCAGGCAATCTTGCAAGTGGCGATGGCGATCGGTAAAAGTACAGCAACAATCCTGCATTGACAGCAATAGGCACAGTTAAAATACCATGCAACAGCGATAACGGCACAGTGTAGACGAGACGGTGACAATAATTTTGACGAAATTGAGACGTTTAAATTAACATAGACTAAAGCAGCGACCGGCGAGGAAAATTTTAAAAACTTTGTAAAAACGTTTAAAATAAATTTGAGTCTTCTTTGTACGTATTTTATTTATAGTTTTTTGGTTACATTTGTATTTGTTGAATTTACGTTGGTTTTAAAATTGTATTGTTCCTGCCGTTGCCGCTGCTCTTCGAAGACTGACTCTGCTCTGATCTGACTTGATCTCACCCACGCACAGTAAAAAAATGTAATTTTGCATATAGAAGAAGACATTTGATTGGCCAGCCAATTGGCGAACTTCTTTTATTTCCGTGCTGAGTCCCTCTAGTTGTGATTTGTCTTTTTAACGCGCGGTGCTGCCAACTCCTTTCGATGACTGCGACAGATAGTTTTTTTTAGTTTACAACTTTGATTTACCTCTGACCATATGGATGCAGTCTTTGTTAGCGTAGTCCACATAGATAGATTTTGACAGCGTTGAGTGATTGAATAAACCTATATGTGACTTTGACTACTGAAATTGTATCTACACATGTACCTACACCTACTTAGCAGTTATTCATAGGTATAGTATACAGTTATGATCAAGAATGACAAATATCAAAATCGTCCAACATCCACTTACTTACTTAGGTATACTTAGATGTCGCTACAGTCCGGGGTGGACCTGGGGCTCAATCAACACGCCTCTCCAATTAGCTCAATCGTTGGCTAACCGTTGCATACTTCAAGTTGGCTGAGGTCCCCTTCCACTTGCCCGAGGTCTTCCTCTAATGCGTTATCCCTCCGCGTTGGAATCGAAGAATCGAAATGTTCTAGCCATCTTAGTCGACTGATCGAAAATCAATGGAAGAATCATTATCTGCGGCTTTCTTAATGTCCATGCTTCTGTGACATAGAGCAGGACTGGGGTGATGAGGGTCTTTTATTACATTCGCTGATCGCTGCCAAGCCAATTTTTGGCAGTTTTTTTTAAAGGTGGAAACGGAAAATAGTAGTTGGATGTGTTTTAACCGTTTTACTTAAAAAATTAATATATTTTCGTACTGGCCATATCATTCAAATATAAATGACACACTTTCCACAACGGCAGTGTCATTCATAAGTGAATGACGGGATATTGGCAAGATAAGGCCATGACATTCAATAACGCACGACACTATAGGAACAAAATGAATAGGGATTAAAGAGCCTGGCCTCTGGTGATCATAACTGTGCACTTAGTTTAAGAAAATCTGGAAAAATATGGCAGATAAAAAAAAAAACTTTTTTTTCACTTTAGATTTTTTGAAAAATTCCAATGCAACATTTCATGTCACACAATTTTGAATGTCATATGGCCTTATAGAGACATGTAACTGGTCATACACTGGGTGGACGTGCCCCCCACCGAAACATGAGTGTCATTCACATTTGAATGACGTGGCAGTGAATTTCATAAGAGTTTCCTTATGTCGTTTTGGTTGGTCGTCCAGAACGGTCAGGAAGCAATCCGAACGCTTCTGAAAGCGTTCGATTGGTACTCAACTGACAGTTTTTGTACTGAAAAGAAGAGAAAATTGCTTCTGGATTTGAATTCAGAATCGCGGAGAGTTCTTCCGGACGGTTCTGGACGACCAACCGAAAACGACATTAGTGTTTCTTAACAAGGCCTTACTAGTCAGTTACCTTCTTATGTCAAACAAAATAGCGGTTGGCAACTATAACTCTTCGTTTGATTTCTGCTGTCACTGTCAGAATTTATAGCGGGACCGAGGTAGACAAAGTCTCTAACAACCTCTATAAGTTGTAGCTATCTATCGTGATGTTCTGTCCGATTTGTCGATATTGTGTGTCCCTTCTTACTGACAGCATGTATTTGATTTTGCCGCTACTGTGCTAATACTTACTTGCAAACGCACTAGTGACATCAATCCACGGTGGAGCAGTAAAATATACCAATTTCATTAAATCAGTCATTGATATAGGTAACTGAAGCAATGGTTAGAGATTAGAGTGGTGGTCTAAAATCTTTTTCTTGGCGAACTTCTGGACAAAAATTTAAGCGACTGTCGATTTGAATCAACAAAGTGAAGGATTTTCATACATTTGATCTCTAATTCAGCGTTCTCTTATATGTACCTACATAGTACCCGATCGCTGAAAGTAAATGGCACTGAAAGCAGTCTTCAGAAATCTCCTCAATTCAGCCTTCTGATATGGATACCTACGTTATAAGATTGTTGATTTATTTCCCCATCATTAATATAAAATTATAGATACAAACGAATGGCTTAGAGAAAGGTAGGCTTAGGTAGGGTCATTACATTAAGTACCTACATATAATTATATTATTTTTGTTTTAATCATTTCTGTCAAACACAATAAGTGGTTCTACTTATTTTACTGCGCAATTTAGACATGGACTGATTTCAAAATCTAATTTTTTTTGGCCGCATTTTATTGACCACTTAATGAGTTAATGACCTATAGATGGCGGTCATTATACAAGCCAATCTCATAGGAATGTAGCATCGCACGCTACGTATAGCATCAAATGGGGGTCCCCTGGACCACCGACATTTTGCAATGCCCATATGGTCCCTCCTTTCGGTTGTCGTCAACGCAGCAACAATAGTCCAACGATTTTTATGGGTGCGGAAACATTTTGGTCATGTGATCTTCTTGCTAACTGTTTGGTCACACTCAGCCATGTGGCCTAATTCTAAACACCTTACTTATGTCGTTTTCCATTGGTTTCACTCGCGGATTCACTCATTATGAAATCCAATGGAACAAGAAAACTGCTTCTGCTCGACTACACTCACGTATTGGTGAAACGTCAAAAATTACTGCATGGCTGCTGCCAACTGGCTTGTATAAAATACATAAAATGCACTTGTGTTAGTGCTTCTCGAGTGGATTCTGACTTCAAATCGAGAAGCGAAATTCTCTCCTCAGAATCAACAGAAGAGTATTTTTTGCGCCAATGGAACGGTTTCAGAAGTGATTTTCTTGATTCCGGACGCTTCTTTTTGCCCAATGGAAAACGACATTAATATGTACATTTCGTTAGTGCTATATGCCCTTAAAATACATGCTGCCCCCCTGCAACCCCACTGCTTGTGGTCACTGCATGATTTGGAGTAGGTGCAAGGTTGGGTATATGCAAAATGGGAGATTTTGGCATAGGTTATTTCGTCCCGGGAGATTTTGGAAAAAGAGAAGAAAACAAATGAGAGATGTATAGATATAGAGGGATTTTGGAATAGGGGATAACGTAGGGATCCCGTCGCGATCGACATGCTGACATGAGTCTTTCTTAGCCTTAGGATGTCACATCGTTGATGTATTCAATTTGTATTGTGAAGCTATGCTATGTCGATTTCAATTCGCTCTAGAATCGAGATTCGCAGAAGTGCTCTGAATCTGTTAAAAAGTGCTTTTTCTTGCCCAATGGAAATCGACATTTCAGCTGCTTCATTCAGTTGGAACAGCAGGTCGCTCTAGTTCCTCCTTATCATTGGCGACGACCGACGCTCGGATGTCTTGTTTATCAACGGCTTTCTATCAAAAGTTTAACTTTTAAACTGTTTGATATATTTTCTCTCAATGATACGTCTTTCCCATAATGTCGTCAGCACGGTGGAAAAACATTAAAATTCGATAGGAATACACTTTTGAAGCTTTTCGGGATATTGAAGAGCCTTCAATAATCAACAATGTATAAAAAAAGATGCAGTTCAAAGACTTCTTTTCCATTTCCATTATTAAAGAATGGAGAATGTTCATGCCTAAAAATAGACTTATTATTTCAGAATTAGGGGATGTACATGTACAAACTAGGGTATCAACATTTAGAAGCGCTCCTCTCCAAGATAAGGTCCTATCGCCCTTTCTCTGGGTCCTCGTAGTAGGTACACGATATACTAACTATGCTAGAATTCATTCACTATCAGTGACCAAATACAGAGAGCTCTATCTATTGGTTAGTCCTTAGTACTTGGACAAAAACTGCGGACTGACTAGCAGTGAACTTACAAAAGATGGAATTAGTCCTTTTAATAAATGGGAGGAACTTAGCCTGCTTAATGATACAGTAAAGCGTAGGTACCTCGAAATTGTTTTGGATAGGAAATGTAACTGGAATCTTAACTAAACGGAAAGAACAAAGAAGACAGTGATAGCCTATGTCTGCAAAACATTATTTTGCCGAACATGGGGCCTGGTCCTAAAATAGTCATATACGGCTTTACATGGTGACAGCACTAACATAAGGCAGTCTATATTTCGGTGGCAGGCATTGTCCAATATTAAGACTATGACAAAGATTCAGAGAATGGTCTGTAATGGCTATACAAACAGTGCCCTACGACTAAACCAGACTATAAGCTGGAAACACAGCCTGATGCGTCCATCATCCAGTCATGCTCAAATCATAAATAAATACTCGGGCACTAATATATGAACAGACTTCACAACTGCCCGTCTAGATTTTGTAAGACCATATTTGTCACTACTTGTTTCCGCATCAGTATAGGGCTGAATGGTAAGAAGACCAACCCATACCAACTGGTTCAACATTAAGGATGCCTAATGGAAATAGGCGTTGGTGCGGGTTTTTACTCTTAAAGTCTTGGAACTATCCAGTTCAATCAGACTTCTTGACTACAGTAGCGTTGCTCAAAACTGGCGTGATAACAGCGACGCAATATCAATTTTAAAATGTTTAAGACCCAAAACTAACGGTATTTTTCAAAAAGTTTTACCCATTTTATCCCACCTACCTATATAGTTATAATTTTCCTTAATTAGTATTACTATACCTTCAAGACTTACGGACTTCCTAACACTCGATTAAACACAAATTTTGTTTGTTACTTTCGCAGACTTTGAATGAATATTTCTTCTGAATAAAACCAGCAATGACTGTGGAAAACTATCACTTGAAGTGGGACGCCCATTTATCCCATCTAAATACCTCCATAGCAACATTGTACAGGTAAGCAATACACACACACAGTGTGTGCATCTTATTCCATTGTGTACACTCCATATCTATATTTCTATCATAGAAATGACAAATTTGCGGATGTTATGTTGTACAGTAGCAGCCCAGAATGTGACTTTCCACGAATTGGTATCTTAGCGCACAAATTTATACTCTGCTCTTCTAGCCAGGTAGGTACACGGAAAATTTCTTAAATTTCAAACAAGACTAACAAATATTTAATGATTTTCAGTTTTTTGCATCAATTTTCGATTCCACTCTACCGGCAACAACGTCTTCCGGAGTATTCCACATCGTGCTTCCACCAGACCTAACCCAACGCACCATACAGATTCTAGTGCAGTACATGTACAGTGGTGAAGCTACTGTGCCGAATGATATCCTTGGTGAGGTACTGCGGGGAGGTGAATTACTTAAAATCCGTGGGCTTTGCCGTCCTTCTCCAAACAACACCGAGTTGAGTAATGAAAGTCAAACATCATATGCAACGTCGTCGACTGGAGCTGTCGAAAGCAATAACTGCACTCGTTTTGCCAACGAATTGCGAGGCTTAGGCGCATCAGTGCTTCCAGAAAAGAGCCCAGTAATAGTAAAATCACCAAAGCCACCACCACAGCAGGGATTGCTTCGAATTTCGAACTGTAATTCTATAGTCGGGGGCATCACTGTGAACAAGGAAGTTGCAATCGATCCTGATCCGGATGAAGGTAAATATTCGTATCAGGAAAATAGTACATTTCGGCCACAAATAGTACGTGGGACATGTAGAGAAAGTGGTTGTACAGGATGTCCAGATTCCATGGACAGGGAGTGTCCCCCCGAAGTAGTCCATTCACCGGAGCCGAAGCTCACAATGAGGTCAGATCTACATCACAATAGTCAATCCATTGACGAAATCCCACAGGTTACACATCAGGCATCCTACCGGCGAATAAGTTTACCCATGGATTCGAATATTTCGGCGAAGCCTATAACACAGCCACAGCAAGGTGACGAAAAAATGAACTGCTTCCAAATTAAAGAAGAGCCTTCCGATTCGTGGCATGTTGACCGACCGCCTTCAACGGACGCCAACACGAGGGTTGTCATTCCAAAAATAGTTCTCAAACTGAAAGGACATCGTTCTACACCACCAATTCCACCACCTATAAAAGTAGAGCTACCCACTAGTGCCGACGATGAATGCAGCGAACCGCCGTTGAATGGTGCAGATCGCATGCCCTATACTAGACTAATATGCGACATTTGCAAGCAGTTGTTTGACGATCCAAAGGCTTGGGTCAGACACATCGAGACTCATCATGTGGATAAGCCCGAAACGGAAAAGGATTTAGACACCACTTCTTCCGGCGCCTTTAGTCAACCATCATCGAAGGTAACATATGTGCCAAAGAAGCGAAGACGAATCTCGGTGAGTAGATATGAGTATCTATGCAGATTACATGTTATTAATGGAATCCTTTCCGCAGCCCATTCCGAAACCCGATGCCCATGTAACGCTTATCTGTGATCTTTGCTCGATGTAAGCTTAAAATTATAACCTTTTGTAGGTATATTTTTAGTTGATATGTATCCATCTTGCAGGTCCTTCAACACACCAGCTGAATGGGTTCGGCACATAAACAGTCAGCACACAGAGTCCGAGCTAGCCATGTTCAACAGTCAAAGTACGGCAGTCCAACAGAAGCCGGAAACGGAGTTAGTGAGATACAGCAGAAGACACCATTCCGGTGGTCTATTTAAAGCGTGAGTTTTAACAATTTGCTTCAGCAATTTCTGAACTATAGATTTCGTTTCTCCCCGAACAGTCAGAGTTTTACATCGTAATGAATTCGACAGCCAGTAGTGAGTGATAAGCGAATACACTCGGCTACGATGACTTCCGAGCGTGATATTGAAGAACGCACAAGAATACGTGAATGCGTTGTTTTTTAAATTGGGAGCTATTTACAATCAAATGAGCAACGAACCGTTTGCAAGAGACAAGTATTGGAACGACCTGTATCAATGTACAGTACACACAACGCGATATATATTATGTATTTGTAAATATTTATATTGTAAAATAATTTTTTCCTTTTTAATTCAAATTCCATTTAAAAATACAACTTTTCTTAACTAATTGTTGGGTGTATGTATTTTTGGCATTACTGCTCGGCATCTCGCATACGTTTAAATACAAAGTTGCCTCTACATAGGTTAGATTAGAAGTCAAGTAAGTAATTGTATCTCAAACAAAGCCCATCTTCATACGAAGCAACTAAACTAAGCTATCATACTGGATTGCTTTTCTCGCGCCAATGAACAAGTTTTGATTTGGGTGTTAAAGTTTCTTTGATGTGGTCCAAGTTTTTCTAATGCATTGGAAGCTAAACCGCGAGTGTCAGAGGTAGCAAACTTTCAATGTGTAACCACGCTGACAGCGGGAACAAATTTATATGCAGTGAATCCCTGCGCTTCGGTGACTAGGTTTCCTTCGCTGTCTCGGAGAGCCTGCGTTCAGGTTTTGTAGCCAGCAGCAAGTAGCTTGACTTTTTTATAAAACCTCCAGATGTTATTACGATCGCATGACTCTTCGATCTCCTTGAGCTTGGAAGCTGCGTAAGCCCTCCCTTCTCATGGCTCGATACTCTTCTCTCGCTGCAGCGCTTTCTTGTGTGCATCTTCTCTCACCTTTTTCCTGTACACGCATTCACCATCATACCACGGGCTATTTCTCTGGGGTGGCTACCCTACAGTGGTTTCGGCTACCTACTAGAAGATGTCGGTCGCGATACTGGCACCAGTGATTGTTGGCGTTTGTGGTAGGTGAGTGCACAGAGGAGAGTTTGTCGAATTTCTTCTTCTGGGCGGTTCGCAGTTTCTTCTCGTTGGACAGTCAAGCTCTGAATTTAGCCGCGACAAGAAAATGGTCAGAGTCGACGTTTGACCCTCGGAAAGTGTGCACGTCGAGGATGTTGGATGCATGCCTCGCATCAATTAGCACATGGTCGATTTGGTTGGCAGTTCGACCGTCTGGAAACCTGGTGGATCCTTAGCTTTGGAAACCTAGTGCTACTTATCACCGTATTACGAGCTGCAGAAAAATCGACTTTCCGACTTTAGCATTGAAGTCCCCGAGTACAACTTTTACATCGTACTCCGGACAGGCTCTAACCAGGAGGTCATAGAACTCCTCCTTGATGGGATCGTCGGCCTCTTCGGTAGGGGCGTGTGCACATATTACGGTTATGTTTTCGAAAGTAGCTTTGATGCGGATAACAGCCAGGCGATCACTTATCGGCTTGAAGTCCTAAGCCGATTTCCCACAACGAATCCGCATCCTAATACATGTAGTCTTTTGTTGCAGCTGTTAATAAATGTCTCAATTTTTTTTTTTCATCCTACCTGATCCTATCCATCGTATTTCCTGGATCGCGTTAATGTCTGCCTTGTACCGCATGAGGACAGACTTAAGTTTTTGAGTGTCACCTGGGGTGCAGTGCTTTTACATTCCGGGTGCATACTCTTACGTCGTAGTCCAATGACGTTCCGGAGGACTTATTCCCAAATGCGCGACGGGTTCGCTTTTCAGGGCGGATTGGTATTTTTGAATTTCCAAATGCGATTCGATCTATTCAAAAGCGATAGCTATTTAGGTGACGGATTGCTAGCGGATTTATTGCGGGTAAAAAAATAAACTAAATTCTTGTGACGGGAAAAAGCTGTCAAACTTTTGGGAAAATAGATGGAAAATTGGAATTCTAATTGTAAAAACTGGAAAGCACAATTCGCATTTTAGAATAATCAGAAGCGAAGATGGTCGAAATCGAAGTATCGCTTTCAATACGATCCGCCGCGCATTTGGGAATAACCCCCCGGGTCTGGTTGTCATTTGAGGAGTTCCGTTATCCGAGGCTGGTTGCGTCTCTCTCATAACTATATGTTTTTTCCAAGGTCGGGAAGTTACCCGACGGCACAACCCCCAATCAGGGGGTGCAGGCCCTTGTTTGGATCCTAGTATAGCGGTGTCAGTAACCCAATTTTGGGATATGAGCGCTGCCTTTGACTCCCAAACAATCCATTATATCATTTCGCACCACATTTACCATTCAGTCACTTCAATTGCAACTGATGTCACAAAAGATTCGTCTTTTTTTTTTTCAAAGTAACAAACGTATATTTTTAAAAACAATAGGTCCATAGTAGGAATTATAGATATGCATACAATAATAAATAATGTAAAATATCAAAAAAATTGTATTGTGCATTGAATTTATAGAATACGAAGGTTGTTGGATTACTTTACCAAAAACTTAAGAGAAACACTTCCAAATCGCCGTCAAAGTTTAAAGTAACAAACTTCACCTTAACATATAGAATCACCGTCGACAGACTTACACATTCATTCAAACAGTTCTCTGCCGTTTAGCCGTGCTTCTGAAATATGAATCAAGTATAAGTACAATCGACATCTCAAGTCAACACACAAATAGAAAATCAGTTAGTAGACACATTTTTGTTTTCATATTCCACTGTATTACTTTTGTTTTTACAACAGAATCTTCTGTATACTAATATTGCTTACACGAGCATGTCATAGTCCGGGTTATTGGTGCGGCGGGTTCTAGTATATTTGGCGTGAGTCTCTCCGTCCAAATACGTTCCCTTAACGGCTTTGTCTTGAATCATGGCATCACGCCATTTAATCTAAAAATGTGTAAAAAAAAAATGGTCACAACTGCAAATTAAAATGACAGTAGGAAACTCACCAAGTTCTTGAATCTGTCATGATCCATTTCATACTTATCGCCAAGAAGATATTTAAACATCTCGACACGTTCACACCATGGCCAGATCATGTAGTCAACCCAACCGGGTTTATCACCGCCAAAGAAGATTGTCTTGCGATCGGATAGTTCCTTTTCAAAGATGTCCAGTGTCTGCGAGATCTCTGTCAGACAGCCAGGAGCGTTTTCAAGCCCGTTTATGGCTACCTTGTGGAACGCAACAGCGAGCGGTGAAAAACGCTCGACAAGAATCTTGTCCTTTGCCTTTTGAAATGGATCCTTCGGCAGCAATGGATTTTGCGGATACTTTTCATCCAAGTACTCACAGATGATGAGAGATTCCACAATTGTGGGATTTCCCTTTTCGGTTGTCAGCTCAAGTGCAGGCACCTTACCTAACGGACTCTTTTGTGTTAGCCACTCGGGCTTTTCAGTCAGATTGATAAAAATCGTATGATATGGAATGTTCTTAGCGTCTAGCACTAAGTGGGTACGCTGCGCAAACGGGCAGAAACGCATCGAATAGAGGCGGTATTGCCCATCGTCAGGTATGGTTGGGATTGTTGATCCTGATAAAAAAAAAGTCAATTGCTAAATTAGTATATCCTTTCGATGGATAAAGTGTTAGAAGAGATTTGTACATAAGGGAATAATAGTTAAAAAAAATTGTTTCCCTACTAGTATCTACAAATTATCGAATTTATTTATTTTGAGGAAGGTAGTAAATCCACGCAGAAAGGTATCAGGGTATCACAGCTTATTAGTCACGGATGGCGGGTATTTTTATTGTAATCATACCAAATGCATGCTAGCATTATTTCTGATTAGGTCAATCACAAAATATTAATTAGACAACCTTACGCCATACCGCCATACATACGCGTCTCGTCTGGTGTCTTTTACAGTTTATCAGTTAGATTACGATTGATAATGGTGCATTTTAAGTTTGTTTACAAACAGTCACTCAACAGATTATATTGCCTACACTACATCAATGGTATTCGAATACGTCACGTCATAGAATAATCTTTTCTAAACTTGTATGTGTACGCCATTTGTGAATAGGTACATAAAGTCGAGATAGACGGTCGCCAAAAGCAGGTTGAGTAAGCCACGATGCAGAATCGACAAAATCCATTTCATTATAGGTACCTACATCATGTACACTGTACATACTAGCTAAGGTAAATGCTAAAGAATCACACCAATGCATTACCTACAGCTCTGACCGCAAAACCAAAAACATTTTTAGTTTAAAGCAAAAGCCAAAGACAAGATTTAAAATGTATGAAGCAAATTCCAAAGACCCTGTCTTCGTTGAAAATATGGGACTAGGGACATACAAATTAAAAAAATCTTCAAGTAAAATACCAATGAATGCAATATGAACACATTTTACCTAAGAGTAGTTTATAAATTGTATGTAATGGACCCGAACATGAAAAAAGAAGGAAATTTGTACAAGATGCTAGCTACAGCAAAGCTATGACTATGAGATCAAGATCCAGAAATAATAATCAACAGTGAGGGAAACGACGAAAGTGAATGTTCCAGCAGCTATGGTGGCACTTGAGAGTTGTACAACACAATCTGCTGTGGTATTTATCTAACATTGGGTTTGATAGCTGACGCTGAGTCATTCGGATGTAGATATAGGTTTTCATTTAAGATTTTAATTAACATTACAGCGAGTTTTATCGATTGAAATAGAAAAATTATTCTGAGATAAATTACTTTAAATTGTATTACCTTTGGATAAATGTTTTCCGCCACTCATTATTGTATAATGTTGTGCAACTTGAATTAAAACAAAATTACAGATTTAAAGGCGTTGTAAGTACTATTCTTTTTTTACGAAAGACACAAAAATATATCGGCTTCCCTTTACGGGTGGCTCTTTGACACTTTGACAGTCAAATAACAATTAAAAAAAATTAGCTAGTGCACACTGCACAGCGGTTCATCGCAAGTTGAACTGAACGACTTTCGTTGACACTTGTAGCCAGCGTTGCCAACCACTTTTGACGAAAAAATGCCTAACTTGAAAGAAAAAGATGCCTTTTCAATAAAATAATGCCTTAAACAATTTTTTAGGTAAAGTGGAATAATAAATTAAAAATTAAACACAAATATAAAAAAATAAACAAAAAAATCTTAAATTAAAAAATCACAGACAAATTTTTTAATAGGAACAAAATTCACGACATTTTGGTTTCATAAGTAGGTACAAAGTATTGAATACAAAACAAACATAGTTTCGGTCCTCAGATCGTCTTGGTCCTTGAAATCATACATTGATTTTTGAAACGAGGATATGTCTGTTTATTTGAATTGCAGATCATAGCAGTTTTTATCTTTAAAAAGCGACTTTGTGTGCAGAATTCCACTTAAAGTACTTTTATACCCAGTTTTACACTGGAAGTCCGGTTTCACGATCTGATCTGAACTTCAGTTCAATTGAACTCAATTTAACTAAATTTAATGGAATTTAATAGAATTTGGCAGTATTGTACAGGGCCCAGATCACGTAAAATGAAAACGATCGAACGACGTCGTTTCGATTCTAGTAGTCTCTGTCTATTGTCACAGTTATGATAGAGACAGCTTCAGTGAAAACGATGTCGTTCGATCGTTTTTATTTTACGTGATCTGACCCCAGTATTTAGCTTTAATACGACTTTTCCTAAATCGTTCCTTGTCTTTTCTTTCAAAGATCACGCAAAACAAAGTAAAATGTTTGTGTTTTTGACAATCGGCTGATCTGAGGTTTAAACGGCAGAATACTGTAGATTAACTTAAACTACAGAATGAACTCTGTTCAAGGTTTAAACGAAACTGAGAAACCGAATTATTTGTTGAACTAAAGTTTAAGCCAAAAGTGTAGTTTAAACTCCCACTGTGAAACTGGGGCTAAGAATGTTTAAAAAAATAAAAAAGTCAGTAGATATGTTGAATCAAAAAAAATTAAAAAAATATTTGAAATGAAAAAAAGATGCCTTTTTGACAAAAAACAAGCCTTAAAGCCTTAGCTAATGAAATAATGCCTAAAAGGCATGAAAAAGCCTTAGTTGGCATCGCTGCTTGTAGCTGCGTAGGTAAACTTTTTTAAAAGCTTCGTGCTCTAATGGATGTGTTTGAAAAGTAGAATTATATTTTTTATGTTAGCTAGACATGTTTTGGAATTGAACGGATACTAGCAGCCATTGTTATTTGCTTGGCTTATGCGTTAATTTATATAAAATTTGTATTTGACGGTCATTTCCAGTGGATGAACGAATTAGTTATTTTAGATAAATGTATCCGGATGCATTTGAAAATGGAATGAAAGTGAATTCGCATTTCACAACTAAGTTTACTTTTGCTCTTCTTTGTTTTACTACAAAATTAAATGTAAATTCCATTGACATTGACATATACATACTATACATGGATTGCTATCAGGCAATTTTTCATTGAAGTAAACATAAGCACACTAGCTTCTTGAGTTCACGGCGGAGAGAAACGAAAACACTCAAATGTCATCGAGCAATTCGTGCGATTTTGTTTGAGTGCTGATGCTGAGTGTGCCATCTGTTATAGAACGTTTAAAATAATTTGAATAAGTCCTTATTTTGTGCAGTTGCAATGTTTCTACAATGAATGGCACTGTGTTGTATGTAAAAGTTAGCAATGGCACGCTGAGCTGAGGTTTCGTACTTTCACCTCACTCAACCAAAAGGGCTAGTGCTTATGTTTGCTTCAGTTTTCCTCACAGGTTTGTATGAAACTGACAGTTCACTAGCAGTCCATGTATAGTATGTCAATGGTACATAAGATCAATATTTTCAGAGGAAGCAGGCATGTGTAATCTGAGATTTCCTCTTAATTTGGTATACATTATTTGGCTACAAAATTTGCATTTCAAAGCGTTCCCGAACTTATGGATTATTTTGTATGAGAAATAAGGTGACTGAATAAATAAGTGAGAATTATACTTATTGGCACAAAAAGTACATCAACAGCTGCGTGTGCCAACGACTTCTGTTTCTGTCAAAATTACTTCTAGGTAGTTGTTAAATCATTTTGGTAATGTAATTGGCTTCTATATTACTCAATGATCGTTAATAAAATGATGATGGTTTTTTGTGGTCTGGCAAATTTTCTTTTCCAATATAAAATAATATGGCTTCCGGAAGCGGTGAAAGGACAACAATTTGTTGATTTTGTTAATTTTAAGCGAGTAGAAACGACAGAGGTAGATTAAAATGATACAAGTCCCCTCTTTCTATTCATAAAACCTAAAATCTGCATTTTTCATTCGACAATGACGTTTTCATTCGTTTAGTCATGGTCAATATAAAAGTCAAGTTTACGAAACTTCAAAATAATAATATTATATTGGCTACCATGCCATTTCTAAAATTATGTCATTTCCTGTAATATATCAAATCGGTAATCTTTTCTCAGCAAGAGTCAAATTAACTAAAAATGTGCGTGAACCGTTTAAAATAAAAATGCATGAAATATAATGCGAGAAAAAATAGCAATTTATTTATTTAATTTGACACATTTTTGAGGTGACATTTATCGCTCACTCTATCTTGTAAGATTTTCGTAAAATTTTATAAAATTATCTCCTTATATAATATTTTTAAGCACAAATATTGTAATACCTAATCAATTTATTTATATATTTTTAATAATGTTTTCCTTTTCTCATTTCCACGTTAATAAGATTAAGGAAGGAAAAATATTATTGCCTCTTTTTTACTTCCGTTGCATTTTTGTTCACATTTACTGCAAACAAGAATTTTATAACCTTAAGGGTTACGTAGATACACAAACACACCAAGAGAGCAAAAACTGTCCATAAAGTTAATATCACATCTAAAGAATTCGATTGGAAAATGTTTAGCTTAGCTGCAGGTGATCTAAGATGAGTTGGGTTGGGATTTCGTAGCAGATATTCCACCCACCACACAGCTGTGTCCAAGGGTTTCATGGGTCGATCTTGAAACTGAGCCGAACGTATACGTACGTTTTCTGCCATTTTCGGATCCTCTGCAACTCGCTTGATTGTGTCACGTAAGATATCAGCGGTCATAGTCTTGAAATCAATCTTCTCAGCAACACCAGCCAACATTGATTGACGTAAGTTCTGTAAAAAAAATAATGAACCGAGAAAATAACTTGAGTATACAATCGTAATTGCTAAAAAAATATGTGTTACCCTATGTTGGTCCAGAAACAGTGGTATGCCTATCATTGGCACTCCTCGCCATGTTGCTTCTTGAGAACTTAAACCTCCACAATGTGTAACGAATGCTTTAATTTTTGGATGGGCTAAAATAAGGAAAATGTCTGTGACTATAAGGAATAAACAGGAATTTTATTTAAAAATAGGAAAAAGTTATCACGCAAACAAGTTCTCTATCCGTTTGACAGCTAAAAGAGCCGATATCGTTTTTTTACTTTTTTATTTGTTTAAATTATGGCTGTTTGTAAAATGAATAAAAGAGCTAAATATTGTGGAAAGATTTCCAACTCGCTGACAAATTCTCTTAAAAGTTAGCATAATTTACTATAATAATTTTTAGTGCCCAGGTTAATTTTTATGACGAAATTTTCTATACAACCGACGAAATATTTCAGTTGATGGTTAAAAATGATTTTTCTCGTTCCAATGTGTCAGTAGATACTTTGTCATTCTGACAGTTTTTACTAAACTATGCCCTCACTCTAATGGAGATAATGGCCGCATTCAAGTCAAGGTAAGTCGACTTGAATTCTCCGGATTCAAAATGACCAATAAATGACCTAAATTGTCTATATGTCACTTATTGACAATTTGTATTTTTTTCTCATGAGATCCGAGTTTCTGATTGGTGCTCTACACGTCAGGGCAACCAAAATGTCAACTTGCTCTCCAACAACCCAATAGAAATGTCAAAACTGGGTTCTCCAGTTACATACATGCTGAAACAAATAGACGTCAGTTGGTATGGTGGCGATCTGGAGTGCATTCCAAATTCGGCAGTAGTTAACTATTTTAACTACAGCGTTGACAAGCTGTGACAGTTCGAAGGAGGGGAAGTTAACTAAATTAACAAGAGGCAAAAGTGTGGTTCATTTCACTCATACTAACAAAGCAACTGTCATGGATTCACGTATTCATTTTTTTTTTAAATCAAACATGGATTCCAACAACAACTACTCACTACCACATGAAAAGTGAAATGTCAACATGAAATTAGTAACAATAGCTGTCCCAGATTCCAAAAAGTAACTAAATAAACAATCGTTGTTAATTTAGTTAAAATAGTCAAACCTGGAATGCAGCCCTGATGCCCACTTTAAGTCACATTCAGTAAGTATATAGTTGTTCCCGTCGATAAATTTCAACAAAACACGTAAACTTTTTTAGCCTGCATGCATACCTGTTAATTTTGACTTACCCAGAACATCCCTTTGCGAGAAGAACGATCTAACCAGAGCATTCTTGGGCAACGTTCCCTTCAGATATTTTGCGTCAAATTTCCACATAAAGTTATACTCGGGTAACTGTGCCATTGCACTCAAAACTACCCTTATCTGTTCCTCGGTAAAGTCTTCACTTTTCATGTTGGTGCCGAAAGATATCAAGACTGCTCCTTTTTGGCTATTATTCATAAAGTCATCCAAATCCTTTGGCAACGGCTTTGCATCCAATAATTGCATTCCACCAATTTCGATAACGTTTGGAGGTAACGACTCGACGTAGTTAATAGCAGGATGTGAATTGACCAACGAAATGATAGTTTTTTCCCCCAAATCTCTAAGATAAGGCATATCTTTGGCGAAATACGGTCTCATGACAGCATCGATCTGTGGTAGGTAAATCAGACGGCGGTATCTAAGAGAATCAGTCGAAAAGTAGGTAATGCTCTCTTGACTCTGCACTGTTTGTACTTACACAGTTTCGGTAATTAGAATCAAGGTATTTTCAAAGCGTTGCCAGAAATTCATTTCGGTGGTGTATGCCGTAGAATGATGTGGTATATAGGCGGGAAAGTAATGATTGAACATCGCGTCAGCAGTTTCTGGTGGATTGTGAAAAGCTGATATTCCAACCAATGGTGGGTAGTGGAATTTATGGAAAAATCCCAGTAAATATGGCCCCAGAGTGTAGTCATACAGAATCACGTCGAACTTAAAGTCATCCGGATAGTTAAGGAGTGTTTGCAATCCCTTGGACGCAACAATACCCTTACAGGTTTCAACTCCATAGTCGTAGATAAACTTGATCAGTTTATAGTGAGTAAGACCGATATATTTTTTAATGTCAACTTTGTCGCCAGGCATTTCCTTGTCAAACATGGCGTACGCTTTTTCCAAATGAATGTAGTGAACATTTGGGGGAAGTTTCTCACTTGGTTTCGGCAATTCTACCGAAAGAATTGTGACATTGTGACCCTCTTCGGCGAGTCTGTGCATTAAAACACTATTCCTATAAATGTATGGGACAGAAATCAGCGACAAAACTGTAGTGTTTTACGAATGCATACCATACGTGATGACTAGGAGATGTCATACCCATTAATCCTAAAATATTAGCACCGCTTACAATTGACACCCCCGAATTTAATAGAAAAACTAAAAACACGGTTAAGGGCAACATTTTTTCTTCGAAATCGAAACACCAAACTCAAAAAGAAGCTGTCAGTCACAAATTGATCTATTCAAACGAATTGCTGGCACCCAACTAAATTTGTGTCGAGCTCGAGCTGCACTGCTAAATTCTTATTGACAGTTTAGGTAGGTACAGAGTACAGACATCATTTCATCTACATAATTGTCATTGCCGAAATTAATGTTAAGCGACATGAACAGACATGTTTTATTAGAGGGGATCACAAACATCCAAATTGTTTATATAGCCGAATTTGCTTATCACTTGCTTATCTTGAAATGCTCGCTTTATTTCGTTTTTTATAACTATACTGGAATAGAACCAGCTAAGCTGTGTTCCTTGAATGTCCAACATCTATAGTTCATCAGAATATTGTAGGAAAGCTAAAGTGTTAGAAATTATTTTCAATTCAATCTGGGCAAGTGATGCTCACCACAGTAGTTACATAAGTTTATAATCATTTCGTTGATAGGTACACATTTTATAAACATTATCACCTATTTCACCATCAGATGAAAGAATCATTGTTAAGTCTTGAACAAATTTTATGCTCAGTCATTCAGGATATTTTTAGACTATACTATCAATTGTGCCGACTTTTGAGAAACAGTTTTTTTCCGTTTTCCGGATTCTTCAATTAACACTAAGTTATGCATTCAAAAATAATGCTTTTGAAGTTAGGAATTTGTCGATGAATACAGGCTTTAGACCCAAGCCATTCATTTGCTCTTTCTGACAGATGTGTCTATTTACAATAATTGTTACAATAATAATTGTCTGTTTGCCATTTAGTTACACCAATCTTTAGTATGCAAAAAGATGAGTACGAATTTAAAGTCAGAGCTGAGGAGCTTAAGCTCACGTGTGACCTCGTTTGTGCTCGTGTATTCAAAGCAAGGTTATGGTTATCACTTGTCAGCGGACTCATTTTCACATGTAAACAAATGAGATCGTTTTTATCGGATCGATGGATTTGAAATCGATCTCGTTATTACCGCCGCGGGGAGATTATTTGATGGTGCTGTAAGATTATTTTGACGCGACGTTCTAAACGCCGCATTAGACGACGTCAACCATTAGAGCTTTTATGAACTGATATTTCTGTGTTTTGAGTTCTCCTTTACAGAAATTCCAAAGTTGACCAAAATAAATGCAAAGACATGGGTATAGGATAGTTTCTCACAAATTCGATGAATTTCTCCATTTGACACTAGAAAAATGACTTACCGCTCCGCGTCAGAACTGAATGATAAAATTCTGTAATTTTTCACAAGAACGCGTTTCACCGCCGCGTTTGAACGCCGCGGTCAGTTCAGCGCGGAGTTGAAAACGGTCTCTGTGTGACAGGGGATATTGTACTGCAGTATATTACAACGCGACCGGCCGGCGGCGCGCGGTGGAACGCGGCGGCGAAACGTATACTAGCGTTAAAACTAGCTTTGTTTGACGGAGCCTTAAGTTGTTGTGATTATAATTTCTTCTAAAAGTAAAAGTAAGAGTATGGTATTAAATCATAATTATCAATTTTTTAGATTTTTTAGCTGCACATAAAGACCAAACACAAATAAATACAAATGTATCCAATAAATGCAAAATACATAGGTACTCACAACACAACACACAAGTCTGGTTCAGGCTTCACTCACGGCCTTCTCTGAAGGGAACTACCCTTCCTAACCTAATTTGCAGGTGTTATTTTACAATCACTCTTATTTCGAGTATGGCGATTTACTTTTACGACGTTTTTGTCGTTATTTGAGGCATTTCATTTTACAAGACTTGTTCCATAACTTCAACGACAGGCACGACGACATTATAACGTCGATAAGTAGTTCACATTCCACATACTATCCAAACCAGATAAATGGTTATATCAGTGGAGTGGTTAACAGATAAATGGTTTTATGAGTTTTTGTTGCTTATCTTTTTCGAAAGAAATTTAAAGCTTACCTATATCTTAAAAATAACAGTGTATCAATGTTTTGGAGTAGTGAAGACGAGGTCATAAGACAAACTGATCTCCTTCGCATCCGGGAACAGATAACGACAAATATCCAATCCATACGGTCATTTTTTCATTTAAATGACGATATGACGTCAGGAAAAAATTTCGCATTAGAGTGACATTCAAGCTACGATTTGTCATTGGCCATTTGCGAAAAAATGGCGATCACACGAAATGACTATCATCGTCATTTTTGTCCCAAAATCGAATGACGGGCACTACGAGTCATTTAGATTTTTCTGTTGGGATGCCATTAAATGACGATTACATGGTAATGACTTGCCTCATCAAAATGACAAATGTCACCTTTCCTATTATTTCGATTTCGCGTCATTTATCTGTTTTGCGATCAGACGGTAATCAATGACCAATGAGAAAAAAATATAGCTACTGTCATTTAGTGTTTTTCTCTCCGCGAAGTCGCATATGTGCGACTTTTTTAATTAAATTAAATAGCAGTGAAAAAGAGAGAAAAAAAATATTATAATAAATAAAAAATGTCAAAAAGAAGAAAAAGAATGGTGGAAATTGTGGAGACGGCGTATTTAGCAGCGTGTGTGCTGGAAAACAGTGAAGACGATCTTGATTGCGAGCCAACGCGACGAAAGCGGAGTATTTGGCAAAAGCGTGGTTGAGCCAGCGATGACACTTTACTTCAATCTACTTCACTTTTTCAGAAATTTCAGAAATCTACTCCCTATTTCACTTAATGTTATCCCAAAAATGGCGATCACACAGAAGGGCATTAAACTGACGGCTTTGTGACGCGCCAAAGCACCATTTAAATGACGCGAAAAAATGGTCGTGTAATCGTAGCTTAAGAAAATCTTCATTGGACGAAATAAAGCTTGCTGCGACTGTGTTGGCTGAGGGTAGCTACCAGAAGGGTGTAAGAAACATTTTAATTAAGGACTACCACAGTCTACATTCAACGCTTCAAATGCTTTAAAGTTTAAAGTAATGCTAAAATACACTTTCGGTCAATCTTTCCATCACTTGATGGTGGTCTAGACTGGGTTATAGCTACGAAAAGAATTTAATTTAATTAACGATTCCAGAAAAATTACATTTTCAGTCGTTTTCCCTTTCATTTAATTTGGAACTCGCTTCCTGGGGATGTATATTTCTAGAAGACTACAATTTGCAGCAATTTAAGTGCAGAACTAACATATGTACATCTGGAAGCATCTCGGGGTGCTGTTGAAGTGTTATATAGGTTCGCCTTTCCCGGGAGAAGTATTAAAAAAAAACTTGGCGTTCACTAATTTGTTAACTACAAAAATTTAGGTTTTTCGAGATATAAGATTTTTAATGTTTTTTATGGGCGTTGCCACGCCCCTTTGTCCTATTTTGACCAATCTTCACAGAAATACTCCTGGGCCAATACCTAAGATTATCTGTAAAATTAAACTGAATCGATTCGGTGGTTTTCGAGATATAAGATTTTGAAAGCATTTCTTGTATGGGAGGTGGCACGCCCCTATAACTCATGAACCAATTCACCTACAAAGACCGTATACACTTATAAACCATGGTATTAACGTCATGGGAAATATGGGAAATTTTCAGAATTAAAATCGGTTCACGCATTACAGAGAACATTAGCGACAAACACAATACAACTTATTTTTATATATATACATAGGTTTGTAACAAAATTTAGCTGAAATTTGGCCATATTGATAATCTGAGTAAAGCAACTACTTCTGAGATCTATCGCATGTAATTATCTTGTCATCTTCTTGCATATTAAAATAGCTCTATCTTACATCGAGCTATCAATTTCAATTTGAGATCGATCTCACTCGGTTAGTGCCTATCTACAATTTGTTTGCATTTTAGCTATGTCAAGAAAGATATCAGAAAAATCAGCTATCAATTCGAAAACAGTGTGGACACAAACAAAGAAAATGATAAAATGAACGTCATTTTTAAAGCATAATTTAGCAGGTATTCAGTTAACTGACAACTGACCGACAAGACAATGGCCCCTATTGCGACTGGCGATTATCGATTGATAAACGTCGTTTATCGAGATTCGAGAGGCAATCGTTCGTTTGCCTTTTTGTGATCGACTGGCTGTGTGCAACAAATAAAAATTGTTGTTTACACAACGTTTAAAAATTAAGTGAGAATACATGTTTTGAAAACAATAAATGTATATAGATATAGCGTAAATAAGTTGGTGCTATAGTTTTGGGCAACAGTGTAGCTGTAGGTACGAGTTTAAGGGAAGTTATACAGTTGTTGTACTTTAGCAAGCGATCGCAAACATTCAATATTCTAATCAATTCTAATCAATTCGTATCATTGCCAAAAATACTGCGATTAACGAAAAACTGTTTAAAATCAGTTAACACGTTCGTTATTTTTATTTTGGTTCTGGACTATGCAAATAAAGCCTGCCAATGATGACTAGAATCATCTCAGAGCGAATACAATTCTGCGTCCTATATGGACAGGTTAAAGACACGCTATAAAAGCCATTGAAAAAACCAACTTACCAAGTATATCCCTTTGCGGGAAGAACGATCTGACTAGGACATTCTGAGACAAAGTTCCTTTCAGATATTTGGCATCAAATTTCCACATGAAATTATACTCGCTCAACTCTGACATTGCTTTCAAAATCGCTCCAATCTGCCCCTCACTGAAGTATTCACTTTTCATATTAGTCCCGAAGGATATAAAAACAACACCCTTCTGGCTATGGTTCATAAATTCATCAAACTCCTTTGGCAACGGTTTCGCATCCAATATCTGCATTCCTCCAACTTCGACAACATTCGGAGGCAATGACTCGGCATAGTTAATGGATGGATGTGAATTGACTAACGATATGGCGGTCTTTTCTGCCAAATCTCTAATATAAGGCATATCATTGGCGAAATACGGTCTCATGACAGCATCGATCTGTGGTAGGTAAATCAGTCGGCGGTATCTAAGAGAATCAGTCGAAAAGTAGGTAATGCTCTTACGCTGTTTGTACTTACGCAGTTTCGGCAATAAAAATCAAGGTATTTTCAAAACGTTGCCAGAAATCCATATCGGCGGTGTATGCCGTAGAATGATGAGGTATATAGGCGGGGAAGTAATGATTGAACATCGCGTCAGCAGTTTCTGGTGGATTGTGAAATGCTGTCATTCCAACCAGTGGCGGGTACTGGAATTTATGTAAAAATCCCAGTAAATATGGCCCCAGAGTGTAGTCATACAGAATCACGTCGAACTTAAAGTCATCCGGATAGTTAAGGAGTGTTTGCAATCCCTCGGACGCAACAATACCTTTACAAGTTTCAAATCCAAAGTCATAGACAAACTTGATCAATTTAAATGGATTAAGACCGATAAGTTCGGTTATAATATTATTTTCTTCAGACATGTCCTTTTCATGTATGACGTCAGCTTTTTCCAAATAAATGTAATGGACATTTGCGGGAAGTTTCTCACTTGATTTCGCCATATTTGCCGAGAGTATCGTGACATTGTGACCCAGTTCGGCGAGTCTGTGCATTAAAACACTATTCCTATATTTATGGGACAGAAATTAGTGACAAGACTAAATGACCGTTTACAAATGCATACCATATATGATGACTATGGGATGACATACCCATTAGTCCTAAAATATTTGCACCGCTTACAATTGGAACCCCCGACTTTAATAAAAGAACTAAAATCACGATTAAGTGCGACATTTTTTCGAAACAGTTAACTTGATAAGAAGGTAAATACTGTCATTCAAAAATTGTCAGTCAGATTGAAATTGAGTTACCAAACTGAACTTCTGTCGAGATGCACTGTTAAATTATAACTGACGGTATACGAGTGACGGTATACAATTTAATCTGTGTAAATTGCCGTTTAAGAAATTTATGATAAACGACATAAGGCCGTTGATCTTATTTTATTGTAGAGTGGGTCGAAAACACCCGAATTGTGTAGGTACTCGAACAACGATAGGAACAAAGTAATACAAATAAAAATTGGGTTGCGCCTATCTCAGGCTGTGCTGAGCTGACAGCTGATGATTTTCTGCGTCAGATAACGAATACATAACAGCTGACTTATTCACTACAGAAACATTGGAACTTATTCGCACAGTCGTGATAATGATATTGGTAGAGGTACGTTAGAGGCCTGTTGTTCATCAAGCCGTCTTGTTTTTCACATTTTCAATGTAAATGGTGATTTTTCTGCTGTTTGGTTTTTCAGCCTGATTTTTTTGACAGTTCACGCGTGATTTGTGACACGTGTCAAAGTAAAAAATGCTCAGTTAGTATTGCCATTTCACCATGGATAGACGTTTGCAAATTATTGAATTTTATTACCAAAAATCGTGCTCAGTAAAAAATGTGTTTAGAGCACTTCGTCCATTTTATGGTCGCCTAATTGTAGCTACGTTAATAATCAAAATTGCCGTATATGGTCTGCTGAGCCACCAGAAGCATTGCAAGAACTGCCAATGCATTGACAAAAATTTACCGGTTGGTGTGGTTTATGGGCCGGTGGCATTATTGGCCCGTATTTCTTCAAAGATGTTGCTGGCAACAACTTTACGGTCAATGGTGCTCGCTATCGTTCGATGATTTAGGACTTTTTTTTGGCCAAAATGGAAGAGCTGGGTTTGGTCGACATGAGGTTTCAACAGGACGGCGCGACATGTCACACAGGACGCGAATCCATGGACATATTGCGAGGTGAATTTGGTGAACAATTGATCTCACGTTTTGGACCTTTGAATTGGCCGGCTAGATCGTGCGATTTGACACCACTGGACTATTTTTTTTGGGGGATATGTGAAGTCCCTCATCTATACGGATAAGCCAGCAACTATTGCCGCCTTGGAAGACAACATAACTCGTGTTAGTGGTGAGATAATAGTCGATGTGTTGGAAAAAGTATGTCAAAATTGGACACTCCGGATGGACCACTTGAGGCGTAGTCGCGGTCAACATTTACACGAAATAATATTCAAAAAGTAAATGGCAAGAATAGATTTATCGACCCTAATAAAAATTTATCAATTTTGCAAATTTTCGTTTTTTTTTTTCAATTTCAAAAACCAAACGAAAATAGAAAACCAAATAGAAAATGCAAAATAAAACTTACCAAGTATATCCCTCTGCGGGAAGAACGATTTGACCAGAACATTCTTAGACAAAGTTCCTTTCAGATATTTGGCGTCAAACTTCCACATAAAATTATACTCGGGCAACTGTGACATTGCACTCAGAATTGCCCTTGTCTGATCCTCACTAAAGTCTTCACTTTTCATATTGGTCCCGAAGGATATAAAAACAACACCCCTGCGGCTTTTGTTCATAAACTCATCCAAATCCTTTGGTAAAGGTTTCGCATCCAATATCTGCATTCCGCCAACTTCGATAACATTCGGAGGCAACGGCTCAGCATAATCAATGGAAGGATGAGAATTTACCAGCGATATGGCAGTAAGTTCTCCCAAATCTCTAATATATGGCATATCTTTTGCGAAATACGGTCTCATGATAGCGTCAATCTTTGGCAGATACACCAAACGTCGATATCTAAGAAAATCGATGAAACTCTGATTAAACTCTATTTCGACCATTCGATTGGTACCTACTTACGCGGTATCGGCTATAAGAAGCAAAGTATTTTCAAATCGTTGCCAGTAATTCATTTCCGTGCTGTATGTCGTCGAATGATATGGCACATAGGCGGGAAAATAGTGATTAAACATCGAGTCAATAGTATTTGGTGGATTGTGAAACGCTGTCAGACCCATCAACGGCGGATAGTGGAATTTATGCAGAAATCCCAGTAGATATGGCCCCAAGGTGTAGTCATACAGAATCATGTCGAATTTAAAGTTGTCCGGATATTGAAGCAGTACTTGGAGTCCCTTGGATGCAACAATACCTTTGCAGGTTTCCACTCCAAATTCATAGAATGGCTTGATAGATTCGAATGGACTTATACCAATGTATGCGGTAATGTCAATTTTGTCGCCAGATTTATCTTTGTCATACATAGCGTAGGCTTTTTCCAAATGAATGTAATGCACATTAGGCGGGAGTTTGTCACCCGCTTTCGGTACATCAACTGACAAAATAGTGACATTGTGACCCAATTCGGCGAGTCTGTGTAGAAGAACTGTATTCCTGTAAACGAGGCTTTTATAAGCTTACTGTCAGAAGTTGTTTTTTTTTATTTCCTGACCATATTTGAATACTTGGAGACGTCATTCCTAATAGCCCGAGAATATTAGCCCCACTAACTACGGAAAAGAATTCGATGACTAATACACTCGTGAAAATACAAAATACTTTCGATGACATTTCCCCACTGTCAAAGTTTATTGATATGAATTCAATTTCGAGATGCAAACACTGCAGGTCTACATCAACCGACTACCTCTAATCAACTGAATTGAAGTCAATAAGAGACGATCTATAGTGTGCATTATTGATTGCATCGTAATTTATATATATATAATAATTAAATAAAATAAACGTTTTTATGTAATCCAAACATACCGAGAATGATAATGCATTTATTTAACCTTCACCGTTTGTGTTTACAATATTTGCAGTTTTTTTTACTTTGATATTTTTAGTTTGAAGGCAATTTTGTTTGTCCTATTTATTTATAAGCCAACAAATGTTTGAAACTTGTAGTGAACTCTCGAGAATTGGAACAATTAATTCGAAAAAATCTATAAATAGAAATGCTTTTTCAGTCCTGCGAGAAAACCTGTATAAATTGAAGAAAGCATTTTGTCACCATCGTCAATTTGAAGTGATTTCTTATCTGTGCCGCACATGGCCTGAAAGCCTCTATAATTCCAACTTGATGGCTTTCTTTACATCTATAATTCGAAGCTAATGCTGGTTTTCCACTTGTCGATTTGAAATTGACAATTGACGTATTTTTATGCCAATTAGAAAATTTGCAAGTGGAAATAGCGAAAAATTGCTTGTCAATGAATTGACTAACAGAGTTTGTCAATAACTGACAAAGAAACCACTGGACAAGTGGAAATAACTGAATTGTCACGCAAAATATCACTTTGTCTATAATTGACAGTGAAAATGAATTGGCATTTTAGTGTCCAATCTAATTTTTACGAAGTCACAATGGCGAAAATTTCCATAAGTAGATAGGTAGGTACTTACAAAATTAAGTTGAAAGTCTAACATGATTATTATGGTAAAGCCCTATTTATTTTTAATCCGTTCGAATGCAAAATAAGGAAAAATAAAGATACACAAATTCGTGTAGGTAATTTGAATTGACTATCTTCTGACTTTCTTTGAGTAAAAAATCCTCTTCAAGACGACAAACCTATCGCACTGTTTACACACTGACACTGAGATGATAAAGCGTGTCATATAAAATAATATTAATGATAGTCACTAAAATCAAAGAGAATAATGAAGTTTAAAAATTTTTTGTCAAGTAGTGTTTGTGGTTGTTGTTGCGATTGTTTTCAAGTTCAAGTTCTGATAAGGGGACGAGAACTTACCAGCTGATGTTGATGACCTTCAACATGTATGTACGTATATATTTTGGAAAACAGTGACGGTAAATGAATGATATACATATAGCCCGTCCCAACTTAAGTGAAAATTTCTTGCGCAGGTCTCTTCACATTAGGGATTTTATTCTCTTACCTACAACAAAACTACTTTTCCAACCAGAACTACAGCTAAAAAAAATATGTGCGCATTTCAAACAACAAGCATACCCCTAAAAAAATAAAAAATAAATAGCCGGCGCAACAGGCGGTAGACACCCAAGGCCTAGCTTCTCGCAACCATTCGTTTTGTGTGAGTTTCTATTTTTGGAACGAATGGTAGGGACCTACAATTTTATGCCGAGTCCGAACGGCTGAATTGAGAAGCTTTTTCAGGACAGTCATACTCTCGGATGTTTGTCAGACGTTCGCGAGAGGTGGCGCAGTAGAAAAAACCTTAAGATGTAATTTGTGTTTTTCCGGGGATCGAACCTGGGACTGGGATCCCTCGCACAGTAGTCCAGCACACTAACCACTGCGCTACTGCCCCCAGCATACCCCTGCTTGCGAAAATATCTCACTCGATCGACGAGCGAGCCATGACTGATTGTCCACAGCCACACAGCAGCAGCACAGCACTGTCGTGCGCGGAGATATGTCGTTCTTAGTTTGGCGGAGATATGACGTTTTCAAAACGACATAACTCCGCCAGAAAAAAGCGACATAATTCCGCTCGAAATGTATGGAAAAATTCGCTATTGTGAGTTCGTAAAACTTAGCCTGGAGATCAAAAATGATTATTAGTACCGCGCATTAAATGGCTCTCAAGAGAGAACTGTCAATTCCATACTCCCGTAATACAGTCCAGAGTTTATACCTCTATAGGGACTCGGTTGTATGCTTTCTCCAAGTCTATAAAGCACGAGTAAACCGGGGAGACTTGAAAGTGATATAGGGGGAATGCGGGAGACTTGAACATATGGGAGACTTGAGACACTCTCAATAACTCACTTAAATTAGATTCAAATCCAATGAGTTCAAATGTATGTGATGCAGAAAGTGGTGCGCTACTTGCATACAAAAGGAATTCTAAATCGCCCGTTCACTTTGTTTGCTGGAGGAAAAAAGGTGTTTTTCAGTACGAAAACTTAAAAGAAAATTATATTTGTATTTTCTCAATAAAATTTATGTGGAACATGGTTAGTAAATAATATTGATGTTACCTAATAATATTGATATTTGACTTTGTAAATATTAGTATAAAACCATGTATTTTACAAAAGTTATAAATGTTATTTTGTTAAAAAATGTGAACGGGAGACTTGAGACAGTTTCTAAAGGGAGAGTTGATCAGTGGTTTAATGCCTAAGTGATATGGTAATTTATAAAAAAATAAGTTATTCATTAATTTTTGTTTTGTTTCGGAATCCATTTAGTTTTTTTACCTTTATTTTATATTTGAAAACTGAATTACTTAGTTTTTTTTTATATACTATAAACGTTTCTAAAGCCAGTATTAGACGATATGTTGAATCAGCATACGTATGCTGAAAATTGTGTTCCAATCACAACAAATCGTGCATACTTGATGACAAAAAATTTTTGTTTACACGATATGTTGTGATTGGAACACAATTTTCAGCATACGTATGCTGATTCAACATATCGTCTAATACTAGCTTAACATTTTGTTATAATTCTTTTATTTTTTTATTTTAAAACATTAAACATAAATTTTTGTTAGTGGATAATACTACAAAAACAATAAAAAATTGTTATTTTCAGAATGAAAGTGGTTAAATGAGTTGTTTTATTGTTTTGCTTGTAGAATTTGAGTATGTTCAAGTCTCCCCAAAGGGGTGTTCAAGTCTCCCGGCTGTGGGGGAGACTTGAGCCGAAAATCTGTTTTAAAACATTTGGCATTTGTCAAAAATCTCTTGTGTTTATTTTAAGTTTATGAGACTTTTATTAAAATAGATAAATGTAGCTAGAAAAAAATGCATTTAATAGGTGGCTGTGGTTAATAAAAAAAATTTGATGAACGATTTAACAAAAAGTGGCTCAAGTCTCCCGCATTCCCCCTACACCTTTAATAGGAGCAATCCCTTTTGCTTTGGGGCACAATCACTCCCATCTGCCAATCCCATAGTGGGTTCCACGCTGTTATAGTAAAGTTACTCAGAACTCTGGCTTTCATTACTCAACACGGCATAGCGACATATCTCCGCCGTGTACTGGGCGGAGATATGTCGGCGGAGATATGTCGCTATGCCGTGCTTTCATTACTCAACACGGCATAGCGACATATCTCCGCCATGTAGGTACTGGGCGGAGATATGTCGGCGGAGATATGTCGCTATGTCGTGTTGAGTAATGAAAGCCAGAGTTCTGAGTAACTTTACTATAACAGCGTGGAACCCACTATGGGATTGGCAGATGGGAGTGATTGTGCCCCAAAGCAAAAGGGATTGCTCCTATTAAAGGTGTATATCACTTTCAAGTCTCCCCGGTTTACTCGTGCTTTATAGACTTGGAGAAAGCATACAACCGAGTCCCTATAGAGGTATCTATAAACTCTGGACTGTATTACGGGAGTATGGAATTGACAGTTCTCTCTTGAGAGCCATTTAATGCGCGGTACTAATAATCATTTTTGATCTCCAGGCTAAGTTTTACGAACTCACAATAGCGAATTTTTCTATACATATAAAATATCGGGTAACCGACGTTAAGTCAAACCTCAGTACTTTCAGTACTTACAGGGACGGGTTGATATAGCGCAGTCTTGGTGAAGAACGTTTCGAATTGGGAGAACTGAGGATAAGTAATTTGCTCTTCGCTGATGACTTGGTCATCCGTGGGTCCTCTCAGACTGAACTTCAGCGCGAGTTAAGTATCCATAGCAAAACATATTGAGAAAAAAGATAACATTATTTGTATTCAATGATATCTTTAGCCTCTAGTACAGTCTTGCACACAACGCTACAATGATAACATATGTACAAGAGATAATATCGTTTGTATACAATGTTGGAATATTATCTCTTCTTCATTATCAAGCAAGACGATTGTACGCTTGGGTCTCCTTGTAGATAGATAAGAAAAATATATAAATACGACTGTATGATGAATTTATCGATAGTCTTATTGTAACTACATAGTAGCCTTAAGCTCCTTTTAGAATTAGTAAAAAGTATTTCAATAATAAAGGACATAGTTCCAAATAAATATTGTTTAATTTTAAAAGTAAGAAACAAGTGTTTTAATTGGCGATCCTGCCAGGAGGTTAAATATACTTTTTAACTTCAATCGAGCGGACCTCGGGAACAAGTAGTGAAATCTAGTATAAACAGAACACTCGCGTTACCGGTTACAAGAATTACCTAGCATAGCAGGTACAAATATAGCTTCTTCATACGAAGCAGCTAAGCAATTCAGTGAAAGTGTATATGTGGAGAAAAAAAACACACAAATTCGACGACAACAGACACGAGTTCAAAATGGAACAACTCGCAGTATTAATGGCAAGATTAGAAGCTTTAGAAACCAGGTGCAACACAGTAACACAAACCCTAGAGCACACACGCACAGAGAATGCAAGGTTAGCAGCAATAATAACTAACCAAAATCAAATAAACACTAATTTAGAAACAAAACTAAATGAAGTAAAATCTGGATTAGGCATAGTACCAAACATACCTGTGCTAGAGGAAATAAGAACCACATATACAGATGGTAGTGAAATACAGTTAGACGCATTTAAAAGCCTACCTATTTTCAACGGCGATCAATCAAATTATCGGTCGTGGCGCGAAGAAGCATCCAGATTAATGGACAGCATTAAAAACTTCAAAACACACAGTAAGTACGCAAACAGATGACGTGTATTTATTCAAAGAACAAACTTATTTGTTACATGCCACCAACCTGACTTCGATATTTCAACCTTACGTAAATATCGTAACTAGTAAATATCAACCTACACAGGAAGAAAAAATTTGGTTAAGTAAAATTAAGAATTTAGCAGACCAATTACAAGAACATACTAGGCATACTAGATCAATTAACTTTTTAGGAACAGCTTTCAAATATGTGTTTGGTAATCCTGACCATTATGACTTAGTTAACATAGAAACGAGTATAAATAATCTCATAGAAAACAATAATAAACAAAAAACTATAAATTCTAGATTTGAACAAATTTTGCAACAATTCGAAGGTCAGAGCCTTAAAGAACATTTAGTAATAGAACAAGTGTACGAACAATTATTATTATTGACCAGAACAATTAATGCAGCAAAAAATAATGAATATTTATCAGAAAGCCTAGACTTAGATGACATTAAAAATATTATTCAACATGAAATAATTCAAGTACCCATAATAAATATACTTGAGTACTCTAAAATATTTTTAGCTAGAACTGATGAATTCTTCATCACAATATATAAATATCCAGTTCTAATTAAATCATGTAAATTGTATAAAGTAACACCTTTAAATTCAAAACATGGAAAAATCATTACAGATAAAACAATTGCCTTATGTAACCAAACTTATTTAAGAACAAGAAATTGTCAAAATCATCTAAGTAAAAACATTTGTGAAATTAACTTTGAAGAAGAAAATTGTCTTATTCCACTTTTAAAGAATATAACTTCAAAATGCAACATTAAACAAGAATACGATTACGACTTAGAAATTGAATCCGGTGTTATGTTATTAAGCGGTAAGCATAAGTTAAATAATCAAACAATTAATGGTATAAACTTAGTTACTTATGAAAATACTATAAATCTAGACGATAAAATATACAAAAACATGCATAAGCAAATTAAAGAAGTTATATTAAGAAATCATAATTCAGAGTCTTACATCGACCAAATAATTAAAGAAGATACAATGTACAAATTCGATAACATAGATACTTTAAAAAAACTAATTATTCCTTTTGAAGAAAAACCGATATTATCAACTATATACACAATTGTAACACTGATTGTTATTCTAGCATTTACGTACGTAATGATAAAAACTATACAATGTATAACAGATCGTCAAAAACAAAAAAAGATTGACGCATATAACAAAACTTATGAAAGAGAAATGTTAAAAATAGCGTCGAAAAATCGGGACGATTTCGTTTAACAAGGGGGGGAGTTAAGTATCCATAGCAAAACATATTGAGAAAAAAGATAACATTATTTGTATTCAATGATATCTTTAGCCTCTAGTACAGTCTTGCACACAACGCTACAATGATAACATATGTACAAGAGATAATATCGTTTGTATACAATGTTGGAATATTATCTCTTCTTCATTATCAAGCAAGACGATTGTACGCTTGGGTCTCCTTGTAGATAGATAAGAAAAATATATAAATACGACTGTATGATGAATTTATCGATAGTCTTATTGTAACTACATAGTAGCCTTAAGCTCCTTTTAGAATTAGTAAAAAGTATTTCAATAATAAAGGACATAGTTCCAAATAAATATTGTTTAATTTTAAAAGTAAGAAACAAGTGTTTTAATTCGCGCACTCGATCGGTTTGTATCCGTTTGTGCTGAAACTGAGATGAGAGTAAACGTGAACAAATCTGAAGTTAGTGTTAGTGTTAGTGGAGTCTAATTGAAAAGGTTAAATATCTAGGAGTCTTATTCAGGAGTAATGGAAGTAGCGATGCTCAGTTTTTCTGTAAGATTTGTCAGGCTGCGTCAATTTTGAGTTAGCTTGGCCATTCTGTTATTAGGAGGGCTGAACTTGGTGTCAAAGCTAAGTTGTCAGTCTTTAATTCAGAGATCGCATAAGGAACACCAGAATACATAAGGAACCCAATGTCGAGCACCTACTTCTGTTTTGGTGGATTGGTCATGTTAAACGCATGCCCATACCATCATGCAGGCGACCTCTAGACCCAGTATGAGATGGTTAGATCAAGTCCATAATCTCTCCTCTATAAGTATGGAAATTGTCTTTGATGATTTAAAGTCGATGGCGGAGAATCGGAGATCTCCCAAATCGGAGATGTCCCATTTCGACGGGTATAACTTGAAATAGTGTGAAAATAGACCCCCCTACCATATAATTTTTCATTCGCCGGAACTTAAGGAATCTAGACTTAAATTATTATACCTCTTAACTGGGATAACCTTTATATCTGGACGATATGAAGGGGTATTTTTTTGACAAGCCTGTTGATCGGTTTATCCTCGCGGCTGGTGGTTTCTTGGTCTTTATCGCCACAAATCGACTATAATTATGCGAGAAATCAATACATAAAGTAAAATTTATTTATTTGTTTATATTGTACTAGCTTTTGCCCACGGTTTCGCTCGCGCAGTCCTCAGGATTTGGTACACAGAGATTCCTTCACAGTCAGTTAGTTCCCTCTTTTATGTTTATATATCGCGCAGGAAACCTATAGGTACCTAAAAAAGTACCTAAGGAGCAGTTAGTATCTCCACACTGCCCAGATCTTCCTATACTGTGCAACATATGCAACCGGAAAGATCGTGAGGATGTGTACCACTTTGTAGCAGTATAATCCCATTCAGTTATTGAGAGTTAGAGTTACATGAAGCGATCACCATATTCAACAGCGATGAAGTTTGGACGCATTACAAAGATACGACGAACGGTTAGTGAGTTAAGAAAAGGTCCCCCTTAAAAGGGATCAATAGCCAATAACTCGGGCCACAAGCAAATTTTCCAAAATCGAAAAAATCATTTTCTTTTTTTCTTATAATAGAGTACACAAACCGAGTTTGAAGTCGATCGGATGAAAAAAAAAATGTTACATTACAAACTTTGACCACCCTTTTACCCCCTTCGGCGTTGAATTTCCAAAATCGGAGAAATCAGTTTTCTTTATTTCTAATAGAAAGTACACAAACAGAATTTGAAGTCGATCGGATAAAAAATAAAAAGTTTCCCATACAAACATTGACACCCCTTTTACCCCTTTAGGCGTTGAATTTCGAAATATCCTTCCTTATTCCCTGTATATCTACATCATAAAGGGAACCTCTGTGCAAAATTTCAGATTTCTAGAGCAAAGGGTTTGGGCTAGGCGTTGATGATCAGTGAGTGGTATAGCCCGTCCCAACTTAAGTGGAAATTTCTTGCGCAGGTCTCTTCACATTAGGGATTTTATTCTCTCAGCGACAACAAAACAACTTTTCCAACCAGAACTACAGCTAAAAAAAATATGTGCGCATTTCAAACAACAAACATATACCCCTACTTGCGAAGAATCTGGCTCGATCGACGATCGATTGTGATTGTTAACACGGCCTTGTCGTTGGCCTATGCAAAAGATACACATTTATTTACCCACCCCAAAGAAGAGGGAAATTTTCTGCGGCCAGATAAAAACTATTTGCCAGACATTATTCGGTATGAACTCTATTGGTACTTGCGAATTTGAGTGTCTTACCTCCGTTAGGCGGTTTTGATGGTGACTGAGGCAGTCAAATCTTATATACATAAGTTTGCACCTCCTGCTTGCGGCTTAGTCTTCGTGTCAGGCTGGAGTGGAGGATAACTGTAACAGTCTGTCCCCACTCCCCTGCCTATTGCCTCTGATAGACCGTCACTATAAAGGAAGACTGGTGCGTGGCAGAAGTGGGTGATTAAACCACTCTGCTTTGCTGCTTGACCAAAAGTCAATGGATGGATTGTCTGTTGGAAGAAAGGATGAGCGGTAACCGTAACAGTCTGCTACCCTTTTCTTTCCTTTTGACACTCAGTCCACAGGACAGAGACTGGTGCCGAGCAAATCAACCCATCCTACTGAATGGTACCGAAAAGAGAGGTTGCGGTTTGTCTTCGGCGGTGAAAAGGAGAGGCGTTACCGAAAAGTCTAACCTCCCGTCTGTTATCTCTGACGGGGTCTACGAATTGTCGAGATGAGGTTGATTGATATAGTCAGCTCCTCCAGGTGGCGGTTAGTCCTCGGCGAAGGCGAAGGGGTTATTTTGGTTAGAATCGTTATGAGATTTTGTGCCCATGTCCGACTTGTTGGAAACAGTTTCATCGTATAAATATAATTCATATTTTTAATTAGGTATAAAATTTATTAAATTTATTAAATGCTCTCAATTCGGAACACAATTCTGCAGCAATTAATTGCGCTTTATCTTTGTTGTTGCTTTCTTTGTGCATTTGCTCCTGCTTAAGGTCCTCCATACCACTGACAGTAGTGTAATCACTATATATGTCAACAATACCAAAACACAACATATAAACAAAACACAGTCCAATGAATTGGCTGAAAAGATATTCAGTTTCTCTGCCGGCGATTTGAGATGATATGGATCCGGATTACGTATCAGATATTCCATCCACCAGACTGCAGTCTCTAATGGCCTCATAGGTCTGTCCTGGTATTGTGCAGCCTTCGCATTGACTCTTGCGCGCATTTCTGGATCTTCTACGACCTTTTTGATTGTGTCACGTAAATTATCTGTAGTCATTGTAAAAAAGTCTATTTTCTCAGCAACTCCGGCAAGCATTGATTGGCGAAGGTTCTTGAAAATGACAACATACATCAATATAAAATAAATTTTAAAATAGTTTCAACCATCACATACCCTATGTTGATCGGCAAAAAGTGGAACGCCAATCATAGGCACTCCACGCCAAATAGATTCATGTGAACTTAGACCTCCGCAGTGTGTAACAAAAGCCTTAAGTTTCGGATGAGCTGCAAGAAAACTTTAAACTAAGAGACAGCTAGAACCTTTTTTAATGTAACATACCAAGTATGTCCCTTTGGGGGAAGAACGATTTTACAAGGACATTCGCAGGCAGCTCTTCTTTTAAATATTTTACATCAAACTTCCACATGAATTTGTACTGTGGCAACTGTGCCATTGCACTTAAAATCACATGGACTTGTTTCTCAGTAAAGTCTTCACTTTTCATATTCGTTCCGAAGGAGACAAAAATCACTCCGTTCTTGGCGCTGTTCATAAATTCATTTAAATCATCTGGCAATGGTCTTGGATCGAGTATTTGCATTCCTCCAACTTCAATGACATTCGGCGGCAAAGGCTCAACATAGTTTGTGGCAGGATGGGAATTAACCAGCGATATAGCAGTGCGTTTTAAAATATCTCCCACATAGGGCATGTCCTTAGAGAAATAGGTTCGCATCAGTGCATCCACCTTTGGTAGGAAAATTAGACGGCGATACCTGAAGAAATTCCTCAGATTTTAAATGACTTTTTAATATATTGCAATTTACAAAATGTCAGTGTCGCCTTGCCAGACCGAAAATGGGCATACAACTTAGCGCAATGGGCGGGTTTAGATATATTGTCTGCCATAACTGACCGCAATTTTACATTTAAGAGAAACATGACGTTCGCCAAACATCTGGGCTCGGTTGTCATGTTGCAGGTCTCTATAGCGCGACATTGACAGTTAGTAAAGTGCGAATATAAGTTTTGTTTGACAGCAAAATTATGTACTTACGCAGTGTCGTAGATAAATATCAAAGTATTCTCAAGTCTCTGCCAGAAATTCATTTCCGGAGCATACGTCGTCGAATAATACGGCACATAAGCGGGAAAATAATGATTCGACATCGAATCAATAGTATTTGGCGGATTGTGAAAAGCACTCATGCCAACCAATGGCGGATAGTTGAATTTGTGCATGAATCCCAAGAGACACGGTCCACCCGTGTAATCATGAATAACCAAGTCGAACTTAAAGTCATTCGGATAGTTTAGAAGAGTACGGATGCCTTCTGACTTCAATCCCGCAATGCAAGCTACAAGTCCCCAACCATAGAACAGTTGCACAGATTCAAAATTCCCGACACTAATGTACGTGGAGATGTCGAATTTCTCTTCGCCATTCAGGAATGAGTAGGCTTCTTCTAAATGAATATAGTGCAGATTTGGTGGGAGTTTTTCTTTCGGGCTTGGGATGTCTGTAGAGAGAACAGTGACGTTATGACCCTGTTCGGCGAGTCGGTGCATTAGAACACTATTCCTGTGGATATAGAAAAATTATATTCACTGTTCTAATTGACGTTTATGCATACGGCATACCAAATGTGATGACTAGGCGATGGCACACCCATTAATCCTAAGATGTTGGCGCCCTTCACAATGCACACATCAGTCTTCAATAGAAGAACTAAAGTCACGATTAAATAAAACATGTTTTTAAATTCGAATGCTGCTCAACACGAATATGCCTTAATACTGTCACTTCGCTGGTTGATCACTTCCAAAAGAAAGCTAGTGCACGATTAAATTGTATCTACTCAAAAACTATACATATTTATGCATTTAAAGCTGTCATTGTCAATGACAGTTCATTTTATGTTGCCGAACAGTAACTAAATTGATACAGTGTACATTATTTTATAAGACCTTTAAGTTGCTATACTGTTCTGATAAGACGAAAGTGGTGATAATGCAATATAAAATGATTGCTTAGATAATACAATCGTTCTATTATAAGTCTATTTTTAGAAGTTAGATGAACCAACATTTTGTTCAATTCTACTCGATTTTATTGTCATTGTTGATAAAGGGGATGAAAAAGGCAAGGGATCGACAATTTTGTTCCTCTCTTTTGCCTTCTTTCGCCTTGTAGAAAAATGTGGGGTTCGTTTTTTGTTTGGGTAGTTTATTTAGTCGTGTTCGTATTGCGGTAGAGAGTGTACTTCTTTCTATATGCGCAAGATCGTGTTTTATATATGTAGCTCTAGCTACTTACTTACAGTGGCGCTACAGCCCGGGGTGGACCTGGGCCTCAACAAACAAGGGTCCCCAGCCAGCACGATATTTGATCTGTCTCCAGTTTCGCACGATAAGTTGGTTAAGTGACCCTTCCACTTGCGTGCGCCACGGCCACATAAGTCGCGGTCTTCCTCTACTGTGGATTCGAAGATCTTCTGGGCCGGAGTATTCACGTCCATTCGCTCTACATGACCGTATTTATGTCACCGTAGTCGTTGGACCTTCACTCTTCTGGCTAGGTCGATGTCGCTGTACAACCCGTACAGTTCGTCGTTGCATCTCCTCCTCCATTCACCGTCCGAAAATTACTCGAAGAATTATCCTCTTGAAGCAACTAAGAGTAACCTCATCCGCTTTTGATAGAGTCCATACCTCTGCACCATAAAGTAGGAATGGGATGATTAAGAAGATCTTATAAAGGGTCACTTTATAAGATTTTTCTTAGCCCAAAGAAACATCGATTGGCAAGAGTTATTCTTCGTTTAAACTCAGCGCTGGTGTCATTGCCTGAGTTCATAGCGGAGCCTAGGTATAGACTAGGTTAACCACCTCAAAGTTATATCTGTCTATAGTGACAGTCTGTCCAAGACGTCGGTGTTGGGTGTCCTTTCTTGATGACAGCATATACTTAGGGCCTTACCAATAATCATTTTTAGTCTTGAACTTAAATATTTTGACGCTCACAATGGTTAATTTTATATGGAAATTTTCGCCATCGTGACTTCGTAAAAGATAGCCTGGACACTAAAAATGATTATTAGTAAGGCGGGTTGTCTTGCCGTTATTGACCGCCAAAACCTCGCTAACGCGCCAGTGACATCACGCTACGTTCTGCCGATTTTGTCCATTTCGTAGACATTGCTCTGTATAGCTCGTCTCTAAGGCGGCCTTAAAATCGATGAAAAGGTGATCGGTATCGATTTGGACTTCCTGGCGGGTTTTCTCCAAGATCTGCCGCAGTGTGAATATTTGGTCGATGGTAGACTTTCCTCTGGCCTGAAGCCACACTGATAGGGACCAATCAGGTTGTTGACGAAAGGCTTCAGGCGTTCACACAACACGTCAGATAAGATCTTGTAGGCGATGTTAAGAAGACTAAAGGCTAAAACACACCGCCGCGATTGCGATAGCTATAGCGATAGCGATAGCGATAGCGATAGCGATAGCGATAGCGATAGCGATGGCGATAAACAACTAAACACACCTACGCGATAGCGATAGTTAGCGATGGAAGTCTTCTTCTCAGTTTGTTGTTAGTTTTGATTTTATTTATGTCTACAGCAGCTCTGATGAAGACGATAATGCTATTGCTGCTTCCTTCAGCGGACGAAGAAGATAATAAGAAAGTTTTATACTATGCCTCTACTTAATTCAGCTTACTTTTAATTATGGTAGGTCCAAACATTGTGGGTGCATGAAATCAATCCATTATGAGGGTCGTAGGTTGCTCAAGTGGACTTCCGGATTCTCCGCAATGAAAGTCAATCCCCATACCCATTCGAGTAGACATGACCGAACCACCGAAGCATGGACCGCCACGTCCGAAGAAGTAGCTATGCTCGACATTGAGCTCCTCACGTATTCTGGTGTTACTTATACGATCTTTACGAGTCACACCAGCAATACAACGGAGGAATCTCATTTCGGCAGCTTGTATCCGCGATCTTTTTCTTTCGGTCATTACCCTAACCTCATGACCATATAGGCAAGAGTTGGAACAAACACCGAGTTAAAGACTGACAATTTAGCTTTGACACCAAGTTCAATCCTCCTAATAATTCAAAGAGGAAGCTATTTCAAAATTGGCCCAGCCTTGCCAATCCTACAGAAAATCTCAGTATTGCTTCTTATATGAGAGTAAATTGAACAGGCGTTCTGGAGACGACCATCACTTCAGCTTCAACACAAACCCATCGAGTTCGCGTTGAAGTTTAGTCTGCGAGGACCCAGAGATTACCAAGTCTTCAGCGAAGAGCAAATGACTTTTGCTCAGATCTCCCAATTCGAATCTGTTTTCGCCAATACTGTGCTGTAACATCCAGTCCATATAAGTAATGAAAGGATAGAAGACAAAACGCTTATTTTTCGAAGACCAACAGCCCACGGTGAAGGCTATTAATTTACCGAGTTTTTTTTTTTTTTTTTTTAATTTTAAAACTTATGAAAGCGGTTTCATTATTTTAATCATAGGCGAGATTACGAAAATTTTGCCACCGAATATTGATCACGGTTTTATGTAGACGGGTTAACTACAAGCATTTTTTGCCATAGGGGGTGAATATATCGCTCATTTACTAGAAGACTGTCATAACTCAAAAAACGCGATTTTTGAGTTAATGATGCAGAAATATTCGTTTTATGATGCTTCATTATTGTTTAAAAGTTTCGTATTAATATCCTGTATACCTTCCGCGTTAGAAGAGAATATGCCGTTATTTCATTTCATATATCCTAACATTTTTTACTCATAAGAGCGACATATCTCAGTTTGCTACAGTCGTCATCGTGTGTTAGTTGGTTTGCTTTTCTAAAAAACTGGCATATTTTGTGTTGTGACATTATTCGTTAAAATGTTATGATATTTGTAATGTAGATAAATTTCATATAAAGTGCATTATTTCGTGTTGTGACTGATTTGTTGAAATATTTAACTTGAATCAAACTCCATATACTGCAACATGTGACGTTCTTGATGAAAAAAATACTTTCGTCAACTGAAGTATTTCTTCTTATGACGTTATTTTTGTAAAAAAGACTGGCTGTTTAGAAGTCAGCCGTTTATATTATAAGACAATGTGTCGTTGTTGAAGATAATTTTGTCGATGGAAACTCTCAATAGATCTCAATAACTCAAAATGAGACGAAATTGTTGATAAAAATTATAAATTTTTAGAAATAATACACAATGGCCACCGCACACGGAATGATTTCTGCCGGCATAATAAATTGTATACAGGAACTCTTTTTCATTGGAGTGCATTTTTTTCTTCGAAATGTAAGAATAGAATAGGAACTATTAATTAAATATGAAATAAATGATAAATATTTTAATTCATACATTTTCTATGGCCCGCTTATCCATTAAGTGGGTCGCGGGTGTAGGTTGCTGAAGTGGACCCTCCATACCTTTGTCTATGGTTTCGTTATCTAATTTGTCTTCAGTTCGATCAATACCACCTTGAGTTTGAACAGAATACTTCTTTTTCGAATCACAGCGTGTCCGGCTTCGTTTTTTATCCAATGATATCTATAAGGCGATGTACGACATGTTCAAGTTGATCTTAGTCTTGCAATTTTTCGTACGTCCACGTTCACGTCTTATTCATGGAAGCAAACACTCGACCGTGCGTCGATCAATAGAATTTTTCAAGTTTATTCAAATGGGAATAAAACAGTATGATTACACGATAAAACAGGGTTTTTCTCATAAACACAGGAGTAATTTTTCTACAGGATTTTCATTGAAATTGGCATGGTTAGCCATACACAAAACAAAGGAGACTCTGTGCATTCCTTAATTGAGAGGGAACGGAACGAATGCTTAAAAGTGGTCCCATTTATACTCCCGAATTATTTTTTTCAATAATCCGATCGGCGAAAAAAACAGGAGATCCATTTATTGTAAAATAGCTTTGTTTTGAGAATTTTTTTGATTTAAAAATGCTGGCAAATGACATTGCTCCGTTAAATATGGTAGAGCTGAAACGTTCACAAGTAAAAATACTTAAAATTTAATGAGAATCACCAAATTCAGTTTTTTACAAATCTGCATACACTAAAGAGCAATTCAAGTAGGGTAGTGTACTCAAAAAAAGAAGTTACGCTGAAGATATTTTCTTGTTATTGAATTATTATTTTTATTAATTAAATACTAGAAGTAAAGGGTGTTTTTCTAGAGTTTTGGTTCTTAAATTGGCAACTCTGTTTCTACAGATTGTCAAATGGCAGTTGAAAGTTGATTTGTGGTAAGTACGTTTTGCCATTTTACGATGAATGAACTCCAGAACAACGAGTGCAAATTGTGCAAACTTATTTTGAAAACCATGGTTCGGTTCGCCCGAAATTTAAAAAGTAATGGCAAAAAATTATTAGCTATTAAATAAAGCTAATATCATAGACATTAATATTAGCTGGAAGTATTTTATTCCATATTGTATTTGTATACCTTTAAAAAAAACTCCCTTTATATTAAGTTCAAAAAGTTCAAATTATAAGACTTTGAAAATGAAATGACTAAGTACAAAACTATTGTTTTTTTTCTCAATAATAACGACATATTCGAACTTATGACACTCCTATGAATATAATTTTTGCAACAATAACGTCACAATTCGAAGTAGGGAATATTTTCGTTCAGGTAAAAACCATAAAAGACTAGTTGTTGTCGATTTACCTTTATGGATATATTAAATTTATAAAAGTTTACTAGTTAATTTCGAAATTATAAGATTTCTTCAGATTTCTGCAAGGCGGTAGTCAATTGAAAACTTTAAACATGTTTTCTGCAAAATCGAGTTTTTTGAGTTATGACAGTCTTCAAGTAAATGAGCGATATGTATTTCGCTCCGTTTAGGCGAGAGGGGTAATTAAAAAAAAATAATACTAAAAATGTAATTAAAATATTAAAAAACAATGGCAACAATTACAATAAAGGACTATAGCATTTTTAAAGCCAGGAATCTGTTCTAAATTGTCAATAATGCAAATCAGCAAAATTTTGTCTATAATGTGATATGTGACATTTTAGGCCAGAGACTGTTGCTAAAAAATGTTGTTGACCTTGAGTAAAATAAAATAATTTAAAGAAAGATTGCATTTACTCAACCTTGCACCCAGCCCATAATCCGACGGTGACTCCATGCAGGGGGTTGCGGGGGAGCAGAATGTCCCATATATATTTTATGGTAGGTATATATGTATAAGGTGCAGTAAAAACTACAAACAAACTATGGCATCTAATTCCTCAATATTGAACAAATAGAGTAAGACCTTCACTTTTTTTTCTCAAGCCTGTAACTTTCTTAGTTTGTGCTGACTACTGAACACAAAAATGTAAGCCTATCAGCGCTACAAGACCAAATTCCTGAGTTTCAAAAATTAGAAAGCCTTTTATTGTAAGCTTTGCCATTAATTTTTATTTTTTTTTATTAATTTTAAGTTTATTTTTTAAATACCACTCCCGCCCAAACGAAGCGAGATAGACCACCCTCCCATTTTCAGCGCCTAAGTTATCGTACTTGTGCCAAATCATATAAAATTGGATGATTTTTTTTAACTTTTCCACATTCACCATTGCGCGATAGAACGATAAAATGCTATATGCAGCGAGAGACGCGATCGATCGCAAACTTTCACAAAAATCGCCGCTATATATCGTACTCGGTGTGCATGAACAGACTTCAATACACGTGTTGCGATAGATCGCCATCGCTATCGCAATCGCGGTGGTGTGTTTTAGCCTTAATACCTCTGTAGTTGGCGCAGCTCAGAGGGTCTCCTTTATTGAGGATCGGGCAAACAATGCTGAGGTTCCATTCATCGGGCATACTTTCTTCCGAACATATTTTACAGATGAGGTGGTGCATGCAACTAGCCAAGTCATCGCCTGCCGCTTTGAATAGCTCGGCGGTTAGGCCATCTGCCCCAGCGGCTTTGTTGGACTTAAATTTGCCTATCTTCAATTCGTCCAGGTCGTATGTCTTGTCTAAGAGCTCGTAGACCCTCTCTTTGGTGTCGTCGTCTTTCTCCTCCGTGGGGGCATGGGCGCATATTAGACTAATGTTGGCGAATTTAGCCTTGATGCGGATTGTCGTGACTGTGAGGCGCTCGTTCACATAGATACTTGAAACTTAAGACTTCTTGCAAAAGACTGCCGCCAACGACGCATACACGCATCCAAGCCAGTAACTTCTATTACACATGTCAAAAATTGTGTCAAGAGCTTCCTGCGAATGTCCTTGTAAAATCGTTCTTCCCCCAAAGGAACATGCTTGGTATATTACAAGTTTTGCAACTTTGCCGAAATTTAAGGTTCTTGTTACAATTTTTAGTGGTCCCTATGAGTAAGTCAATAAATCCAATTTTTGTCAGCAAAATTGTTCACAAAATGTATTACATATTTTTGTTCGTCTTTAAATGAAAATCGAAAAGCCGCCCCAGTACATTTGGCGCCGTGATAGCTTTGGCAGACACGGCCCTGATCTATAATATGCACATCATTGTCATTCCTGTTGTATATAAATTATTTTGAGATTTTCTTCAAATCTGTCTACTCATGCATCTGACGCAAAATAAATGCGAATCTTATTTTGTAAATAAATGAACAAATTCAATTTGATGACCTTGTTATTCAAACGGTTTATTTACATGCGATAAAAGTTTAATTACGAGAGTTGGCTACTGAGTGTCTGAAACATTTCAGAAAATGAACTTAGTTGGGAAGAATGCGCTGGATAGATAAGATCTAAATTAAAATATTATTCTACGAATTTAAACGGTATTCTTCGCGAATTAATTACTCGGAAAATGTTATATTTTAATTTACTGTGTGTGCTTCTTTTGAAGACGAGCTCTTCTGTGATTAATGGTGCTAATATTTTAGGACTGATGGGAGTACCATCTCCCAGTCATCACATATGGTCAGTTAAAACAACGTGTATTCTTTCAATCATCTAGTGAAGCAATTCATCCTACAGGAACAGTGTTCTCTTGCAAAGACTCGCTGAATTGGGACACAATGTCACTGTTCTTTCTGTTGATCTCCCAAAGGAAAATGAACCAATTCCTCGAAACTTGCACTATATCCACCTAGAAGAAGGTTATTCGATGTATGAAAATGATCTAAAGTTTGACATAACTACATACATTGGTTTGACGCCCTTCAAATCGATTCCGCTTTTCTACGACCTTTGTTGGAAGTCGTGTGATGGTCTAGCAAGATCAAAAGGTATGCAGGTGCTTTTAAACTATCCCGACGATTTTAAAGTCGATTTGGTGTTACACGACTATACACTTGGTCCGTCGCTTTTGGGATTTGTTCATAAATTCGGCTACCCGCCCATGATTGGTCTTAGTGCGTTCCTTAACCCACCGAATACTATCGACGCCATGTCGAATCATTATTTTCCTGCGTACGTTCCGTACCATTCGACAAACTACACTACTGAGATGAATTTTTGGCAGCGAATGCAAAACACTTTGCTTTTCATTGCTGACACTGCGTAAGTAAGATTGTTACCAACTCTCAAGTCACTCCTAATCTTGTCACTGTTTTAGTTATCGTCGCTTGGTATATCATCCCAAAATTGATGCCATTATGAGGCCATATTTTCCTAAAGATATGCCTCCCTTACAGGAACTAGAAAAACACACAACACTTTCGATGGTCAATTCGCATCCGGTAATTACGTATGTGGAACCAGTTCCACCGAATGTTATTGAAATCGGAGGTATACAGATACTAGATCCGAAGGCACTTTCAAAGGAGTTCGAAGAGTTTATAAACAAAAGTCAGAAGGGAGTGGTTTTGGTATCATTCGGAACGAATATGAAAAGTTCGGACTTCAAAGAGGAACAAATTCAACTGATTTTGAATGCAATGTTACAATTGCCTCAGTATAATTTTATTTGGAAGTTCGACGTGAAGTTTTTGAAACAAAAGCTGCCCAGTAACATCATGGCTAAAACATTCTTACCACAAAGTGACCTTTTAGGTATGTACCAGAAATATTTTGCTTTTCGTTTTGATTTAATCTTGTTAGCCTTAAGAGAATACGCATTTGGCTAAAATAATCTTTAAATATTGATGTAAACCCACAGTTTCAACATTTCCTTAGAAGCAAATACCATAAAAGTTAATTCCGCTTTATGTAAAATATATGTTTTTAGTGACCAGTTCACACAACAATTTATTAAGGGTATTCACTTAATCTGATAAATTTATGCAGCTCGTAAATGTATAAATTTCTGCGGTGCTTTAAGTGAATACCCCTCGGAAATGATATTGCGTAAATCGACTGTAAATCTGGAATCAAACAAACAATTCATACGACTGTCTGTCAAAGATTGACATTTGTGATTTGCGTAACTTTCCGCGGTTGATTTCCGAGCCTAATCCTCGCGGAAAATTATAAGGTCTGCGTAAATTATTCTCCATACAAAATCTGACAGTTGATTTACGAGGTGGTAAATTTCTACAGTTAACGCAGTTTATGAGGCTTTTACGCATTTAAGTGAATACCTACCCTTATTGAGCTACTCTACAAATCGTAGAACACATTATTCAAAATATCCGCCATTTTTGCCTTCCACCATAACCTGAGATGATGTGGCCCACCACATCCATGAGAAAATTGTCCACTGATTGGTCGAGGGCTCGCTTTAAAGACTCAATATTTCTACTTAGAGTGTTGCCACTAAAAAAATTGAATCCGGTTAAATCCGACCAAAAGACCGATTTTTTATTTTCTAAGGGCCAGTTTTAAAGGTTCCGGATAGAGTTTCGGTTAATTTTCCGACACATAACGCTATCCAACAGATAAATATTGCTGATATTTTTTTTTGTTTAATCGTCAAATTCTCTGATAACTGGTGGACAAATGTATCAGCCACAAATTTTTTGACCGAATGGCAATGCTGTTTTTATACCCGGTACCACATTGTGGTGAGGGTATATTTCACTTTGACATTCCATTTGTAACACACATAAGGAGGCGTTGTAGGTATGACAAACTATATATATTTTTGATCAGCATCACTTTCTTAGTCGATCTAGCGATGTCCGTCTGTCCGCACGATTACGGCCGTAATTTAAAAGCTATCGACTTGAAATATGGTACGTAAGCTTTTATCCACCAAACTAAGTTCGAAGATGAGCAAGATCGGATGAAAACTACTACTACCTCCCATACAAAATATATAGCTATTTAATGTTAAAAATTGAATTTAATTGAGCTTAAATTAAATTGAGCTTCGGCATAGTCGAAGATAATTGTCTTACTGTTTTTTTTTATTGTTTCGATACACATTTCTTTTGTTTTGTCTTTGTTTATATAGTGTTTATTAGAAGTTTAACCAGACGCAAACATTTTTAAGTAAATTGTGTTGTTCTATTTTTGGTAATTTAACATGGATAAAGCTACAAAAAAAATATAGTGAAAATTCAGAAATCTTTATCGTCGAGGATTTCTCAAAATAATTTGGCCTTGCGCAAAATACTCTGTTTCTACAGGGCCGTGTAATATTTTCGTAGTATTCATCAAATTTTTCTTCTATGAATTCAAATAAATCCATGTTATGACACTTGTAACTGGAATCTACGCTGGTCCCCGAAAAAATGCACTGATCATTTTTTTTCGGTCACATCAAATTAATATTTTGCTTATCCTCCAGATAAAGGCTTTAATAGTCACCTGAACCGCCTGATAGGCTATCCGAGACTTTATCTGTCAGATATTACTATTCTAGACCGTTGAAACTGAAAAGTTTATCTGGCAGATAAGTTTCTGATAAGCTATCCGAGTCTTTATCAGCTAGTCTTGAAACTGACCCTAAATCCGGTCAAAAGTATAATATAGTAACATAATAATATTACTGAAAATATAAACTGATAGGTGTCAGTATTACCACAGAATCTGTTCGTAAAATATCCCCGAATGAGAGCTACACTCCGAATTACGAAAAATCAAAGGGCACGGTAGTGCCACAGCCAAGTTCTCTAGTAAAGGCACTTACCTACCCTTTTTACAGGAAGAAACTCAGGCTGTTTTCGACCCCCCTCTAACTTCGGAACCAATTAAGCCAAAAACGTTAAACATTTACCAAACTCATTAAAAAAGTCCACCTCACCAAATTTCATCTCTATAGCATTAGTGGTTCTCAACATACAGGACATCAAAAATCGCAAAAACCGTAACTGACTCACTCACTCACTTATGTATGTAGATGATGATCATCAAAATTATGAAGCACTTCCGCCCATCCTAGAATCGTGAAATTTGGCAGAATGCTAGATCCTGTGGTGCATACACTGGGAAAAGTTTAAAGCTTGAGATTTTCCATTCAGGGGGCGTGGTATACGCCCACATTTGAAAATCGGTTATTATTTATTTGTGCCACTTGTCATTGCCGTAGAATGTTGAAATTTGGTAGAGCGGTAGGACCTGCATTGAACGAAAGGAGAAATATCAAACATTATAAAATTTCCACTTGTGCGTGAAATCTGCTCTGCCCACTTAAAATATGAATATAAGTTAATCTGCCTGCTGAATATTATTTTAAATGAATAGTTTATAAGAAAGAAAGCCAAGTGATAGTAGTCAGTGTCTGTTGACATATTAAAATGCTTAGTTTAAGAAGGTTAAATGTTTAAAAAAATTGGTATTTTCTATATTTTAAAAATATTATAATAAGCTTACAAAGGTTTCAAAGAAATTTTCGATTCAATAAACCGGCACATGAATGTGTAAAAGAGCCAAGTTCTCTTATAAAATATATAAAACAGCCTATGTTTGTTCCTGTAGAAAGGGTGTGTGACTTTACTAGAGAACTTAACTGGGGCCCTATGATTATGCATTAGAGGAGCTTCAACATGCAACAAATATTATTAAGAGCGAACAAATTTGGTAAATACTTACGTTTTTTATATAAAACACATTTGTCGTAGAAAAAGAGGTCAATTTTCCGTTTCATTCGGATCCAGTCCCAGTGGTTCCTAATTTTACGAAAATCGAAATCCGTAGCAGATTTTCCACTACGAATCTATTACGCATGGAGTCCATGATGTATTTTTTGGGATTCGTAGTGAATTTTCGATTACGATGGAATTCGTGAGGGCTATTAATGCTTTGAATGTTATCCAAAGGTGTATATTGTGTTCTTATAAAGGGAGTTTTTTTTAGTGGTTTGGGTTTTAAATTGGCAACACTGTTTCCAAAGAGTGTCAATTTGACAGTTGAAAGTTGATTTGTGCGGTTAGTACGTTTTGTCCAAACTTATTTCGAAAAGCATGGTTCGGTTCACTAAACTTGATTCAGCTTGATCCTCATTTTCAACGCAAAGTTTTGTTCTACGATGAGGCCCACTTCTGGTTAAATGAATATGTAAACAAGCAAAATTGCCGAATTTGGAGTGGAGAAAACCCAGAAAAACCGTCAATGGAGAGCACTATAGAAACATGATTTTTGACTTCTTCGTTCCTCAGTTGAATGGCATTGACGTGACAGAACTTTGGTTTCAACAAGATGGCGCAATTGATGACACCATTGCGATAAATTTGTCGAAAATTGGACTTCACGATTTCGCTTCGATGCCGTGGCGCGCATATGCCAAAAATCATTTTTAAACAGCAATGGCATAAAATTATCTGTTAAATAAAGCTAATATGATAGACATTCACCTTTATTGCGAGTGCCTATTTATCAACAAATTGATGATTGACAAAGGGATACCTACATAATAGACAAGTGCAAAATCCCCAAACCCCAAAATACCACCTTTTGAAAAATACCCAAACTGACTATTCTCAAAGACAAAATCCCAAAATTCAAAATCCACCAAGTAAAAAATTCCCAAAATGTTAATTCAAAATATTTAAAGAAATTTTCGTATACCGTACCTTGCGCCTACTCCAAATCCAACAGTGACACCAAGCAGGGGGGTTGCATATCTATTTTATTGTTAATGCATTGTGAATACACTCGAAATCTATTTGGGTATTTTGGGTTTGGGGATATTAACTTGGGGATTTTAATTTTGGAGTACCGAACCCATTGAAAAATTTATCAATCAAAATTTATTATCGGTATTGTGTAACTCATTTGATAAAATGCCTGGTTATTGTGAATGAATTGAAATAACCTGTTGACATCCTGTCAACAACAGCATAAAATTACATTTTTGTACTTTTGTTTTTTGTGCAACTTTGTTTTGTGGACTTTTTGAAAAAAAAAAAGAGTTATGTAGAAATGTTTATAAAAAAATTGATTTCAATTGACAATCACAATACCACTTTTGGCTCCATTAAAAATGGGAATTTGTTACAAACTGACGATCGCAATGCCAACTACTTAAATTAGTTGATAGGTATCGTTTATCGTTTATTTTTTGACACTCCTAATAGGGTTGATTAACATTAGCTTCAAGTTTTTTTTTATTTTATATTGAATTTGGATACCTCTAAAAAAAAACACCCTTTATAACATTTCATATCAGAAAATCTATTAAAAAAGAAAAAATAAAAATAAACCTACAATTAACAAATTTTTATGTTCACAGTTCATCTGCATTTTCCACGTTTAGAAAACGTTTTTAGTCGTGAATCTTGAGTCTGTGAATGTTTTTTTATTTCGTTTGTTTAAAATTTATTGAAATTAATTATTAATTTTATTACATGTTTTAAGTGAGTAATGCCCAAAACACAATGTGCAGAAATTCTGAATGCTTCACTGCAAACAGTACTGCACTACTGCAGATGAAACCGATATGCAGAATTCAATTTGTAGCGGTTGCTGTCAATGCGAAGAAAAACACGAGAGTGCAACACAGGCGACAAAAATAATTCCCGTCTCTTTTTTCCTCGTATACATGAGTAGCTGAATTTAAAAATTCGATGCTGCCAAGTCTATTTAATTTAATTCACTGCGTTGCTATGCAGTGGATTTAGAAATAGAGACATGTTGCAGTGCTGCGGTGGTGCAGAATTTACATTTGTATCACCACATAAGAACATGACGTGCATTTTAATCCTGCTGCGCAGTGAATTCTGGACGTGTGTTTTGGACATAAAGGATATTTTCAGAGTACAGTCGAGAACGGCTAAGTGGAAAACGGATAAGTGGAAAAATCGCCTAAGTGGAACGCGTTTCAATACCCCAAGACATTTCGCTCGATTTCTATACAAATTTGTTCGTATAAGTGCAAAACGGATAAGTGCAAATTTCTTATAAGTGCACAATTTTTCGAACCACGGAATGAAGTTTTATACTGTTTTTAAAACGGATAAGTGCAAATGTAAAATATTTTTTTTTTTTACATTTTTACATACCTACAATCTACAAATTGCAGGTGACAACACTTATCGTTATCATATATCTATGAACATACTGACATTAATGTCGTTTTCCACTGGATTCACTCGGTAATTCACTCATTCAAGAAAACTGTTTCTGGTCTAATCCACTCATGTATTGGTGAAATGGCAAAATTTCATCTATAACTGCGGTGCATAAATTGCAAGTGTAAGTGCTACTTGAGTGAATTCTGACATGAAATCGAGAAGGGGATCATCCGAAGAGTATTCTTTGTGCCCATGGAACGGGTTCAGAAAAGATATTTTGATTCTGTACGATCTGGGACGCTTATTTTTACCCAATGGAAAACGATGTAGCTAACAGAAGTAAGTATTTCAAACTAATTTCTGTCATTGCACATATGTCGTTTTCCATTGGGCTTTTCAGATTTTACTAAATGCTTTGTCATAATCTAATCATCCAGTACCAGTTCTTTACATTCGAAAAAAACCGAAAGGCCTGTTATGAGACTTATGTCGTTTTCCATTGGTTTCACTCGAGGATTCACTCATTATGATATCCAATGGAACAAGAAAACTGCTTCTGCTCGATTACACTCACGTATTGGTGAAACGTCAAAAATTACTGCTTGGCTGCTGCCAACTGGCTTGTATAAAATAGCTACATAAAATGCATTTGCGTAAGTGCTTCTCGAGTGGATTCTGGGGCCAGATTATGTAAGCCGAAAACGATCGAACGCTTTCGTTTCGACCATAGCAGTCTCTGTCTATTGCCACAGATATGATAGAGACAGGTTTAGTGAAAACGAAAGCGATTTTCGTTTCGTTTTTTACAGAATCCCACCCCGGACTTCAAATCGAGAAGCGAAATTCTCTCCTCAGAATCAACAGAAGAGTATTTTTTGCGCCAATTTATTTCAGATGAGTTATTTGACAGTACATCAGCTGTGCAAATTGTTTTCGTTTGTCGATGGAAGCATACGAACTTCATATGGATAATCATACCGACGAAGAATCGAAATCCACAGACGACGAGGAAGAAAAATAAGTTGACTAAGATGACAGCAATTGCTCCCAAATTAAGACCATGTCCATTATTTACCTTTTCGTTCTGAATAATTGTTTTTCAAGAGGCGCTTAGTAATTGTGTTTTGAAAACACATTCTGAATGACGTATAAAACAGCTGTGCAGGTTTTATTGGTATTAGTGAGAGTATGTATGTGTAAATCTCGAAAAATATAGAGATTTGCAAAAAGTGATTCGGATCAAAACAAATATTGATTTTTTTCCCAAGGGAACATAAAAAGTGATCTAGATAAAAAAAGTGTACTTTTTGTTCCAATGGAAAACCACATTAAATATGTGACATGTGAGCTTGAAATTATGCACCTTATAAGTGCAAAAGTTGTGCATTTACGGGTAAGTGCAAAAATGTGCACTTACGGATAAGTGCAAAGACCGTATAAGTGCACACAAAGTTGAGGTCCGGACGTTGTGTACTTATCCGTTCTCGACTGTATTGCAGTATTGTGTGGTTTTCGTTTTAGTTGGAGTAGAATCTACTCAGTAAAATCTTTTTCGAATGTCCACGGATTGTTTGCGAACAGTGTTTGGTTAAGGGTTGGCAGAAATCATTTAAAAAAAGTAGTTATCGGGCATGAAAATCTCGGACTATCCCGAACAAAATAGGATCTAAAAAAAGAGTACCAAACTAGGACCAAAACGCGCGTACTATTTTTTTGTTGCGATAGGTATCTACTTCATATTTTAAGGTCGTTTGTCAATTGCTCTGAATAATTATTCTCGACTGATTTTCTGACACATAAGAAAGTGTTGAAAAAAGAAGTTCACTAATTTCCTTAGTCAGATACTCCATATTTTCCCAATTTCCAATTGCTGGGAGATATAGAAAATCAAATTTTGGGATTTTGGAAATTTTGTGTGGGACCCGAGTTATTGGCGACAAAATATATTTCGTATTTTATAAATAAAAAGATTGTGTTATAAATTAAGTGAATTTTCACGGATTTTCAAAATATTGGAAAAAACTTTTCTCATTGAAAGAAACCATGCCGCATTAAAAAAACCCAAAGCAAACAAAATTTACATTTTCGGTGGATTTTTGGCGTTTTCGAAATATTATTATAGGGTTTCAAACATAAGCAAAATTCGTTCCACTGACTGGTGAAGTGAAAGCCATCTCCTTTTTGAATGGTATAAAAGTCCCTGGTATTCTATATTCATTGTCGAGCAATTTAGCTAAATATTTTATATTTTTAAAGTGATTACATTAAATAGGCAAGATCGCATTAGATATTTAGGCCTATTCGGCAAAATCTTTTATCCATTTTTCCTATTATTCTGTTATGAATTTCCATACAAAAGTTCGAACTGTCAAAAAATCTTTTACGATCTCCAGAATTGGTATTCTGCATGCAAAAATCTTTTATGAAATCTGTTATAAATCATAACAGAATAAAAGACAGAATTTTGTGACTTTTATCATAAAAGATTTTTATTAATTATAAAGTTTTGGATTGAAAGGGATAATCTATATAATTTATGGTCAACGAAATGTTTACAAAAGAAGACAAATGTAATAATTGTGCATAAACTAGTGGGTATGTAATCGAAAATAATTTGGAAATCTATATTTTTGCTTTAAATCGCGAGGAACTCATCGTCGAGTAGCTACTTCTCCGGACCGAGCGATCCATGCTTCGGTGGTTTGGTCATGTTAAACGCATGTCCCAATCAGGATCCCACGACGTCCTATGGAATCCGTACCATCATCAGGCAGGCATAAAGTTCATAATCTCTCCTCTACCCGTATGAGGATTGCCCTTGATGATTTAGAGACGATGGCGGAGAATCGAGAGCTATGGAGGGTCCACTTGAGCAACCTACACTCGCAACCCATTTAATGGATAAATGGACCATTGAAAATGTTTGAATGTATATTTTTGGGTTAGACGAAGACACCGATCACTTTAGCTGGAACTAAGATTAAATAGTAATCAATTTGATCTTCCTAATGTGCGTTTTACTCAGCTCTATAGATTGGATAAGGTGTATGCTAGAATTATAATGAACAAATTGGAACAATTTACAAAACACGTGTACAACCATTTCATTTCAAATGCAGGTAAATTGTATTTCTAATGACGATGTAAAGTTGGGTATTTATTTCAAGTTTCTCGCGACACTACATTTTTACGGATACAGTTCATATCAGCCATCAATAGGAACACAGTTTTGGTTTATCGCAGCCCAGTACATGGAGATCGATTCATTACTAATTTGAAATAGAGTTTTCTAATTGGATTTTCCTTTTTGAATTGTCGTGTTTTTTGTTGTCTTTTTCCTAAAAAGATGTTTCAGTATTTATTACACAATTATTTAGTTTCTAATAATTCAAAACATACTCTTTTCAGACTGCACTTTAATATGTTTTTTGCACAAATTTAATCAGGTGCCTACCGTCTATGTATAAAAAAAACTCTGCAGTTTGTTTTGACAGCTTCGTAACAGATTTTCAAGTTTCGAACTTCCATAACAGATTTTCATAAAAGTTCGAAACCCTGAATACGATTTATAAAAGATCTTTTATGGTCGATATCTTTTATGATTCATAACAGAATAACAGATTTTGCCGAATAGGCCTAATTGAGTACCTATACTGTGGTGGACATACAACACTAGTAATTTTTTATTGAGTGTTTCGAACCTTTGTTTTGTCGATTAGCAAAGTTGTTATTACAATAATATGTTACAAAATTCAGAAGCACAAGCAACAAGTTACGATTCAAAATCACTACCAAAGCGGGAATAAAATTGACAATTTCAAGCTCTGTTAATTTCCAATTTAATTTTTCTTGACGATAAAAAAAATAAAAAAACCCGAACAATATAGAAAAAGTATTCCGGACGTTCCCCGCAAAGGCGAAAAAAATACATATCCAGGAAATCCCGTGTGGCTTCAGAACATCTTTTAAATCGGTAGTTTTTTTCCATTGTATGTTGTTATATGTATAAAACAAATGTGCCTTAATTACACGAGTCTTCTAAGCCATGTACTATAACTTTTCCCTCGACTGCGGTCCAAATTTTGACAGCTACAAATAAATACAAACTCAAAAAAGCCACTTATAGCTTATAACTCGGAACAACAAGTTTGCACAATAGGAGCATTTTTCAGTAGTTACATATATTATGTTTAAGGGTACCACTTATACCTACAATCCTTGTTGTTTCGTGTTACAGTCTCCCATAGTTGATCATCTACACGCGTTCATCAATTTCTATGCAGCAACAAAATTATATTCATCTTAGGTAAGGTCTAATTTGTTCAACCGCTTTTACATCAAAGGCTAATATTGTTGGCGTGTGTCATGTACTCGTATATGGAAATCTTTCTAGTTATTGTTATCAATTATTTTCAGATTTTCTCGGCACTTAACTACTCATGCAACAATTATCTGCTATCAAAAAATATGCATGTCACGTTTGGCAAATAAATTTGCTTAACGCAATAGAGCCTCGTCAATCAAATAGTTTATTTGCTATTATGCAAGTTCAAACTACAAAAGTTTCATGAACAGATTTATAGGATTAACTTAGTTTGGAGATAGAAGCGTGCGAGATAAGATCGAATCAGTTTATTAGTTTCAGTGTTTGGAAAATGTTTTATTTTAACCTACTGTGTGTGCTTCTTTTGAAGACGTGCTCTTCAGTGACAAGTGGTGCTAACATTTTGGGACTGATGGGAATACCATCCCCCAGTCATCATATATGGTCAGTTGAAACAGCCTACCTTCTACATAATAATCGCCTTATGCAATTCATCTTACAGGAACAGTGTCGTCTTGCAAAGACTCGCCGAACTGGGACACAATGTCACTGTTCTTTCTGTTGACATCCCAAAGCCAAATGAGGCGATTCCTCGAAACATGCACTATATCCACCTGGAAGAAGTTTATACGATGTATGAGAATGATTTGAAGTTAGATATAACCACATACATTGGTTTAACGCCCTTCGAGTCCATTTCAAAAATCTATGAGTTCGGCTGGATGACCTGCATTGGTATAACAAGATCCAAGGGCCTGCAAGCGCTTTTAAACTACCCCGATGATTTTAAAGTCGATTTGGTGTTACACGACTATACACTTGGCCCGATGCTTTTGGGATTTCTTCATAAATTTGGCTACCCGCCCATGATTGGTCTTAGTGCTTTTCTTAACCCACCGATAACTATTGACTCCATGTCGAATCATTACTTTCCCGCGTATGTTCCGTACCATTCAACAACCTACATTGCTGAGATGAATTTTTGGCAGAGAATGGAAAACACTTTGCTATTCATTGCCGACACTGCGTAAGTAAGATTGTTACCAACTCTCAAGTCACTCCTAATATTGGCACTACCTTATAGTTATCGTCGCTTAGTATACCATCCCAAAATTGATGCCATCGTCAGGCCATATTTTCCCAAAGATATGCCTCCCTTGCGTGAACTAGAAAAACACACAACACTTTCGATGGTCAATTCACATCCGGCAATTACATTTGTGGAACCAGTTCCACCGAATGTTATTGAAGTTGGTGGTATACAGATACTAGATCCGAAGCCACTTTCAAAGGACTTCGAAGAGTTTATAAACAAAAGCCGGAAGGGAGTGGTTTTGGTGTCATTCGGAACAAATATGAAAAGTTCGGACTTCAAAGAGGAACAAATTCAAGTGATTTTAAATGCAATGTTACAATTGCCTCAGTATGATTTTATTTGGAAATTCGACGTGAAGTTTTTGAAACAGAAGCTGCCCAGTAACATCATGGCTAAGACATTCTTGCCACAAAGCGATCTCTTAGGTAGGTATCGAAATTTTGTTTTGAGTCAATCTAGTTAGCCTGAAGTAATATAACTTGGTCAAACATATGTCCCATATTTTACATATTTTGTCAGATCCTCCACTGCCTTTGGGGATCAGACCCTCTGACAATCTGCACAGCCCCTTATAGTTGAATTTCCTAACTAATCCAATTAATTTCTTCACATTTTAAGACATGATGAATGTCATAAACAATATTCTCATATATATTCTCCATTTTTAATTTAAAGCCAATCCGAAGGTGAAAGCATTTGTTACACATTGCGGCGCCCTCAGTACACACGAGGCCATATGGCGAGGAGTCCCAATGGTCGGAGTTCCACTGTACTTCGATCAACATCGGGTAAGTCCGTTGTAATATCAAACATATATCCTTTTAGCTTACAATACTATTTTCATGTTTTAGAACTTACGTCAGTCAATGAAGTCGGGAGTAGCGGTTGAACTTGACTTCCGAACAATGACCACCGACCAGCTACGTAATGCCATCAAACACGTTGTAGAAGACCATCAGATGGCAGCAAAAGCCAAGCTTGTTTCATCTCAATTCCGCGATCGACCTATGAAACCTTTAGATACTGCAGTTTGGTGGTCGGAATACCTCTTACGCAATCCAAATCCTTATCACCTGAAATCGCCAGCAGCAAAACTCAACATATTCCAAGCGAATTCCTTAGATGTGCTTTTTGGCTTATGGACTTTGCTAGCGCTGTTTGCTTATCTAACTGTCAAGCTTCTGTCAATGACTTGGCAAAAGTTGAATGGACCCAAAAACCCCACCAGTGCATCGAAACTGAAGAGGAATTAGTTTCTATTCGCAGACGTTACGTAATATTTGTAAATATCCGTTCTATGCGAATGCGATTAGAATAGAATGACACATTAATAAAAAAAATAAAGCAGCGGCGCATTATACAAAACTGAAATATTGAAATCAATTCCACAAATACACAAACAAGCACAATGTTTGGAGAAATGGCATTAGATTTATAGTTGGTCTCATTCTTTTGGGCATCGGCTATAAAAAATGGCAACTTATGAGGAGAAAGTTCGTTGACTTTCGATGCGAATATACGACGTACCTACTTTCGGTGTGAACTATTGGTAACCCTTCCCAAAATAGCAATGTGTATTCACAGAACTCCTTACTGCAATATCAAAGACGATAGCTGTTTCTTAACATGGTTGATGATGACTTCACGGGGAACCGTTAAAAAATCCATGCGAAGTGATCTTTGGCCCGCGAATTAATGGGAAACAAATTTCTAATCAAATGTCAGAAAATCAGTGAATGTCATTGACCCTTGGGTATAGATATTGACATTGTGGAGGAGTTTAAACAATAAGATTTATTAAAAGTTTGTGAGATTTTATGGTAAGGTAGGTCAGTCTCATATACCACCATTAGGTGTCAAAATTGGACATAAGACATTGTGAATTGATGTTCACGTTCATGTTCATGTGGGAGTCAATCTTTTTGGAGATATGCCATTTTAGTGCTGATGGAAATTGTATTTCCATCCGGCAAAGTATGTGCCACTTTCACATCTGTAGGTGGACATGGAGAACAATTTTGCTACATAATTGGTTTTCTTATATTAATACTTGACGAATATATCACTTTATGTAGAACTTTGGATTATAGATAGAAGAACCGAATTCGCGAAGAGATTTTCACTTTTTTTGTCGGTCAGCATCACCCATTTAATAAAGCCTTTTCGTTTCCCTATTTTGGGACTAGCCCACACCGATTAATATTCAAACGAAAATAGGTCTAGCTCTTAGGTAAGTCTTTTAGCCAATCTGGGTCGTAAAACCCGTTTTGGACTGTTCGTTGATTGAATTATGTGTGTTCTTTTGCGAATGCGAAATAAATTGGTTAAGGTTTGTGGGGGTTCTGAAAAATTACAAATCACTTAACAAATTAATAATTTTATTTTTGTTAATGGAAAGTCACCTAAAATTTGCTATTTATGTCTTCAGGTTAACGCAAATATTTTAGTTTATTGCTAAATTAATGGCAATTGGAAAATTTCCAGGATCTGAATGTTAACTCTGATTGAAAGGCATGCTCTGCAATTGAGAACAAAAACGATTGATTAGATATGATGCCAAAAAGTTTTTTTTTTTTCGTTTTCATTTTTGATTATTTTGATACGTCAAACTTCCATAACTCGAATTTCTCTATTACTCGAAGTTTTATTGAGGACTGCGTTTTCAACTTTTTCAACTTTTGGTCTCCATTACTCGAAGTTTCTATAACTCGAATTTATTTTCTATCATTTTGAGAGTTCGACTTATGGAAGATCCACTGTAGTAGGTAGGTACCTACCAGTGGCGTGGCGTCCATATAACCCGATTCCTACCGGGTTACCTTTTAAAAGTTTCAGTTCAGCTACACAACAATGTTTACTTAAAAACGAGCAACATAAAACCCACGGGATAAACTTAATAATATGTATCTATTCATCTGCGCAAGCTACATACCCCGACCCCACCAACTTAATTGAGCATTATACACACGGAAACACACACCCTTCGCCATAATTATCATTAGTATTAGAGAACTGCCCACACTCTCTGAGCATAGCCCAACGCTAAAATAACCCGAAATATGTCGGGTTATAAAATCTCTCAGTGGATAGAACAAATTAGTCTCCTTTCTCTTTTGTACACTTGCGATTATCTGAGTTTGATCCTCTCTGTTCAACGCCCGCTTTCTTATGCAAAAAAATAACCCGCTTTTCTTCGGGTTATTTGGTGGGTTTTGTGTGTATCTTTTACCGCTGCGCTGTGGTGTAATTGAGTATATCTGGAAAATAACACGCTTACCGCCGACATATTTGGTGAATTTGAATTGTGTGTGTATCTCCTATCGCTGCGCTGTCGCTGTGATGTAGTCATAGTCAGTTCCTTTTTTACCTAACGATTTTCTGAGGGGAGTATCCTCTGTTCAAAGGCCGCTTTCTTATGCAATAAAATAACACGCTTTTCTCCGAGTTATTTGGTGAATTTTGTAAGTATCTTTTAAAAAATAAACAAACTGATGTGTTTATAAAGTTTATAAACATGTCGCTAAGTGAGAAATCAAGTGTTTTGAGTCTTGGCTGGCTATGATCTTCGTAGGTACGTAAATACGTTTGAAGAAATGTTTCAAAGATTAAGTATATGATTTTGCTGGACCTCCACAAAACTCCCGAATGCTCGATTTAAACACACATTTCAAGAACCTTTATGTAGAAATAAAAGACAATGTTATAAGACAAGATATAAATCACGTTTATACGCAATTATTTTTTGGATTTATTGAACAAATCGAAATAAGAAGGTTGTGCACTATTGAATCAAGATGAAAAAATATCTTCATTAATTTAGTTTCCTCCTGGAGTTTTCGATTTTATGGCTTTGAACAATTAACTAAGGTTTTGTAGGTTTTGTATGCCTACCACATCTTCCCATTGACATTTTGATATTTTTCGACTTCGACTTACCATTTAAATTTATTCACGCCACGCCACTGGTACCTACATCGACGAATAGAAAATAATTTTCTTGGTAAAGCTATAAGTAGGTACTCAGCTCGAGCGAAACTAAATGTTAGCTGCACTGCAATTTTCTTCTCCAAACAATTGCTAAATCCCTAGCTAAATATTGAGTGCGTTGTGGAACTGTTTGTTGAAAATAACTTCGTTCACAAATTCTTCGAAGCGAAAAAGTGTTATATTTTCGTTGGGCTTTCTTTTTCTATATCTGCTATTCTTTGATCTAAAATTTTTCACTTTTAAAGGATTCCTCACTATAAATACCTTCATCAATGGAAAAACTCATCCTTATTTACCTACAGCTGCAACAAAAGACTGCATGTATTAGGATGCGGATTCGTCGTGGGAAATCGGCTTAGGACAAAAGTTATTGACTTCAAGCCGATAAGTGATCGCCTTTCTGTGATCCGCATCAAAGCTACTTTCCAAAACATAAGCCTAATATGTGCACACGCCTCTACCGACGAGGCTGAAGATCCCATCAAGGAGGAGTTTTATGACCTCCTGAATGGAGCCTACGGAGCCTGTCCGGAGTACGATGTAAAAGTTGTACTCGGGGACTTCAATGCTAAAATCGGAAAGGAAAACATCTTTGGCGGGTTAGTTGGTAAGCACAGAATCCACGAAACGACAACAGACAACGGCTACCGACTAATAGATTTTGCAGCAGCTCGTAATACGGTGATAAGTAGCACTAGGTTTCCAAGGCTAAGGATCCACACAGCAACCTGGCGCTCTCCAGACGGTCGAACCGCCAACCAAATCGACCATGTGCTAATCGATGCGAGGCACGCATCCAACATCCTCGACGTGCACACATTCCGAGGGGCAAACGTCGACTCTGACCATTTTCTTGTCGCAGCAAAATTCAGAGCTCGGCTGTCCAACGAGAAGAAGCTGCGAACCGCCCAGAAGAAGAAATTCGACGTTGGACGCCTTAGCACACCTGGAGTAGCCAGAGCCTACAGCGAGCGCCTGAGCATGAAACTCTCCTCTGTGCACTCACCTACCACAGACGTCAACAATCAGTGGTGCCAGTACCGCGACATCATCAAGGAGGTAGCCGAAACCACTGTAGGGTACCAGCCACCCCAGAGAAAGAGCCCGTGATATGATGATGAATGCGTGTACAGGAAAAGGTGACAGAAGATGCACACAAGAAAGCGCTGCAGCGCAAAACAAGGGCAGCGAGAGAAGAGTATCGAGCCAGGAGAAGAGAGGAAAAGAAGATCCTGCGTAGGAAGAAGAGGGCTTACGCAGCTTCTCAGCTCAAGGAGATCGAAGAGTCGCGCGATCGTAATAACATCCGGAGGTTTTATAAAAAAGCCAAGCAACTGGCTGCTGGCTACAAAACCGGAACGCAGGCTCTTCGAGACAGCGAAGGAAACCTAGTCACCGAAGCGCAAGGAATAGTAGATGTGTTTAAGCAGCATTTCCAGCAACTGCTAAATGGGCATCATGTAGAGAGAGTGATAGGGCAAGAAGAGAACCCGCGTCCAGTCAATGAAGAACTAGTTCCACCACCTAGTATAGAAGAAGTTGGCCTAGCTATAAAAAAGCTTAAGAACAACAAAGCCGCAGGCTCTGATGGTTTACCAGCGGAGCTCTTTAAATACGGTGGTGATGTTTTGGTAGGGAGCATGCACCGAATCATCAACCAAGTATGGCTGGAAGAAAACATGCCCGATGACTGGACTATCAGCTCCATATGCCCCATCTACAAAAAAGGCGATCCTATGTCTTGCAAGAACTATCGAGGCATATCCCTGCTTAATGTTGCATACAAGATCCTATCCAACGTACTGTGTGAACGTCTTAAACCGTTCTGCAACACACTAATCGGCACGTACCAGTGTGGCTTCCGGCCCGGCAGATTGACTATAGACCAAATTTTCACACTGAGGCAAATCCTGGAAAAGACCAACGAATTTCAAGTCGAAACTCACCACCTATTCATCGACTTCAAAGCCGCGTATGATAGCATACATCGTCAGGAGCTCTATGTGGCGATGGCCGAATTCGGAATCCCAGCAAAACTGATTCAGCTGTGTCGCGTGACGCTGGAAAACACGCGCTGCAATGTGCAGTTTGGAAGCAGCTCCTCCGATCTATTTCAAACTTGCACCGGATTTCGGCAAGGAGACGCGCTGTCATGCGACTTCTTCAATCTCGTACTGGAGCAGATAGTGCGCAGGGCAGGTGTCAACACGAAAGGCACTATCTTCAACAGATCCGTACAGCTACTGGGCTATGCGGACGATATTGACATCATCGGTCGCTCCCAGCGTGCCGTGGTAGAAGCGTTCACGGCGATTGAAGAACAGGCGAAGTCCGTTGGCCTTCAAGTAAATGAGGACAAGACTAAGTACATGCTATCAACAAACAAACAAGCATCTGTCCACCGCCTAGGACAAAACGTCACTATTGATAGCAACAACTTCGAGGTAGTTAGGGAGTTCACCTACCTCGGAGTAAACATGAACTCCACGAATGACACCCTAGTGGAGATCCGGCGAAGAATTACCCTAGGAAACCGTTGCTACTTCGGTTTGGCAAAACAACTGGGTTCAAAACTCCTAACTCGAAGGACGAAATGTGTGCTCTACAAAACCCTCATCCTGCCAGTTCTGCTTTATGGCGCCGAGTGCTGGACGATAAGCAAGATGGGAGAGCTGATACTGGGCTCCTTCGAAAGAAAAATACTTCGGCGGATTTTTGGTCCTGTGTGCGAGGAGGGCGAATGGAGGAGAAGATACAACCGCGAACTCTATGAGCTGTACCAAGATGTGGATGTAGTCCAAAAAGCCAAAACACGTCGACTACATTGGCTCGGCCACATCGAGCGAATGGACAATAATGCTCCAGCTAAGAGGATCTTCGAATCCCAGCCCCCAGGTTCGAGAAGACAAGGAAGACCGAACCTCCGTTTCAAAGACCAAGCCATCGCGGATGCCAGAGCGCTTGTTCTCGACAACTGGAAGCAGCGTGCCCGGGATCGTAGAGGATGGAAGGCTGCAGTGTCTCAGGCAGAGACTCTTCACGGGTCGGGAGCCCGATAAGTAAGTAAGTAAGTTATTTACCTACTTTTCCGCAACACAAAAACACAACAGAAAAAAAAAACAACAGATCTGTCAAAATTTAGCTTGAGGAAATGTACCGAACCATTAATCGACGCGCTAAATTTTGACAGGCGTACCTATGATGTAAAGTCTGAAATGAAAATTTGATTTATTAGCTGAAGCTGCGTACCGCTCGGCTTAAATTTTGCTCAGCTAAATTTTCAAGAGAATTTTGTGTGGGAGTTAAAATTTAGCTCGAGCAGCGTACTAAGCTTAAGTGGTGACCATTTTAGTATTTTAAAATTGTAATGTTTGATTAAGAAGCTGTTGCTGTAGGGAGAAGGATGGAATAGTTTTTATTTTGATTCGGAAAACATTGATCAGTAGGAAAGCTTGTTAGTCAAACATAACAATTTTAGAAAATCAAAAAAGGTTAACCAGAACTTCTTTTTGGGTTAATATTGAAAATAATGTCGTATTTCCCTCAGCGCAAGAGATTTATATACAATTTATTTTTCAACTGACAGAGAACCGAACTACTACTGTAGGTTAACACCGATGTGCGAACGGGAGTCGAGTCAGTGGGTTGAATCAAGAGTTCACACGACTAAAGTGGAATATATTCAATTAAATACATCTATAATCTATATGTTCCATACCACTCCTACCGAATATATCAAACACAAAACCAATGAAACAGAAAAAAAAATCGACAAGCGTCGTTACCCACGATAAACACCGCTCTCGCATACTATCTTTTAATATTGATTACTTGCTTCGTAAAACTAAGTAAGTCTACCTTTACATGTTCATAAGATCTATTTCCTATTGTATATAGATTGGTGCAAACTTCCTGTTGTTTGTTGCTACATAATTTTGGTTCGGCAAGAAGAGTTCGCTGACAGCAACCGATGATTTATTTGCCAATGTTCATATTAATTAAAATACTTCTGTGTGAACTATACCAGTTCCAAAGTGTGTAAGAATTAGCGCAAGAAGTTCTTAATCTTTAACGTCGTCAGGGGCGTAGCGAGGGGGGGCGTGGGGCGAGGAGTTGGCAAATCAACGATCAATTTTCAAAAATTAGGTCTTAAGTTTGGATTTCCATTAGGTATAGGTTTTTAAACTTGTAAATGTATACAAAAGTCGGCATTTTCAAAGGTTCCAGATGAACTCCTTAACATCGGTGAATTTGCCGACTGAAATCCTTAAAATTTAGCGAGTTTCCATTCGATTTTAAAAAGGACGGTCGGCATCGGTGAATTTACCGATAAATCCTTAAAATTTAGCGAGTTTAGATTCGATTTTAAAAAGGACGGTTGGCATTTCTAATTTGAGGTTCAATTGGAAGGAATGTGTTATTCGCTAGTTCGCGGCTTATTGATGTGGAATGCGAATTGTAACAAGAGGAGGCTAATTAATTATCCCATCAATTAAGAAAGTAAGCTTATAAACAGTTTAAATAACGAAATTTCGAATTCCAAACTTTTTGCCGCGAACGAAAACACCCGCGCGAATTGTCAAAGTTTATTCGCAATCCACATCATTTAATACGCTTTCCACAAACTAGCGAATTAAACATTCGTTCGAACTTAACCTCAAACTAGACATTGTGGGTAGAAACTGATGGCTGGAATTCGCGAACTGCCGCGACCTATAAAAGTGTTTATGTGAACGGACTGTCAAAGCTTGCGAATAGTTGTTCGATCATAGGTAGTTGGTCGCTCTTATGTGAATGGTCTTTTAGGTATTAGCCCAGGGGTGTTCCTGTTAAGATTGGTCAAAATTGGACAAAGGGGCGTGGCGCCTCCCATACAAAAAACATCTTCTATGGAGTGAAACTCGTTGACGTTAGATATAACTCGATAACTGCTGGGCCGATTTTCATCATTTCCTGCAAGTTCGGCAATAAGTCGGCATTTCAATGAAAGTCACCCCCCAACGCTCGAACCCTCGCTACGCCCCTGGCTTATTCTCAATAAATCCTTGAGCTCGCCGAATTGCAAAAAAGTAAGATGAATCTACAATATACTAGCGCATCTCTATATATCTTCTTCTCTATATACATATAAAACAAAGTGCAAAATACTGTATGTTTCCCCTCTGTCGCTCGTAATTTCCAACCAATTTAGTTGATTTTTTAAAATGACGGTAATTACGATGATCAGTTAATAGGCTAAACAAATTCAAAATTGGACAAAGGGGCGTGGCATCTCACTTACAAAAAAAAAAACATTCAAAATCGTATACCTCCTATACAAAAAACATCTTCTATGGGCTGAAATTCTATGACGTTATATCTCGATAACCGCTAGGCCGATTTTCATGAGGCTTTTTTTGTTCGTACCTATAGTTGCCTCTAAGTATTTTTCTTTTTGGGAGATATTTCTGCTATTCAAGTTGAGTACTTAGCCACCACTATACTGGTGGTATTATCATTATCTACCTACAACTATTACCTTTATTAAATCTGATACGACACCTACCTATTTATAACTAAGGTTACACAAATAAACAAAATACTTACTCATTAAATGGGCTACAGATCCAGAACTATTCCAATTGAGTCACAAAGCCAGTGGCGAACTCCCACCAATGTCGATGCCTCGCAATATCATTGTTTTCATCGATATTTTAATAATTTGAAAGCATCCCACATACAAATCGAAATCACACCTAATTTAATTCTGTGAATTGAAATCCTCGAATAGAGTGCGAATCTTACTACACAAACTGACAAGTAATTGCTGGTTGACTGTCAGGCGCTTGCTCTTGTACCTACCGCCTGTCACATATATTAACGCCTTTGATCGGTATCAGCATCGGCGAACTAGTCCGCTTTGACTTTTCTAACTAACTCCGCCAACATGAAAAGGTAATAATCTCCTCTGTCGCCATTTCTCTATATACTGTACTTACAAACATGACATTAAGTATTTTTTTTTTGCTCTAGAATAACTGCAGGCGCTACACTTCTCAATTTGCAATGGAGAATGGTGCGCCCTCACTCGATGAGAATCCGTTTCACTTTCATCAGCCCACAGTGGAGACTGACCTACGGGCGCCATCTCCTACATCACTATATAGCTTATACGGTCATTAATTTAAACTAATTAATGACCAAGTGAGTCACTTTATGCAGAAAAGTTCAACCACAATTTATCGATCTTCAGGGTTGCTGCCGTGCGTCGTCGGCGTTGTTGAATGTAATAAAAACAAAGCGATACACAAGTGGAATCAATTTTATTCGCTTCCCCACAAGAAGTTCACCAACAAACCACTCTCGTGTTAGCCCACGCTCGCATCCATATAACGAATCCATTGACACAAACACACCGTGTCCACGCAATAATGATTAATTTATTATTACTTTTGCTGTTACACATCCGCCTGGGATTGAATTTGAACTTACAAAAAATACAAAAGGCATGGGCAATTGGATATACACACAATAAGGCGAAAAGGATTGCAGATTCCATTCAATCCAGCAGCGGAAGCTGTATGCGCGTGCACTTGTCTATTGTCAAATCTACGTGTGGTCTGGTTAGCCACTTCTGGTTTTAGGGGCCCAGTGTAGGTGTAAGAATATCGCCAAATATGGTTTCGGATTTCGGATATAAGTTCGGTAAGTCAAGATGGTACGAGTAATGTAGCCGCAAACGCAAACATTGTGACATAAGAATTTTGTGGTCACTATTCGCATAAAAATGCGCAAATTATCGAACGCCTATTGCAGTTCGCTGGGATTCTGTATCAATTTGTGGTTTTTCGTAATAATCATCAAGCTATGCTATGGAGTGAATTGGATATACGTACCTACATGATATGTTGGTAATATTGTGGCAAGTGTTTGCGGGAGATATGGACATTTTGGACACAACTATTCCGTATGGATTTACGTTATGAAACATGACGGACAGTTTTGGTTGCGAGGGGGTGTAAGTTATAGTTTTAATCGAGAAACTACCCTCTTACGAGTATCTGCGATCATGCATTAATTTCCTGTTATCTATACTCTGTCCAATTTATATTTTCAGTACAGGGAAGATAGGGTATTTGCCTTTCACTCTTACTTTTATGGATTTCAATAAGCTGTCTCCATTTTAAAGCTCTCACATGGTTGCCATAGTAAGCATTATAAATTGGCATAATTCTCTCACAAATATCGGTAGGGTTACCAGCCGTTTATTAAGATTTCATGAACAGAAACATGTAGATCTAAACTAAATCTAAAAAAATTAAACTAAATCTAAATTAAATTAAATCTATCTTTTTCCACACCACCAAGAGGTAAGATAGTAGGCGCGTTTTTTTAAGAGTTCCCCAGAAGGCCTACCGAGTACCCATTACCCGAAATTACCGGGTACCTGTGAACTTGGGTAATAATCGAGAATAACTCATTGTTTCGACAGCTGGTGGACTGTATATTAATATCCTCCTCCTCCTCCTTATCAGTTTTCGATTTTTTTTACACATTTTTTGAAGCAGCAATAATAATATTATTAAACATACAAAAAATTCCCTGATTGAGCCGATGATACAAAATAATAAAGTAAACAAATTAAACAGTGTTCCATTTCTGCTAAAAGACAAAATCGAAAAAATGGTTTAACTGCATATTAACAGATCCATCAGAATTACAAAATAATTAAAGGAGTACCTAAAAACTGTATGGCAACATCCCACATAATCAAATTCATTTATTTGCTCTCAAAAGCTTTAAAAAGCAACAAAACACGAAAGTTCTTTGACACAATCCATAGAAAAACCGGTAATGATATTTTTGCAAATGAATATGGTAACACTCTTCTGAGGTGCTTAAAACACACACCAACACCACACATGTTTATTTTCTGTGATAAAATAGCAACCGCACACGAGAAGATCACCCTCATCGTCATCCTCATTCTGCCAGCACATGCGAGGCAGACTGGTCATGGTGGGGTGTATGCGGCTTTGAGGAAATTTTCTTCATAAACAGACTGGTCATGGTGGGTTTTACGTAAATGACAACAACAATTCCTTGGTATGTCAGTGGCTTGGTTTTTATTTCAGTGGCAATTCTTGTGATTGAGTGCCGTAAAAGTATCTACTGGCACCTTTGGTAGAAAAAAGAGCTTCCCATAAGGCCTGTACTGAAAATATAAATGGGACAGAGTATAGTCTATAGTGACTTCACATACGCTCAAAAAAGTAATATAAAGGTGTGAGATCACAGGATCGTGGAAGCCAGTTCACAGATTTATTACGCGAAGTTATGCGCTCAGCAAATGTTTCCCACAATAAATTGATGGCGCGGTGTGGCATGTTGCGTCATCTTGTTGAAACCAAAGCTTTGTCCCGGTTCTGGATCTGGATCTTATAAGCTTTTAAGCCAAGATCTTTCCGTAAAATTTTCCACAAAGTGGATGGGCAGGGCATAGCTCCATAATTGCTGCGCACGATGGCAAATTGATTCATTCGGATTCTCCTCAAAACTGTGCTCCACAACGGCAATAACTTCTTCTGTTCGAATTGTTTGTCCTCTTTGGGGATTATCCACTAGAATGTACGTGGTGCGAAAACCATTCATTGTGTTCCGATTAACTTGTTCAGATGGACGATTATGTCGACCGTAAAATGGACGTATCGCACGATAAGTTTGGCGAACCGAACCATGGTTTTCAAAATAAGTTTTACACAATTTTCACGCGTTGTTCTGGCGTTAGTCTATTCACCGTATTCACCGACCCTACGAACTAAGTTCCAACTGGAACTAACTCCCACTAGCCAAATGAACTAAGTTCCACCAAATATTCAGTAGGATTTAGTTCATATGATTGTTTGGGAGATAGTTCGTAGTTCATTATGAACAAATTCCCAATGAATTAGGTCCCAATTTGAGAGAAGTGGGGGTTAGTTCATTTAACTTGTTTTGACGAAAAAATAAATCTTACATACACCCAAACTTCGCACTTAATCCAAATCCAACAGTGACCCCAAGCAGGGCGAGATCAAACGGAAGATAAATTTCAGTAGACACCCTGCTTGGGGCCACTGTTGGATTTAGTTAGTTAGAGTTAGTTCATATGAACTAAATCCCAAATTTTCTGGGACTTAGTTCGTTTTGGCTAGTGGGAGTTAGTTCCAGTTGGGACTTAGTTCGTAGGGCCAGATTGTGTGGAAACAGTGTTGCCACTTTAAGAACCAAATTTCTAAAAAAAAAAAACACCCTTTACATATGTGGGAATGTGTTTCCACTTCCTCCTTATTTTTGCAACTATGACGGAAGTCATTATAGCGCTGACTCGTGATTCTAAGCCTTACAGCATGTCTTCCTTTACAGCGACCTGTTAGTACTTCGACAAGAGTTGTGATATGGCCTCTCTGCTGACATTTAACAGGCTCTTTGTCCTGTACCGACTTATCGTTGGCAATATATCAATATCCCATTTTGTTGCTAAGACCGATTTTTGCATGCCATAGTCTTCCGCGCGTCCAGGTGATGTTGACTTTAGGAGAAATTTGTCTCTACCCTCCCTGCCTTGGCCGCTCTACTCGCCTAAATAGCCCCCTTAACTCATCACCTTTCACAGCCTATAGTCCGCACCATCCTTTCCTATCAGCTGTGAAGATCAGGCACTCTTGTTAGCACTAAGAATATGATTATCCTCATATGCCTTTGTTCCATTTTCGTGCTATTCCTTGCTAGTTCATATAGCTATTTCTTCATTTTTAGTAATGTTGCTTAAAATAGCTTTAAACTTACTCGTAAGCGCCTTAAATGTCACGACCTATAAACTCTGCCTACACAGAATGTGTTAACGCGGATAAAGCCCTAAGGATCTGCTAGCACTGTATTTAAGATTTGTTCTTCCAAAAAATTGATTGGTCTTTACCAAAAACGAACTGCAATAAGTTGATGCACCTATAAAAGTGAAACACGCTCAAAGTTCACTCCAATAGATCCCCTCCCCCTCGACTAGAAAAGAGCACGCAAAATGTGTCACTGGGGCATTTTTTGAAATCGAAATCTAGATTTACATAAAAAATAAGGAAATTGATTTATAATGAGCCGATGTTTTAGTTCCCACCTTTTTTATTGTTGTTGTTGTTTTTGTTTTGCCCACCGAGTGTATATAGTGAAGTCAGTCCATCAGAAACGTGACTACTGCACGGCGCAATGGGAGAAGGGTGCGTTGATGGAATATCCAACACCTCATTATCGCTCCACATTTTCAACAATAGAGACAAGCCACTGCGATACGACGGCGACAATGCGTTTCTGTTTCTGCTACACCATGTAAATCGGACTGCATTCGGTCATGTGTCTGTCAGTTTTCTCGCACCTTTGTAGAACGATTTAGGTGATGGCTTTTCGATATATTTATCCCGTCCCGATGGAGGCATTTTGACGTTTCCATTTCGAATTCCATTGGCAACTACTGGCAACTCATCGCATAAATCACTGCGGCATATCATTGCACATGTCACACCAGTAGGTAACACCAGTAGGTAGGTTGTAGGTAGAGGTACCTCAATGCAAAGTGATAAAACGATAAAAACATACAATGCTGTTTATCAAACAGAAATGTTCAACTTCAACTTAAGAGTGTTGTGATTTATGGTCCGCCCAGATCTTGCCCAAGTCAACGTGATTCTGATTCTGTCCGGCATTAGGGTTAGAATTTCCCAATTTGTCGTGCAGTACACTCGGAAAAATTGGCACAAATTTTTGCAAGCCTTCCTTTCCACTATAGTATAGACTATGGAGTAGGTACGTGCGGCGCAGCGGCCCTCACGCATTCGCTGCTCTCTTGTATATACTTGTAACTATTGTCATGCGGTTGCAAATTTAATTATAGCAATCGATCACGAATTCTGAATCGAGGCATTACACAATTATATAAAAAAACACAATTATTAATTGTACTCAAGTCCGACTATGCCCGATGCGATGTGTCACTGTTGTCGACGAGGCTGGAAACTTATGGTGCTTGGACGTACCTACTGTAACGTGGAAGTTACATTCGTAGAATTTTTAATGAAACTACGCGCATGCAAGTATTCTCTCACGCACGTATGAAAAATGAAATTGTTTGGGGAGGTACTGAATCACGGCTTTCCACAACGATTTATGAAAGTGATGAGAGTAGGGCCTACCTTTTTAAGGAATGCTTTAATTATTACACAAATTGGGTATCCACTAATAGATGATATTGCGTTGAGGCATAATGTTTGGTTATGTAATTTCGAATTGGAGGAGGAGAGGTGTTGAATCGAACGACTTATGAGTTCGTTTGACTGACATGACATGCTTTTCGATGTCGTTTACGAAAAGCTTTTAAATAGGAAGGCTATGGGAATTACGTTGGGTAACTGAGGAGGTCATACGGGTCAATGAGATTGTCAATTTCAAATCGGAGCGATCGCAGTCTTAAGATAGCAATTTATCTTATAATTGGGGTCAGAACGTGAATGATGTTCATGGACGAATCGAAGGAAATGGTTGGTAATTGTGGATTTGCGAGCAAAAGTGATTGAAGATCATTAGACAAGTAGTCTGTTTGAATAGATGAGGATTTGCGGAGTCCCCTATTACCAAAACGTTTTGCCTGATGGCCTAATGTACTTATCAAAGAATGTAGGCCAGAGGTAGGTATGTGTGTTAGCCTCTTCGAAATTTTTTTTAGAAGGCCCACACTATATGGTCTTGTGGTCTTCGAAGTTTTGTCCTGATGCTATTGCCACTAAATATACCTGTCAGGATTCAGTGATCCATGCGCCTATTTCATACCTATACAATGAATGAACTTTAATTATTGGATAGGGATAAGCTTTTAAAGGAAAAACGTGTGTCCTATAGACGTGTGTTCTATTCGATAATCCCCAGCTAATGACGGCTTTCAAGTCTATGGTTTATCGGCGTAAACTGCCGGTAAAATATAATCCAAAACAATAAGTCACATAATCTTAGAGGTCGATTCATAGGTCAATAAAGCGAAATTAGACGCCTATCCAATGTTTCTTTTAATAAATTGTTGATTGTGGAAAGGGTAGTGATGACTTAAATTGGTACTTGCTTATAAAGAGAGAGTATAACTATCCGGAGAAAGCTTCTCAATTCAGCCATTCGGACTCGGCATAAAATGGTTTGATGGATTTAATTTAAACTTTGTACATGGGGTTTGGGGAGTCATGCCTTCCCAAGACAAAATCTGAATTTTTAAGCTAATTTAGCTCAATCGGTTTGATGGTTTATGAGATTTATATGTTTTTTTTTTTGAGGTGCCAAGCACTACAATTTTCGACGGAACTTGTACATAGGTATATTATATCTGTATCTGTACTGTATATTATATTGTATACTAGCGGGCCCGGCAAACGTTGTTTTGCCTGCTCGTACATTTTCATTGTCCGTCAATTGTTCTGTGGCTGTTTTATAATTTCACATTTTATTTATGAATTTTTGAGTGCTTATTATTTGAAATTTTATCATGATTTTTTTTTTTGAGTGTAGGTATATTATTTGAAATTTTATTCATGAGCTTATTCTTGCTTTTTACATTTTGTTTTACATTTTTGCTTTTTATTGTTGAGTGTTTATTCTTTGAAATTTTCTGTAATCGGATCGCAGCGCAACCTACCGAGTCCAATTGTGAATCTAAACCATCCTTAGACCCATTCAAACACACACATAAAATTTCATTAAAATCGGTCCAGCCGTTTAGGAAGAGTTTGGTTACAAACACGTACAGAAGAATTATATCTATAAAGATAGTATATACATAGTTATAGTAAACAGATTCAGAAGTAGTCTTAAAGATGTTTTCTGGTACGTCTCTGCAGCGTTCACTTTAACGCCATACAAATCTTGTCGGAACTATGTAGGGGTGTTTTTTTTAGAGGTTTTGTAACACCAGGACAACGAGTGCAAATTGTCCAAACTTATTTCGAAAACCATTATTCGGTTCGCCAAACTTGATTTTCAGCTTAATCCTCAATTTCAACGTAAAATTTTGTTCTCCGATGATGCCCACTTTTGGTTAAATGGATATAAAGAAGCAAAATTGCTGAATTTGTAGTGAAGAAAACCCAGAAGCCTTTGTCGACACGCCCTTACATCCATTAAAACTCACTGTTTGGTGTTCTGTATCATCGGCCCATATTTCTTTAAGAACGATCGATGCCGGCTGGAATGTTACGGTCAATGGAGAGCAATATAGAAACATGATTTCTGACTTCTTCGTTCCTCAGTTGAATGGCATTGATGTGACATAGCTTTGGTTTAAACAGGATGGGGCAACATGCCACACGGCGCGCGACACCATCAAATTAATTGCGGCAACATTTGCTGAGCGCTTTATTTCGCGTAATAGACCTGTGTACTGACCTCCATGATCCTGTGATCTATGTAGTCTATGCCGATAAACCAGAGACGTTGGACGATTTGGAAGTCAATATTCGCCGTGTTATTGCTGATAGTTGCTCGATAAAGTTGCCGAAAATTGGACTTCATGATTGCGCTTCATTCGAACTAGCCATGGCGCGCATATGCCCAAAATCATTTTTAAAATGTAATGGCATAAACCTTATCTATTAAATAAAGCCATAGACATTAACATTAGCTTCAAGTGTTTTATTTCATATTGAATTTGAATAATTAAAAAAAAACACTATTTACATCACCCGGCGCTAACCTCGATTAAAAAGCAAAAGGAGAGTATTTATTAAAGAGCTATGTATCAACGCGGACTAGGACTCCACTAAAAGTAAGCCCGATATAATAAGTTCAAACAATTCAGTTCGCTATTGAACTCTTTTGTTTTGATTAATAAATAAATAGTTTGGGCAGCAAGTCTATACAAAGAATCTTTGCTTCTTACATACATACACCAACTCATCTGTAAAATATGCAAAGTATGCATGATGAATGGAATCTCAGCATTGTTTACCCGATCCTCAAGAAAGGTGATCCTCTGAACTATGCGCCAACTACAGAGGTATGAGTCTACTTAACATCGCCTCCTGATGGTGGCGTGCCGTAAGAGACCTCTATCACATTTCCCTATTTAACCTAACCTAACAGATATAACTTTGAGCTAGTTATAGGGACTTTGTCTAGGCTCCGCTATGAATTCAGACAATGACACCAGCGCTGAGATTAAACGAAGAATAACTCTTTCCAATCGATGTTTCTTTGGGCTAAGAAATCAACTGAGTATCAAAGCTCTCTCTCGCACAACTAAAGTGACCCTTTATAAAATCCTAAGTTCTTTTCCATGGCGCAGAGGCATATTGGCTCTATCAAAAGCGAATGAGGTTACCCTTCGTTGTTTTGAGAGGAAAATGCTTCGAGTAATTTTCGGTCCATACGGGCTGTACAGTGACATCGACCTAGTCATGCTCCGGCCCGGAAGATCTTCGAATCCACACACGAGGGACCGGACGGCGCAGCAAGACTGCGACTCACGTGGCGCAAGGAAGTGGAAGGGAACATTAACCAACTAAGCGTGCGAAACTGGAGATAGCTGGCTAAATATCGTGTAGGACTGCCACCTTAAGTGAAGTGAAGGAACCTATACAAATTTATGCCGTGTTACATCAGCTGAATTGAGAAGCCTTTCCAGGACAGTTATACCTACTCTCCGATCTTTGTCTTTGGAAAAAACCTCAAGATGTAATTTGTGTCTTTCCAGGGATCGAACCTCGCACTGTGCTCCTGCATCCACCACGTATAGACCGCAAACAATAATGCAATTTCAAAACCTTAAGAATTACATTCATTAATTTCAGATTAATTTTTTATTACTCTTCGTTTTGACGTTTTAAGTTCATCATAAGTACTTTACATTATTAATAAACAAAAAGAGGAAAACAAAAAATCTAAATTCATAGAAATCATCATTAACAGCAACTATAGTTGGAACAAGTTGCAAAAAGGCAAATTACGTGCAATCAATCTAAACAAACGATAGCCATTCACCTGGAATTACTACAATCAATCAATCTGCGATCACTTGAATCACCGCAGATACTTAAAATGTATCTGCAAATCCATCAAAATGCGTGAGTTAATTATGTGAATCGCGAAAACATGGGTTGTGCCGCCACTATACCACCTACAACTACAATCATGTAGCTATCTGCTGACGTGATGGAAGGCGAATATTTTTCACAAGTTTTCTTTTCCAAGGTTGTGATTCAGAGCCAGATTCGGATTCGGATTCGAAGTTGCGAGTTGGATTTGGATTACCCCCTTCGCATTATGTACAAACAGTGTCCTATATGCGTGGTTTGCCATCAATTTGCTTTTCGTCAGTGTTGTTACCGGTCGCGGGAGCTTATATCGCACTACCTGGCGTCTTGAAGCTCCAACGCTTTTCCACATTTTCATTTTCAATTCAGTTCAGGTGGGAAAACGCGCCGCAAAATCAAAGGCGGAGGCGAAAATCGCACACTGTCGTGGAAGCCACCACCAATACCATTCACGATCCCGTGGTAAAGATCCATATACTTGGCGACGCGGCCGGCGCGCGGCGTCAGCGCTGCTTCAGCTTTTGCATTTATGTACGATACGATACGACTACGAGTATACTTCGGCAGCAATGAAGTAGAAGTTCGCATTTGTTTTTGTGGTTCAATCGGCAGCAACGGAACGACGACGGCGATAAAATTGGTCGTGTAACTCTTTTCACGTTGTTTAATGTTTACCCGGGATTTAGTGGCGATTTAGCCAGCTTCGAAGTTAGACGTGACTATTTCTGCAATTACATTGTTTTGTTGTCGATCGATCGCCATAGCCATCGCCATCGCAATCCGTATCGTATTCGAGGAGGAGATACACCTATACCGAAGAGTGTAGTACGTTTGATATAGTTTCGATTTGAGGAAAATCCGTGCTTCACTTTGCATTCCGATCGGAAACTCGGCATCGGCACCGTACTGCGAATGAAAGTTTTTTTTTTTCGTTTTTGTATCTTTTTTCGGTTTTGTTGTTTTTGAGCGCTTGGGGAGCGGATTGAAAATCATTTTCCGTGTGTGCTCGCATTCTTTGGGCGCTTCATATTGAGTGCCTGTTTGGTGGTGATTTATTTTTGTAACGCTTTTCGCGAGTTTCCCCAAATCTTTGGGTTTTTTTTTCTGTTCAAGTGTTTTACAAGAGTGTATGCGTGCGCGACTTGGGGAAATCGTACTAGTTGCAATTGGTTTTTTATTGCATTTATGAATGATTCGGTGGAATTTTTGTGATGCAATGAGAACGGCGATTTTTGTTTTATTGTAGACAGTAAGATACAAGAATTGATTTTGATTTCTATTTTGTAATTGGAATAAGTGCAACTACATATACGATCGTCTAACGAAAGCAAGCGACGAAGAAGAAGAAGAAATTTTGCGGAAATGAAGAGCACTATTTGGATTGCATATTTTTTATGGGTAAGTCAGATAAGATACATTGTTGGAATGTTTTAGCGAAAGAGTTCAGATTATTGGGATTTCTTGTAGAACTACTCACTACCTCGGTGGGTATTTCTAGTGATTCGGTATTTTCAGTTATTTCGGTTTTGTTGAGTTCATTGAAACGATAGATGTTGCAGTTGCAGTTGCAGAGAAAAACAATGACTCAAGGGTGGATAGAGTTCAATGTTGTTGATCAGTGAAATAGTATTTTTAAATTAAGATCATTAACCGGGACGAGATCGGTATTTTAATTTGAGAATTCTTCGATTTAAATAAGAGGAATTGAGTATGAAAGATTCATCGACTTTTGTTGGCTATACACAGGTACCTACTCAAACATAGTTGAATATAGCCTAACTGAGTAGAAGGAAACTAGGCAGGGAACAGCTCAGGACACTGATCGGTATATTGTTAGGGCACTATCTTCTTAGAAAAGCTGCCAAAAGGCTTAGACTGGTAGACACGGGCACTTGCAGATTCTGTAATGACCTGTAAGCCGAGGAAGATATAACACATGTACCTTACCTACCTACTGTGTGAATGCGAAGCAATATATGTCGCAGTAGAAGGATACTTGGTTTTTGCAGGGATATTGGGGCTTTTTCAAGGGCATGTGTTTACATTTTTTTCCATTGTAGGTAACTGATAGTGCCTAGTGCCGTATGAGACCTCTTTCATACCCCTATTTAACCTAACCTAACCTAACCTAAGTAGAAGGGTTGCTTTTCTGCTAAAAACTCAAAATAGATTGGGCTTTGCGTTATAATATAAATTAGGACTACGGCCCTACGAACTAAGTAAACCCCAACTGGAACTAACTCCCACTAGCCAAATGAACTAAGTACCACCAAATGTGCAGTGGGATTTAGTTCATATGTTTGGGAGATAGTTTGTAGCTCATTTTGAACAAATTCCCTATGAATTAAGTCCCAATTTGAAAAAAGTGGGAGTGAATTCATTTAACTTGTTTCGACGAAAAAAAAAAAAAATTTTACATACACCCAACCTCACACTTAACCGAAATCCAATAGTGACCCCAAGCAGGGGGGTTGCATATATACATATTCCACTGTGCCTAATGGGAGATCAATTTCCGTAGGGACAGTGATATATGTGTGGGGGCCATGCTGCCCTCCTGCAACCCCCCTGCTTGGCGTCACTGTTGGATTTGGAGGTTGGGAGTAAGTTCATATGGGACATAGTTCATAAAGAACAAAGTCCTTTATATGGGTTTTAATTCATTCTTATTGGGTCTTTGTTCATTGTTAGTTGGGTCTTAGTTCCTAAAAAGCATGGGAGCTAGTTCATATGAATTAAATGCCAAATTTTCTGGGACTTAGTTCGTTTTGGCTAGTGGGAGTTAGTTCCAGTTGGGACTTAGTTCGTAGGGCCTTGGACTGCATATGGAAACTTATAATATTGGAGACGAGTGTACAATTATTGGCTCCCTTTACTAATGAACATTTGTTCTTCATTAGGTAACCGCTATTAGGCGAAATGTGGGCGCAGTGGCTCATTGGTTAGTGTGCTGGACTCCTGTACGAGGGGTCCCCAGTTCGATCCCCAGAAAAACACAAATTACATTTTAAGATTTTTTCCACTGCGCCACCTCTCGCGAACGTTAGACAAACATCCAAGAGGGTGATAAAAAAAACTTCTCAATTTTAGCCGTTCGGACTCGGCATAAAATTGTAGGTCCTTTCCATTCGTCCCAAAAATAAAACTCACACAAACGAATGGTTCTGAGAGGCTAGGTCAAGGGTGCCTGCCTGCCTATACGGACCTGTTGCGCCAACTATTTATTCATTTTTTTAGGCAAGACATAAAATTTGATGCCTACAGCCTAAAGGAGTGTAGTTTATGCTTTAATATTTTAAATACCTATACATGACAATGACAAGTAAACTATGGAACTCGCTTCCTGGGAACATATTTCCAGAGGACTACAAGCATCTCCGGGGCAGCGTTCCCATACAAAAAGTGTAGTGCCGAAATGAAGAAAACGTAGTGTTTCGAGCTATATCGTAGTGAAATATGAAAAATAATTGCAATCTCCATAAAGTTTCAGTTTTTGCCTGAAATGGAACTTAGGATTTTGTTTTTTGATTTCGTAAAAAAATATTATAAATGTGCTGTGGGATTTGTGAAGAATTTGAAAATTTTCTGAAGCGTTTCTGTTATTTTGTATTGTTAGGTATTTAAAATTTTGGGTGTAGGACCATTTTACAAAAATTTTAAATGCCAGAAATGTAATGCCGCAAATGGTGACACCTGACACCCTTGTCCTGTTGTGAATACGTTCAGACAACAATTTCAGAGAAAACAATTATTGTAGTAGTCAATCTTTTTACTTACTGAAGGAATTTTATATAAGCATATGGATACGAAGTAGAACAGAAAATCGTAGTGTTTCCAAAATTTTCGTAGTGACGTAATGACTTTGACAAGTTAATGCAAAATATATGTTTGCCTTCCCAGAGAAGTATTAAAAAATATAAAAAATGAGAGAAGCGATATTATATTTAAAGCTGCCTCTCATTTTCTTCCCAGACTTCCTAATTCTATTAAGACTTTCACATTTGATGCAACAATTTCCGTAAAATTCATCAGCAATGGTTGCTATTATTGAGGGAATTGTAGTTATTTATTTATTATTGTCTAATTTTTTTGTTTGCCAATTCATTTTCATCAGGTCAGCATATCTAATTTACCCACATGGTTCGGTCATTGAAGTAACTTGGCCCCTATTTCATTGGTTACACAATATTGACCTGAGGAGATTGAAAATGATTACTCATCAATGATTGTCCTTGACCATAACCAAACCACATCCACAGCTCAGAGGAATATTTGAGTACTGACCTCACTCACAGTGACTTTGTTTACATTAAACTTTCAGTGATATATTAATATCAACTCGAGTTTAATTAGTTGATATGCACTTCAACTTTGTAATTGAGATAAGTTTTAATGTTGTACAAAGTCGTGCTTTATGTTATCATTTTTTATGAGATCCCTAAATGTATACCTAAGTACTGTGAAAGCATTAAATCTATTTTTTCCTGATTGAACTATTCTTTGGAAGGGGGCAAATTATGTTTGACAACAATTCTGAACGATATTGGTTGTAATATTATAACGACCAAAAGCTATTTTTTGAACGATTTATTTTTTGGGAAATCGACAGATCTCATTATCATTACATTTATGAAGTCTGAACTAGATGCATGCCGGTCTTAAACTCTTATAGTTGTTCTTAATTATAAAAGTACGGTAGGGTAGAGGGGTAAAGATCGCATTATCAGCCGCAGAGCTGATGTCGTTTGGCCACCGCGGAGCTGCGATTTGACACCGTTGGACTATTATTTGTGGGGTGCCGTAAAAGATAAGCGTTACGCCGACATGCCAGAAACAATTGACGCTTTAAAGGACAATATTCGTGAAGCCATTGGTGAAATACAGCTGCACACAATCGATAATGTGCTTAAGAATTGGACCGATCGTGTAGGCTACTGCATGGCAGCTATTTGAATGAAATTATTTTCCATTATTAACCGGAAGGATTGTACTTTCAAATAAAAAAAGGAATTTGAGAAAATATTCAGTAGTAGTAGGACCCTTTATATTGTAATTTCGGAATTTTGCTAAATTATAAAACGCCACCTTTCTACCCTTTAATATAGATATGTTAGGTACGTAAACAGGGGTAGGGGTTACTTTGCACAACTTTTTTGAGTCATTTCGAAAAATCTCTAAAATATCATTAAAAATAGAAACAAATCTTTATTATTTTTTATGGCTCTTATAGTTAGGGTATAAAGGAATGTATTTAGTTTGGAATACTGATTTGAAAATCCATCTTCAACGTACTTTCACTCTGTTGAAAAGTGGCGCAAAGTTGTCAAAGGGAGGGGGTTACTTTGCTCCGTGCGAAAGTTTCTATGGATTATGCTTGTTTTTGAAGAGGTGGAGCAAAGATATTCACACATCTTATTAATATTCCTCCAAAGATAATTTCTGTGAAAAAATTTATTAAAAATATTGCATATTTTTTTATAATAAAAAAAAAAACAAAATTGCATTTATTATTCTTAAAAAAAAATACAAAAAAAAGGCACAATTTGACTATCCTTCTTTAAAATTCCACGGTTGACTAAAAAGTAAACGTAGACACGCAGATAGACATAATTTTAAACGCATACTATGTTGTTTTGTATTGAAATTACTTCGGTGAGCAATACTCAACGTGTCTGAGCATGACACATATATTAAACTCTTTAAGACATCGGCGCAAAGTTATACCCGCTGGCGCAAATTAACCCTGGCTTACGGTATACAAAAAATTTTATTTGCAAGAACATTTTTTTACAAGAAAGCAACGAAATTCCCCACTAACATTTATTTCCTTAAAATATTCCTCCTATCGTAAATCAGAATTTAATTCTCCCCGAACTTTAAGAAAATATTTTCGAATGCATTGGCAATAAGTTGTCAATTGTGATTTATTCAGTTATCATTTAAGCTCATATTTGGGAATATATTGAAAATATTTGTGCTAAACCAAGGAATTGTGTTAACTTGAGTAATTGCATAGATGCGAATTGGATTTATCCAATTTTAAGTAAAAAAGTGTTCGATTCGGTAAAATATAAAAGAAAATATTAAGTTTACAAAATTCGCAGCTTAGCGGTTAGATTGCTATCCGAGGAACAAATTCAGCAGCAAAAATAAATTAACCAAAATAAATTTAAATCAATCCCTTGGTAACACCAACACAGGATACTATGTACTACTGGCGTTGTAAGTAGAAATTAAATAGAGTTGATATATTGTCTGGTAACAACCTTTGCAGAAGTCCTTTTCAACGTTCCTTCTCTAGAAGATTTCAAACGTCTTTACATCCTCTTTGATCCTACGTATAGTGCAACCGTTTCCAATGTCGCGATTTTCATGCAATAAATTTACACCAAGTAGGTACCTACACCACATTAAAAAGAAGCATTCGACTTTAAGTTTATTCCCATAAAAACAGCTTTTATACGAAGGAAATATTCCGTAAGGAAACTCATCAAATTCCGTGGGGAATTTTCGTTTACGATAAACAATTTATTCCGGTTGAAATTTTGTCCCTTATTCGAAATTTATTGCCGATTACTTACTTATTTTTGAAAAATTGGAAATATTTCGGCTGGAATTTTGTTCACGATAGCCCTGATTTCACACTTTACGTGTACAAAATTATTCTATTCCTTTGGATGCAAACTATGAGTTCTTCAACATGCAATAAATTTTAAACAATTCCTCAAACTGCAAGGTACATACTATTTTGTTTTGCGTTAAACATTTTCAAAAAATTATGAATAACTTATAATACAAAAAACTAGCATCCTAGGCTTAGCTTCTCAAAACTCTATGTTTTGTGAGATTTTTAGGTTTGGTACAATTAGAATGCAGAATAGCTTGCATATGTCCTTCATATTAATATTGGTACCTTAACATGATCACATACAAGCCTATTTAGGTAAAAAATAAGGGAGATGTTCCTACCTATATACTAAAAAATCGGCTAACGTTGACTGACTATAGCACATATTTTTTTCTATTGACGCAAACTTGTAGGATGTTTGTGAGACCGAATTCAGCACATATGTTCCATTCTTTATTCATTTATTCCTAATAGAATAAAGCATGTGAAACCGAAGGAAAACGCGTGGAACAACAATGCCCGCAATAAAAGTATCGAACTTAAATATGACCAGAAATAGAAACAAAAAATATCTATATTGGTACTTACTACAATTTCCAAAGGTAGTTAGGAACTTTTGGTAATTTGTTAAGAACGTTAAGAATTTGGAATTTTCCAGCCCGTCCCTGAAAAAGGAGAATCTTCTTCACCCGCACCGACCGATAGTATTTCCGTCTATTCTTTCATGGAAATGTGCTGTGAATCTATAATACAACCTATAGGTACCAACCTATAAAATTATATTGAATCAACGGAAACTTCGTAATTACCGATAATTTAATGGTTATTTCACGGCTTATTTCATCGAAAGGTGGAACTAATCTCTCCATTAGAACCAAACAATTTCTGTAACGGCCGCCATTGACAGCGACATATCGATTTTCTTAATTTTTGAAGAAGTACCGTCCGAAGATGCATTTCTCTCTCTCTCCAAATGTCTGCAGTTCTGGACAGACAGAAGTCTCTTCACTGATGAAAATTTGACGATGAAAAACTTTATCAGCTTACCACTTTTAAAACGCCCAACTACCTACTCAACCTATGACGCAAACGATGATCGTTTGATGAACTTCCAAACAATAATGAATAAAAATATGGCTTCAGAATTTCAGGTGTCTTACAAATAAAAACAACGAAGTATTTAAAATAATTATGTAGATTCAACCACCTACTTACCTCAAAAAGAGACATATGGAATGAATATAACCTTCCTGGTATAATTTCCAACATTTAAGGGCGTATTTTCCAAAATAATTTCGAATTTTGTTTGATGAATTTTAATACACTAAAGCTGTCTAAAATTTTTTTGACGTTAAATCCGAGTGTAATTTTGATTTTATGAGAGAAAAATATTGTCAGTGGGTATAATCAATTGTAAATTTAGATACTAATAGACTGTTTAGCAAAAAAAAAAACTTATATTTGGTCCAATTAAGATTACACTTTGAGTGACAACATTAACTTTAAAAAAAAGTTTGCAAGAAATTAAATGCGATATGAGTAGGTACACTTTTGTTGGTTCAACAAAAAAAAAAAAAATAACGATTTTAGGCTTTGTGCACTTTCCTGTTGAAAAACAAGAATTAAGTCCACTAAATAGACAGACAGAATTTCGATGATTGACATAATGTAACGACTTATATAATATATATTTATAATTTTGGTTTTTTTCACTTCACTTTAGCTTATGTATGTATCTAGTAGTAGTAGTAGTAGCTTATGTGCTAAATGAACATTAAATATATTGTCTTGAAAGTTTCAACACAATAATTTACTGTTGTAAAAAATATGGCACAATTAACGAGCACAATGTACTCTCATTCTTTCTACCAAGCGTTATGCACCGTAGGTACACCCTACTCGCACATAGGCCACATCACATCATGCTTGCGATGAAACAACAATAGGACATTTCTTTTTCCTGCATAATTAAAGGAATAAAATGCAATTAAATTATAGCCTACTGGTACGCAGAGGTACCTAAAGAATATTTTAGTGAAGGTTTCATCAAAATCCACCTAGTTCTAGTCGTAAACTTTTATTTTTACCCGATTACTACACCGGTACGCATCATACCGTTTTCAGTGTTAAATCATTGAAATGCCTAAAGAGGGCAACCACATTCTTCACGCAACACCTGAACTCATTTGTAACTCATCTGTAAATTAAAAAAAAAATTGAAGGTCTCCCTTTCCCACGCATATATGCATATGTATCTGCTCTTATGGTGTTGTGTTAATGATATCCCACTCTAGGCATTTCCCATCGCGCACCGTGACCAATATTGGCATAAAACAATAGAGATGCGCAAAACCCACCTCGATTGAATTCACATCTAACTATAGCTAATGACATTAATTAACAGTGTTACCATTATTGCACCTCATGTAACAAACAGTGATGATGACCTTGCTGCCAAAGATACAAATATGACAAAATTACGGTTATATACTGTTTTTTTTTTATTAATTAATGCCAGCTGCGTACCTACTTATTACGAGATTTTATTTTATTATTTAAATTAATCAAAAATACCGATACGAAATACAAGTGGCAACGTGCTTTTAATTTATTGACATTAGGTAATCGTTATACCCAACAAAAGATAGAAGACAAAAAAAATAAACTGCGAGAATACGTAAGACACGCTAACCTAATTTTTAGCGCAATGTTGTCAACATAAACACTCGGATTCGGATTCCGTATTAATTTGAATACATAAGTAGTAAGTTTTCCATATTGACACAGAATATCCGCAGAAGACAATCAACTCTGACGGAAGGTTCTGTTTCTACATCGCCTATGGGGACGGTTATAATTGGTTCAATATTCTCCTTCGGGAATGTGATTCGTTAGTTATTTTGGCTTCAGTGTTGTCATAATTTATTCGCAAACAACGGTCTTTCTTTTAATCGTTAATATACGAATAGTTTGTTGACCTTGACAGTGCAAATAGTACTTTCAATATCGACACGGAAGTGGAAAGGATTTATCTTTCATTTTTGACTGAATGTCAAATAACAACGACACTTCTATACCGTTTTCTGATGGATAAATGAAAAACATGTCAATCTGTAGGTGTTGGTGTTGGTGTCAATCAAATTCGCAAATCTACTGCGAGAATTGTGCCTCTAGCCTAGACATTGTTTCAATTAAATGTACCTAACCTACCTACCTATACCTACACTGTGGGTGTTCACTTCGTTTGTGTCCTTCCCACGTTCTAAATTGTATGTGCGATCAGTGGAGTTGGCATGTACACTTCTTCAAGGTTATTCGAGACTTCTAAGCTGTATATCTGCATCATATATGGCAGAGAACAACAACTACCAGTAATAACTACTATTACCCATACCCACTACCAACAATTGATGATGTCAAGTATAATAAGTGTAAATTTTGTCGGTTGTTAGGTTCATTGTTGGTGCGTGGATGGCTTCGAAGAAACAATTTTGTAAGGAGATTATGATTATTTCCGGTAGAGTTGAAATTTAATCGTCCATTCAATTTTACCAACTACATGTATGACGTGCGCAATGACACAACCATTTATGGGTCCGGCGTACACCAAGAGGTTACTTATAGTTCTTTTTCAAATTAGGTTTAAATTAATTCGGCTTAGAGTCGGATTACATACCGCCAGCCAAAGTAGTTGGGTGCGTCTAAACCTATTATATAGCCATAAACAAATTTTTACAAAGCTGGTGTGGTTAGTTTGCATTTAAGGACACCACGCATACATCGACTTAAACTAGATTTGAATTTAGATAATAAAATATAGCCATAGATACTATACTTGAATACAAAAATGTGCGAGAAATCTTTCATGTGGAAACGGGATCTATCATCAAATTTCCTTCAACCCCCGGACGAGTATATAGGGTGGGCGAAAATCTCTTCTAGATATTTTGACTGTGGTCACGTTTTACTAGATATTTTGACTGTGGTCACGTTTTCCTGTCTGTCGCTACTTAGTCTAAGACAATTTATGGGATCTTAAATTCAGAGTTAGTATATTTTTTATTTAATTTCTTCATCAAATGGGTTGCCCATCATGTACCTCCTCCTCCGCCTTCAAATATCAATGCGAAAATCATCTTCTAACCCCTATTTCCCTAATTGCACTTTGATTATCAACAATTTAAACAACTTGTTTATGCAATGTTAATGTTAGCACAAGAAACCGGTCAGTATAGCACGTGTGAGTAGAATCTGTTTGACTGTAAACACAGCTAGAGCTGCTATACCTCCCACCATTTCTGGTGATGAGCAATCGTTTCGTTGGATGTGCAATAAAAAAAAAAAAAACTTGTGCGACTTGTCTTAAACGTCACTTCACCATGGTCAGGCAATCGAGGGTTCAAGAGCGAGTTGACAAGAAAGAAATAATTAAAATCGATATTCAATTAATTTATGATACATTGGTACAACTGCTCCATCCCCTTAAATTAGAGAGCTCAATATCAATTTCCTGATGCAGTGACACTGAAGGGCGCAATTAAGTGATGGTGATTTTTGTCATGGTCAATCTGGCTATTTAGTATACCACTCGTAGTAGCGGAAACAAAATTGTAACGTTGAATAATTTGGCTGGTAGAAGACTTTTGCGGATCTTTTGCCTGTAGATAGTTTTCGCCAGAAAACAAAAGACAATTTTTCAAGAAATATTTTTCGTCAATTTTTATGTAAGTGCGTTTAAGCAAAATCAAAAAATGTTTCTTACTTCGCTCGTCAGTCTTAAGAAGACTGTACGCGGTTCCAAGAAATTACGAACTGTATTATTGCGAACAAAGACGTACCTACATAGTCAGAACCAGAAGTATTATAAGCTTTTTAAATGTGCTGGCGTTCGCCGCGCGATTGCAAGCCGGAGGATGAATCTGATCAGGATCATATTACTCTGGCTACACCCTCCATATCAGTATTTATGTTGCATAAGGACGTTGGGGAGAGGAAAAGAGGGAATACGCCGAGTTTAAACGTTATTTTAGCGTTGTAATGGAATGGGTTACCTACTGAAGACGGGAGAGGACTAAAGGCAGTTATTTCTGAAACTAATCGGCCGATTTCAAAAATTCGCAAGCATAGTCCATAGACCATACTATGTAAAGGGTGTTGTTTTTTAATGGTTTGGTTTTTAAACTGGTAACACTGTTTCTACAGATAGTCAATTTGATGGTTGAAAGTTTATTTGTGGCCAGAACAACACGTTCGAATTGTGCAAAATTATTTTGAAAACCATGGTTCGGTTCGCCAAACTTTTCGTGCGCTACGTCCATTTTACGGACGACATTGACAAATGTACAAGTTGTCCTGCTATATCTGGTGGCTAGGAAAAGAACCCTCTCAGATACACAGACACATCTGTCACCGGTAAGCGGTACGTGTATTTATGTACAGGTAATAGTATATTTATTTCATAAATGAAAAACTATTTTAATTGATGTAAACGCCTTGTCGCTCTAAACTTCAAGTATTGCTTATGAAAAATAAATTAACCCCGCGTTCATAAAATATGTTTAAATCGTTTAAAAGTGGAATGAAAAACTTGTGTTGGTTTCGTGTCAACAATTTAGTTCTTTTGTAACTCTTTTTTAACTTTCTTCTTCTCTTTAAAATTCTTTAAATTATTGTTAATATTCCATTTATTGTGCAGCATTATCCCAAATACCAAGGGCGGGCCCAACTAACCGAGATTTATCTCAGAACGATCTGCGATATTGCAGAATATTTTTAGCCACATAAAAGGCTCCATTCTTGAAGGGCAAGAGTTCGTCAAGGCTGGTTGGGTCTATACTATAGCTGTGATACCAGATTCAAAAAAGAGTGATGCAACTGGTCTAGTCATAAATGCATCTTCGACGACTTCAAAACCCACGACATCAAACCTAAGAATTTTGTATATGGTTATACCATTTTGTCTATATGAGTTGCATTGGGGTACACCACAATGAGACGCTAGATCACACTTTTTCTTTAGTTTTCATTAGTGTAAACTAGTTAGGAATTTATTTTTATGTTTTTACTTAAAAAATGTATTTATTTTTCACAATAATTAATTATTTAATGTCGCTTAGCTTCTTTTCCGTATATTTTTTCGCTGATCTCTCAAATTTGTGTGTTTAGAGGGGTTCAAATGATAGCCGCTAGGGTACACCCTTCATTTCTCAATAATCTTCCAACTAAGCAAGTTATTCGGAGCACGATGAAAGGTTTTCGTACCACAACACTCTAGTCTAGTCTCTAGTGGACAATATGCATTCTCAAAGACGACAAACAGTACGAACAGAAGAAGTTATTGCCGTTGTGGAGCGCAGTGTTGAAGAGAATCTGAATGAGTCGATTCGTGTACAGCAATTGGAGCTATCCCCATCCACTTTGTGGAAGATTTTACGGAAAGATCTTGGCTTAAAAGCTTATAAGATCCGTCTTGAAACCGCAACAAAGCTTTGGTTTCAACAAGATGGCGTATAATATGTCACACGGCGCGCGACACCATCAATTTATTGCGGCAAACATTTGCCGAGCGCATAATTTCCCGAAATGGACCTGTAAACTGTCCTCCACGATCCTGTAGTCTCACACTTTAGATTATTTTCTTTGGGGGTATGTGAAGTCACTAGTCTATGCCGATAAACCAGAGACGTTGGACGATTTGGAACTCAACATTCGTTAAAGTTGTCTTCACGATTGCGCTGCATTCGAACTAGCCGTGGAGCGCATATTGCCTGAAATCATTTTTAAACAGTAATGGCATAACATTATCTATTAAATAAAGATAATATCATAGACATTAACATCAGCTTCAAGTGTTTTATTCCATATTTAATTGGTATAGGTACCTCTAAAAAAACACCATTTACTATAATAAATGCAACGTCTGTCTGTTTTTTTCTCCATAATTCAAGAACCATTTATCCGATTGTGATTTTTTAAGTTCCTATAATTACATACCTACTTCTTAAAGGAGTTCGAACAATTGACACCGTAAGCCCTTACGCCCAAAATGTCTCCATAACAAACAACAGAAGAAAGAAAGAGACTGCGGAAGTCCATTCCATATCGTTGTTGAAATTCTTACTATTTCGCCTTTTGCCATTGCCAAAGAGAAGCAATAGGTACGCGAGTGAGACAAATACTACTATGTATATAGTAATTTTTATCTTTATCATCAAAAAGAGCAGCTATGGTGAGACATATTATGTAAGTGTTTCCATTAATATTTGCGGGCTGAGCCGAGGGTCAACTTATAACATTTGCTTATTAAAATTTCATTTTTGACTCTATTTTGAGTAGTATATCTGGCATCGCTTTTAAGATTCTACGAAATAAAGCAGAAAACTAAAACCACGTGGTGACGTTGCCAGTTCAGACAATTTTTCAGCTAAACTTGCATTGAACGTGAAAATTCCATGCTATACTACTCCTCCACTTCTTACTTTGGGGAACGAAACTTTTTACCGTCAAAAAAAATCTCGAATCGACAAAATGTCAGAAAAAGATTTTGGAAGATCACCGAAAAAAAGTTTATCGAAAAAAAAGTCTTGAAAGCAAAAAAAAAAAAAAATCTAAAAAATGTCGAAGATTTTCGAGAATTCGGAAAAAATTTCATTATGAACCTATGGACGGTTAAGTGTAGGAATCGATGAGATTTTATTAAGTCCACTTCCCCTACTACATACAATCTGCAATCTCTCCTATGATCGCTCCTTTCTTAGGGAATCGTTATAAGTCGGAACCACACTTCTATCGCGTGGGGTGTTGCTGAGTGCTGTGTAGCTATCACTACTAAGTATTTCATATTTGTCTCGTGTACTGTGAGCATCAAACAAATTTTCCTTCTCCATGATTCTCATGAATTCGCGAACCTTATCAATATCGCAGGTATTTTTAACACCAATTATTTTCAGGTATTTTCGAGACTTTGTCTTTCGAAATTTTGAATTCGATATTCTTTTATTTATTTATATAAATTTAAATAAAACTATATTCCGTCATTATTTGTATTTATTCGGCTTAGCGCCAACAAATTCACTTTTTTTTTTTAGAAAAGCCAATCAGACAGTTAACAATCACAAAACAGTTTTACTGGCTGATAGGTGATCAACCCCCACCCAAACAAAAGGTAAGAGATAGGAAGCTGACATTTTGAGACAAATTTCTTTTTATAGAAGTGACCACTATGGAGGGGGAAATTTTAACTCCAAGTGGGGGAAATGGGAGGCAAAAGTCTCTCAAATTCTCATTTTTTATCCGATTGATTTAAATTTGGGTTTGTGCACTTTATAAAAGAAATATAGAAAATCTATATCTCCGATTTCGGAAATTAAGCTTGGGGCTCGAGTTAATGTCGATTTAATATATTTCGTAGGTAGTAGGTACTAGGTAACGGGAACGAATCCGTGGGTAAATTGTAGTATACATACCTATTATATTATCCCACTGCAGGACAACAAAAAAAACGGATTAACTGTAAAATAAGAAAGCAATAAACTATAAACATTCTCTGCAACAAATCTACGAAAATGTATTCTCTTCAAAATATACATTGAGCTTCAAAAGTAAGTGAACCTGAACACCAATGCGGTTTTAATTTGCCTTTGAAGTTTGAAAACTATTCTTTTTTAAAAAGATATCTATAAATATTTTTTTTTCTGTCGACATGAAATATGTTTCTTTATTGTTATTTCAATGTCAAACTTTTTACAAATTGTTGGTTTTTTAGACATGTTTCTAAACCCTAAAGAAAACTCAAAGGGAAATCGGTGTTTACTCCCTTTTGACGCCCAATTTATATCAGAAAAAATACAAGGGAATGTGTCTGTATAGCGGAATTGAAGGCATCTGAAAGCAGTAATAGATGAAATAGAGCAGTACATGTGACGTAACACGAATACCTCTAATAATGTAACCTAAATCGATGACAACCAAGTCGCCAACCGCACTTTACATAATAATGTAGTTTTACTAATTTGCAAGAAAATTAGAAACTTCCCTTTTGTTATATTTTTAAAAATATAACTAATCTGATATAATCACTAGTAAAACTTTATATGGCTCTGTGGGTTTCATCTGCGGTTCACATCTCCTGCTAATACACGTTTACGTTCAATTATTACTAGTTTGTGGTGTACATACCTACCTCGCGTTGTAGGTAATTAATTGATATACAAATACAAGAAATATAAGTGGCTGACGTTGACACTAGATTGCAGCCGTATTAGATCATCAAAGCTCAGATTTAGATTCGATCTGAGTTTTCGACTCAAATGCAATAAAAAAAATAATGGTAATACACATGTTGTCGATCATGGATTGGATTGCCCTGCAGGCAGACCGCCCTCTCTCCCGCTGCGTGTTTTTTAAGTCCGCCTTGCGGTGCATATAGCATTTTCCATGTAGGTGTTATAAAATAATAAATATGCTCTGGCAATCAAGTAATTTGACCAATTCGTAGACTTGTCATGTTATGCAATCTACTCCTCAGCGGTTTGGTTTCCATACAAAACTGCGGTTAACAGATACAAAAATATCTTAAGATACATACTCAAGTATCTGGCGGTCTTTGTTTGTACAATTTAGTGCCTGCGGAGAATGCCGCACAGCTCAAGAAGAAAATTATTATTATTAATTCAATATAACAAAATGTGAGTCCAAAAAAATGTTAAGCAACTTGTGTACATTATACGAAATTTATCGACTCAACGATGCGCGAGAGTCAATCTTCAACTCAATATGCTGCGGTGTGGTGTGGATGCGAACTTGTGGAGGCAATTTATGAGGCATCTCGAAATTGAAAGAATTTGCAAAATTTTAATTCAATCGCATTATAGCCACATTGAAAAGCGATTAAAATGAAATTGCTGTGGCGGGCATTATTGCGCGCAGTCAAGTTTGAATTTATACACGTTTTTGTTGGTCTTTGTAGCACTCGTCAGTCGTCACTCGTCAGCGTCAATTGAATATATGAATGGTTAAACCCTTGACCTTGGTCGGGGGCTCTTCTAACAATAATAATAAATTTATTGTATTTTGTTTGTTATCAGTCAGGCATTTGGATTTTACAACATCTGCTGCACTCTAACTGGTAATTGGAATTGGTAATTTTCGTTCGCTATTTGGTGAGTAATTTTTTTCTTGTCCGCCCACAATTATTATGGAAATTAGTTATGCTCTTTGTATTTAAAGCAAAGTGTTCAATTGAGCACTGTCGAGTTTCGAGTTTGTTTAGGTTTCATTTATACTCTGAGAGAGTTATTGGTGCATAAATGCATTTGAATAACAAAAGGTGATGAGTGATGAGTGATGACTGATGAATATTAGGCAAAGAGGTCACAAAAGGCTTAAAAAAAACTTGAAGCCGACATTGAAGATGCCTCTTCAGATTGTACACGATGGTAAATTGTTTGGGTATTGAAGCATTTTGGGCATTTTGGGGAAAGGCGAAAAAAAGGAACTGAAGGTCGAATAAGAAAGTCTGTTTCGGTTGAGAGAAATATTTGGTACACAATGTTTGTGTTTTGGTAGTGAAGCCTTTTATATGGAATGAATTTAACGGAGCATTAATCGTAGATGGCAGTTGAGATGAGATCCCATTTAAGTAGGTATTTTATTTGACCAACTCAGAAAGCACTTTAAAACACATTCGCTGCCAAGCTAATTTTGGCAATATTTCTGAAGGTGAAAACGGAAAATTGTTGGATGTGTTTTAACCGTTTTACTAAAAAAATTAGTATATTTTCGTACAGGCCATATCATTCAAATATGAATGACACAAAATGTTTCCACAATGGCCGTGACATTCATATAAATGTAAATGACGGGACATGGAAAGATAAGGCCGTGGCATTCAATAACGGACGACACTATGAACAAACTGAATAGTGATCAAGGAGCCTGGCCTCTGGTGATCACAACTGTGTAGTGTACTTAATAAAATCTGGAAAAATTTGCAAAAAAAAAACCTGAACAAAAAATCAGTTTTTTTTTTCACTTCTGATATTTTTTGAAAATTTTCAATGGAAGATTTCATGTCATTCATTTTTGAATACATTGCCTTATAGAGACATGTAACTGTCATACACATATACCTAAATGACCTGGCCCCCACCGAAACAGAAGTGTCATTCATATTTAAATGACGTGGCAGTGAATGTATTAAAAAATATTTTTTTTTAACTTTCTCGTATACTTACGTAACTAAATTTATTGTATTCGTACAAAATTTCGAACTTGAGATTTTGATCAATTCTGATATTATGATGATGGGGGCACTCAAAAAAGTGGGCCTCGTAAATTATGTCCGTCCGTATATCTGTCTGTCCCATAGCTGGGAAATCTAAATGTTTGGACGGATTTGTTTCAAACTTCGTATTTAGAGTTTGTGGGCTTCCCGCTACGAAATTAATAATATGCTAGCGCTAATATTAACTGTACTACCCATATAAAAATTTTACAAAATATTAAACAATTCGAGTTTTTTCAAAAACGGCTTTAACGATTTGTACCAAAATTGATAGTTGAGTTAATGTAGGCATGCTTAACATGACTGCGTACCCAGTTTTTCGCTAAAAAGTCCGGCAACGGCAGTTTTGAAAATTGGCTTTTTCTCGAAAACGGTAAAAACCATTTAAAAAAACTTATTTATTACTATTGCCATTCTTAACTTGATAGCAAACTCAGTTTTTCTCTAAAAAGACTAAGTCCTATGATATCCACCCAAATCCCTAATAATAGTAGGTATGTACCTTAAAAAACTGCTCATAACTCAAAAACGCCATTTTGGATTATGATAAAAATGTAACTGTCAGGTAATGCTTAAATCCATAGCAATACCTTTTGCTCAGTTTTTTTTCTACTGCGCCACCTCTCGCGAACGTCTGACAAATATCCGAGAGTATGACTGTCCTGAAAAAGCTTCTCAATTCAGCCGTTCGGACTCGGCACACACAAAAGCGAATGGTTGCGAGAAGCTAGGCCTTGGGTGTCTATCGCCTGTTGCGCCGCCTATTTATTTATTATATCAACAGATTGACCAATTCTTTACATTCCAATATCTGTCAACTCTCCTTTACGTCAATCTCCTTAAAACACATATCAGCCTATGGCAAAAATGCAATTAAATTACGCAGGTCATCCCAAGACTATTAATATATAATTCCTAGTTCGACCATGGCGATCCTGGCCTGGCTGTTGCGAGAAACAAGATCGAGAGTATTCCCGAAATTTGTCTGAAGTTTGCGAGGGCTTGTCTCCAACATGCTTGTTCACTTAAAGTAAAGTGAATGTTGGTTCATTATTATTACACCCACATCCAAATGCAGTTATTTTCTTTTCTACATCTTAATATTGTATATGCATAACCCGTTTCTCACTTATTTATGGGGCGGCAATAATATTCATAATTTATCTGCAAACTACTATTTTATGTGAATGTGTATATATTATACGTTTTGCACAGCTTATACACTCAGAGGAAAAACGAGCTAAAATCAAGAATATCAGTGTCAGATCAAGCTCGTTCGTTGACGAAAGTATGGTAATCTCGGAAAATCGTATTTCAAGTACGAAAATCTTATTTTGAGCTCGTTTTTTCAAGACCAAAAAATCTTACTTCAATCCTGTTTCGGGATTGATTTAAGCTCGAAAATTCTTAAAACAAGACCAAAAAATCTTACTTCAATCCTGTTTCGGGATTGATTTAAGAATGTGGTTCTTACATTATGCGATGCCTGAAAAAAATTTATTTTAGGTATTCAAGATCTAAACCTAAGATCTTAATTACCTACCATCTTATAATATATCATCACATCATTCATTCACATTTCACATCAGTAGATATCATAGGTAATAATATTAAATTTTCAATGTTGCCTTATGAGAATTCACTCAGTAAGTGAGTGTGAATTTTAGGAACGAATAGAAATCAAAATAAAGTACATGCGCATGCAGTTTAAGTATTGTTGCGCTTGTTTCAATCATGAACAAGCTTGAAATAAGATTGTTTTGGCTTATTTCAAGAACAAAAAAACTAACTCAAGAGCTCATTTGTGCTTCAATGTCCTCTTTCAAGATTGTTTCGGCTTATTTCAAGAACAATTGGTGTCATATTAAGATTTAGCACGTAAGAATGAAAAAATCTAAAATCAAGCTTTTTTTAGCATTCGATTTTTCTCCGAGTGTAATAGCTATCCCTTAACCCAATGGCTATATAGTTGATTAATATATGCCTAAAATGTGTACCTATCTCGTAGATACAGATTAGTAGCATATGTATTTTTAAACACTCAACTGTTGCATCAACCATCTTGTCACTTGTGGATGTAAATTTACCTCCAAAATAGGTACTCATGGACTACCAGCTGCCACCACAAGACTGTACACAAATTATAATAACTTTCAAACTCAGTTCGTAGAACCTTGACACATTTGCCACATCCTTAACGTAGACTCGTGTCTTAACTTAAAAGTTGTTGAATACCTTTTAGGAAAATGACGTACATAAAACGCAAACTGTGACTGCCAGACAGGTACCGACACTCACTGAATTTAAGCTACGTAAAAGTACTGCTAATAAACTTCCAAAAGAGTCTATCAAATCGATTACCAATTTAATTCGAGTGTCGATGTCGAGTATGCAGCTGACAGAAAAGGTCTAATCAGGCAGTCAGTCATATTTAAACTATTAGTAAAGGGGGCTTAGAAAAACTGGGTCTTAATTTCCTATTACATATTTTTGTTTTTGTGCAACTTTCTGATGCACGGAACTAGTGAAATAAGCTACTACCCATATTTATATGGCAGACACACTCTTTCCGTTTATTTGGCAAAATTAAATGAAGCAACTTTAACACAAACATATAAAAAAAATTATGAATTTAAAATTATTTCATCTTTACGAATTTTTAATAATACGACATTCTACTAGAGGAAAAGAAAAACGCTTTTTAAATAACCATAAATATTTTTTTATAGTATTATTAGACAGTTTATAAGAAAATAACTCATCTAGCTATGTGGAATTTCATCAGAACAAAGTTGAAGGAAACCATTCCACTTGAGTTGATGTATCTAAACCACTCATACATGAAGGTGTTCTGAGCTGCTATTTATAAGAACAATAGGTACTTAATATAATTTGTATATACGGAAATAAATAGAAGAAGTCAGCGGAGCACAAAAGAATCAGAGCTATTTTCTTGGATGTCATCACCCCATAAACCGATCTTAAAGGTTTCCAAATGTTGATAACACTTTGATAAATGGCTTCAAAATATTACGCATATAATAGTAATTAATCAATTTATATTAATTTTCAAGAAATGCACAATGTACAATCTTATAAGATGGATTTTTCAAATCTGCCTTCGAGCGTAAAAGCTGCAAGCTCTTATGTCATTTACAAGGAATTGTTGTAAAAATGTCATTAGCTATGCCGGTGATAAATGACATAACAAGTAGGCTTAGCCAAATAGAGAAACTGTAGGCTACTGGAAGTGGTTTGCTTCAATACATTTGCATAAATTAACTAAAGTGGGCTGAAAGCATTAAATGCAGGAATTTAAGCCGGTTTAAAAAATATTGACTCCAAGCAAAGTGTGTGTATTTTAAACTTCCAGATTTTCAAAATTCAATTTGAATACTGAAGGTAACTATTGAAAATATTGAAGTTTAAGAATGAATATAGTATGTAGGTAGGTAATTTAAAATTTGTGTGAATATGAATTCAAACAATGGGATGCAATTAATATCTACAATTTGGACGCGTGAAGCGAAAAATGTTATGAACCACAATTATGTTTGACCAAACATTTTTAAGATCGGAAATTCAATCACACCAGTCCGACGTAGACTGCAATACTAAATGTTGAAATACGAAAGCTCGGAAATGAAGCGGTTTGTTGGGGGCTTTTGGAAACGAATTGTTGTTAGAAGGTAGGCCTAGGGTCCAATACGGAACTGTTGCGCAAACTAGGTACATATTCATTTTTTTTGATAGGAATCGTTTGTTTACGTTGGTGATACGGATACCCATTTTAGCTTAAATTATAGAGCATGGCGTACCATTCAACATAAACATTAGTTCAGTTATCTATATAAAAACTATATATTTATTTCTTAAAACCGAAAATGAAACATATTTCTTTAACATTTAGAAAAACCTTACCTTGGGCCTTATTACGAACACCTGTTCCGAATAAGGCCCGTACATATTTTTTTTCAATTTCTTCGGTTATCCTGCTAAAATAAGACGTACTTTGTCAAAAAACAAATAAAACAACGTAGTTTATTATTTAATTATACCTATATTATTTTTACTATTTAATAATAAAAAAAAGACAAATACAGCCCTCTTGACTAAAAAAAAATATATACAAAAAAATTTGACTTTAATAAATTAATTTAAAATAAGGAGATATTATTAATTCAAAAAATAGTATCAAATTAAATTTTAAGTTTTGGAAGGTACATTCACTAGGACAATCAAGTCCTTCGTCATCTTCAGTTATTCCAACACAAAGTTCGAGATATCAAGCACCATAATGATGACACTGTTCAGTATTCATGTCTTCCATCCGGTCTTCTTTATAGGCATACCATTTCCATGCTCCGGTCTTATTTCTTTTTTCCCAATTTGCCCACCTTTGACATTTTGTCTAAAAACAATGTAAAAACAAATTTAATTTGTCATATTCCTAATAAGGCCCGTTAATTTTTTCGGTGGGCCTTTTTAAGAACATGAAAAGCTTTTGTTTTATAAAATTTTAAACGAAAATCTACGCAAAGGATTAAAATGATACTTAAACCATACTAAACCTTTGTTTTGTATGTAACATATCGGAAGTAAAAACCAGACTTACCCGAATTATTATTTGCACTAAAATTAATAATAAAAAAACACTTTCTTAAAAAAAAACGCATGCGTGCACCACACTAACTTTTATCGACCGTAAGAAAAACCACGATTGCGTCAGAAGGAAATTTTTATCGATTTTGGTGTAGAGATATAGGTGCCCAGAAGCACATTTAAAATATAATTCCTGTTGCTTGTCGGTCATGCCACTTTTTGCGCACTGGGCCTTATTAAGTTCCGGGCCTTTTTTGGACCACCTAACTTATATAAAGACTTATATAAAGATACGAATTAACTGCAAAGGAATTAACTCAAAAAAAGATATATGAAATAAGTCCCAAAAATTTCCATATGAATTTAGGAGGTATTGCAGGTGAAAGAACTCCAAAGTGTTGGGACTTTTTTCATCACGTTTTGGATTTATAACACCTTTTAGTGTTAGGAGTTTTTTCATAAAGAAATATCTCACAAAGCCATGCAGATGAAATAAGTGCAAATTAGGACTTATTTCATCAGCACGGCTTTGGGAGTTATTTCATGTATGTTTGGAGTTATTTCATTTGTCTTAAAATAGCAATTTGTAAGAACATTTTGCCTTCTAATGTACATCTAACTAATCGCCCTCGGTAGATGGCGCGGGCGGCGCTGGCGGCGCGGTCGACGCGATCGCCTCGAACGCCGCGCCCCCCCCCCCCCGCGCTGACCCACATATAAGATAGAGCACATTTTTATATTTACATTTCTACAGGTATTTCCCTTTTTGTTTATCCTGGTCAACAAGAAATCAAGGAAATTAATAACTATGTAAACAATTTTCATTAAATAAATACAAATGTTGCTTTCCACCACTTTGGGACTTTTTTCATCTTTTCTTATTAGATATTAATTCATGATGAATTAACTCCTAAATGTTTGGACTTACTTCCACTTTGGATTGGGACTTATTTCAATTTGCTTTAGGACTTGTTTCATTAAAAAAGTTTGGAGTTATTGCATTTATTATTAGAAGTTCCTTCATTAGGAACTATTTCATTTGGAGTTAATTCCTTTGCAGTTATTTCGTAGAGCCGGAACATTGATGTCCGAAGAAAGCACTTTGAGAAATGTGGGCGGGATTTGCAAATCGGCCGTGGCACCTCCAATACAATAAAGTTACCTAAAAACAAAAAAAAAAAAACGTATTTCTTTTTGTTGAATTATTTTTATTATAATTACATATGTGGGTAAGCGATGAGTAATAACGATTCTCGCTAGTTGGATTTGACCCTGACAATTTCTGTTAGGAAAATTTTGTCGAATTTCAGTCTATGCATTATCATTAACAACAACTGTAGAGACAGTCAGCCACAGTCAGCTTAGGTTAGGTTAGTTTAGGTTAGAGGACCAGTTTGCAATTTTCACCCAGAAGTCATTGCGGCCCTTTGTGATTATGATTACCCATTTTTAGTACCTATAGATGATAGGACATGTATCTAACAAAACCAGTCGGATCTGTTGACGAATCTTTTTAAATTTGATAGAGGTATCGTTGCTAGATCTTCAAAGACGTCGAAGAACCGTGCTCCCTTACAAGAGTAGCGGCGTTCTTGGAGGGCTGGGCAGTGACACCAGCAGAGCAGATGAGATTATATTTCCTCTTCATCTCTGCAACATCTGCAGAAGTCATTTGTGAAAATACCTACCTAGTCTTTTGGCCATGTTCCATGATGCAGTCTGCGGTTATTACCCCGAGGAGCACTTGGATTTGGTTTATATAAAAAGATGTTAGATTATTTTTCCTTTTAGTGTCAATTACAGGCCACAAGCTACGAGTTATAGTACAACCGGGAGTGTTGTTCCATCGTTCTTTAGCCAATTTTAATGTGACATTGTCAATGATGTAGTAGATGGTAGTAGGGATGGTAGGGATGATTGTTATTTCGAGCTACATTACTAATTCATCATCAGACTCATTTTAAGTGATTGCTGTTGAATAGTTTAATTTCTGACAGTCAATTCTCAGTATATTCTCAATTCTCACTTTGGAAGTCATTTCTGCTTTCCTCTGTCAGGAAATGAACCTTGCATTTCGATTATAACTTCTAGTATACCTAAACGGTAGGAAAGCGTCAAACGCTGCATCCTTCATGATGCAATTGCAAACTATACTGAATATCTTAATACCTGGAATTAAAAAATATAGCTTGGTACATAAAAGGAAAAGGAACCCAAAAATCTCTTTAAAAAAACGATCAGCCCAACTCATTTGTAAAGTCCCGATTGATGTCATGTTCCTGATCTGATTTTATGTGCATCAGCTATAGAAAAAGAAATGACATCGTAATTATTTTATTACACATTGCCAGCATCTCACGACTTTGTAAGTAGCTATACAAAATACTTATATACTTATATACTTTTAATACTTATCACGTTTAAGGCAAAACAATTTGATTGCTCATTCATGAAAATCGATTACTTTACTTTTACTTTGTGCCGCTCCCCTATGACTGTATATTCAGCAGAGATCATTCATCTGAATAAATTGTTGTCAACAAAAAAAATCGATCTCTTTTACGACATATAAACAATAAAACCATTTTTGGTCAACCACGATCATCACACAAGAAATTAACTACCTTCTTTGGTAAGAGGCTATATCAAATGTCTTCCTCTCCATATTTTGCTATACCACATTGCATAACGACTGCAACACGTTTATAATTTTATGGGCCTCTGAGTTCCCCGCTTCGCTTGTACTTTGTTTACGACATCTAACCATCATCTCTGATTTGTTTTCGATTTGTAATTAATTCCAAAGCTCGGCGATATGTAAGTCTCATTTACATACATCGTAGGTATAGTCTTAGTCACAGCTCAAGGTCAAGTCTAGTAATTACGACGGTCGACGTCAGAAAAGACTTTCAAAAAAAAAAAAAAAGTCTCATTACTCATCAATACAATGAGAGTAATAGGTACCGAATTTTAAGGAGCATTGAACCTTATTTGTACTTACCTCCCACTGATGGGATGACTGATCGCGGATTAGGTTTATTGATTTATCGATCGCGCTGGAAAACAGGTGAGAATTTGTTCAGCCAATTTATCTCATTGTCAAGGATTTATTTACACCTTGACACTGACACTGCGATGATAATAACAAAACAAGTATGACGGCATGTCGTGCAACTTTCTATAACGATAAGTGAATTTAGTTGGCGCTTCCATACAATACAGCCAGCGAGCAGCGGTTGGCTTGTAATCATTATTAGATTGGAACCGACTAATGAGCCTAACAAGCGAGTCACTGCATTTTAATGGAATTGTTGTTGCAATAGGTACTTAACTACTTACATCTAAAGTAAGAGTGGGTATATTGCACAAAAGCTGATTATAATACTCTAATTAATATAACCTCTAAATAGATTCGCGATTGCAGCGGCTATAGTTCTCCGAGATGTGCGAAATAAAAGTGAATTAGATACAAAAATGTTTCGACATGTTAGGTATATGTAAATGAACGGGTGTCTTGTCTATACTTAATTATGGGATCACACTTCAGTGTTATCATTGATGTGGGAACATTGAATAGACCCCAAGCACATGGTTCTCATTTTCAAGCTCAGGCAATTTCGCATATATTCCATTACAATGTGTGGGAAAATATGGCAACAGTATCTGACACTGTTAACATGATGCTGAGCTGTGAGGTCATTAAGCCAAGCTAGCATATGCATTCAAATGAACACATCTAGATGAGCACATATTACACTATATTTTGAATACCAATCTTTTAGTCGATTGTATTGGTGCGTGTATATGTTTAGTGGAATTTTTTAGATTTGTAACACATTTTTGAAAAATACAGATCTTATGCTCTTTTGCTCTGCAACCGAAGATGTGAAATTGCAATTGGTACCCCGCCATATAAAAACAAGATACAACAAAGACTTCTAACTAAATGTACCATACATTTATGCAAATCGGTTGTAGAAAAACAATGTAATTTTCTTAAAATATTTCACACGTTTCTACCTACGAACTATTCGACGGACTTTAATAATTGAAATTAAAAAAATCGGTTTTAAACTAGCTTCGATTGAAGTACCACTCGCCAGTTTGTATGGCCTATTATGAGGCCAGAGGCACGATCTTTCAAAAGTCCGTCCATTTACTCGTGTACCCCGACGACATCGATGTAATCGGGAGAATGCAACGTGATGTCACTGGCGCGTTCGTAAGTATAGAGAAGGAGGCGGCGAACCGCGAAGATGAGTTTCGCGGTCAATGAGGACACGACACAGTATATGCTGCCTACAAGAAAGGATAACCAGCACCGACATTTCGGACAGAACGTCACTATAGTGTTTCTAATTAGAAACACCAGAATACGTGAGGTAGTCAATGTCGAGCAGCTACTTCTTCCGACGGAGCGGTCCATACTTCGGTGGTTTGGTCATATTAAACGCATACCATCCATACCATCATCAGCCAGGTGTCCTCTTTGTAGACCCATGATTAGATGGTTAGATCAAGTTCGTAATCTGTCCTCTACTCGTATGGGGATTGCTCTTGATGATATGGCGGAAAATCGAGAGCTATGGAGGTTCCACTTGAGCAACCTAAACCCGCGACCCACTTAATGGATGAAAAATGAATTAATGAATGAACCATAGACAGATATAACTTTGAGGTAGTTAGGTATTTGTCTGCCTAGGCTCCGCTATGAACTCAGACAATGACACTAGCGCTGAGATTAAACGAAGAATAATCTCAGCGTATTCCCAACGACCGGCTGCCGGGTATGTGTGAAATGGGCCTAACTCTTGCCAATCGATGTCTCTGTTTGGGCTAAGAAAGCAACTGAGTAGCAAAGCCCTATCTCGAACAACTAAAATTAGTAAAGTGCCTCTTGCTTCATAGGAGCCTAATCGTCCAAATCCTTCTCTATGGCGCAGATGAATATGGGCTCTATCAAAAGTGGATGATTTTACCCTTGATGGTTGTTTCAAAAGGAAAATTCTTCCATTTTCGGTCCCGTCTTTAAATAGACGGTGAATGGGATAGGAGATACAACGACGTACTCGTACTGTACGGGCTGTACAAGTACAGCGACATCGACCTACCCAGAAGAGTGAAGGTCCAACGACTAAGGTGGCTGGGTCATATAGAGCGAATGGACGCGAATGATACCGCCCCAAAGATCTTCGAATCTACACCCGAGGGACGACACGGCGCCGTGCACAACGACCGCGACTAAGGTGGCGCACGCAAGTGGATGGGGACCTTAATCAACTTATCTTGCGAAAACTGGAGACAGCTGACAAAGATCGTGCTGGCTGGAGATGCTTGTTGGTTTAGGCCCAGGTCCATTCCTTACTGTAGCGCCTTAAGTAAGGGTGTTCGGAATACATATCATGAGGAAGCTGCTTATAATGAGTGATTTTTTAAGCGTTTGCTTTTTCAGCCTGATTTTTTGACAGTTCACGCGTGATTCGTGACATGTGTCAAAGTAAAAAATGCTCAGTTAGCATTGCCATTTCTCGGCCGAACAACGTTTGCAAATTATTGAATTTTATTACCAAAAATCGTGCTCAGTAAAAAATGTCTTTAGAGCACTTCGTCCATTTTATGGTAATCGTCCTACTGAGTAGACTACGTTAATAATTAAAATTGCTGCTGAGTAACCAGAAGCATTGAAAGAACTGTCAATGCATCCACAAAAATGTACCATTTGGTGTGGTGTGGCATCATTGGGCCGTATTTCTTCAAAGTTGATGTTGGCAACAACGTTAGGGTCAATGGTTTGATTTCTGACATTTTTTTTTTGCCCAAAATGGAAGAGCTAGGTTTGGTCAACATGTGGTTTCAACAGGACGGAACGACATGCCACACAGCACGCGAATCCATGGACACGAAATATTGCGAGGCGAATTTGGTGAGCAATTCATCTCACGTTTTGGACCAGTGAATTGGCCGCTTAGATCGTGCGATTTGACGCCGCTGGAATATTTCTTGTGGGGATATGTGACGCCTCTCGTCTATACGGATAAGCCAGCAATTATTGCCGGTTTGGAAGATAACATAACTCATGTTATTGGTGAGATACCAGTCGATATGTTGGGAAAAGTATGCCAAAATTGGACATTCCAGAAGAACCACTTGAAGCGTATAGTCGCGGTCAACATTTACACCAAATAATATTCAAAAAGTAAATGGCAAGAATTGATTTGTCGACCCTAATAAAAATTTCTCTCGATTTTGTAAATTTTCTTTGTTTTTTTTTTCAAATTTTAAAAACAAAACTCTTAAAAAATCACCTTTAATTGTATACCTATACAAGCAGACGTTTTTTATGAAACTGTAACTGTAAATCAGACCGTATATTTGGCAGCGCTTCGTTCAGCAGAATGTCATTTATTTATATGGTCCTTCGTTCTACGGTCTAAAAAATTACACAAGGGAAAGCTATTATGTATAAGATCTCAATGGAGTAGATAATCTACCTTAAGCCAATTGGCGATAAGAATTAAATTTTATTTCATGACCTGACCATACACCATAATAGAACTCGTTTCTCATTTAAAGAGTTTGACCAAACTTAGGTACCTATATCTTCGACAAATTTTTACAATAAATTTGGCCCAAATAATCCTATTCTCGTTGGCCCTTTAATCAACTTCCCTAAATCGATTCGGTGACGGTTGAAGAAGAGAAAATAACCTCCACTGATCGGATGCCCCAATAAATTTTGTTTGTTTGTTGATGTTATAATAATACGAGCTGTCAAATCATACTTGCCACTATACTGCTTCGTTACATCATTCTCTAATGACTGTACATCTTTAACCTTAAATTCTCCAAATATGCGGTATAGTATAATAAAGGGTGTCTAAAATTGTTATTACTTCATTCTATTTGCAATGTACATAATAATTCTACAATCTACGCCCGGTATAGAACGTGATAAATTTCACGACGCGCACGCTCGTAAAAAAGATCGTAAAACTTAATTGTCACCTCATCGAAAGTGAGCTTATTTTGCAATTATTCATTCAGCAAAACAAAAAAAAATCTCGTTTAACTGGTCAATGGTATTGCAATTTGTAATTGATTCGATAAATAACTTTCGGCGTATGAGTGCGTATCCGTTGAATAAATTGTATCGAAAACCAAATCGAGGTCAATCTTGAAAGAATGTAATAGCTGCAGGCGATGTTAATAACTTCAAATCGATTCCATATGCTCGTTACGTAATTCGTACTTCAGAAGAGATTGCATACAAATTTGCCTCCGCCGCTGATATGCTTTTGAAACGTCAATTCTATGCGCAAGTGACAGGCCAGAACATAACATGACATCGAATCCTCTTTGAAACGGACTCTGATTTGAATAACAAGGCATGCAATGTCACAGGAGGATCGTTACGAACTGATCGACATCGACGACTGGACAAAACCCCAGCGAAGCATGTGTCGCCAGTCTAGTTACACAAAGTGACAGGCCCTTTTGACAAGTGTACCTTGAAAAGCATCAAGGTACATATACTGAGATATGCAAATGTCGGTAGTTATACCTACCATATTGAAACGAACGCTTTGTGCCGCCTAATTAGGAGTCCAAAGGAGGAACTCCAAACAATTGCCAACTATTCAGTGCGGAGTGAAGTTATGGAATCTGAAGGTCGCCGCTCCGTATGCGTTCTGCAAATAACATCAATCGACCATTTCCGGCGCACAAATTCAGACAGTCCCATCAGTGCCATCATGATCACTATTGGCAGTATTGGCACTCGCGCACAATGTCATTCAGCGGATTAATATTCACGAACTGTCAACCGACTATCTGACACATCCAGACAATAACCGGGTATTTTTAACTCGAACGAGTAATTATTATCGCTATTTCTACCTCACCTTAGAAAATGTGTAGCATTCGATAGAGAAGGAGACTGGGGCTGGTACGTTATGCATACAAAAACTGCAATACGTTCTCAAGCTCAATGATTAATTTTGTCGGACAGCGGGCGCCTTGGGAGTAATATTTTTATGGATTTCCATAGTCGGACGGACGCACAGAGTGATTTTGATGAAAACAATTATAAAGTGCGTGACCAAAGCGCTGGCGAAATCGAAAGTGCTTTGGAAATATTTTGACGGAAAGTAAAAACGCGTTTTCGCACACCACCAACAGCGTTACTTAATGTATAGGTTTTGGCCAATTAACACTTTCATTTTGCTCACATTCATGGCTTCCATTTCAAGAAACTCAACTGCGTAACCATTCATCCAAAGGACAGCCTAGCGGGTATTGCCCTTATTTTGGTGGCTATTGCTATAGCAATCTGGTCTAACCTAAATCGACGAACGGTACGACTGCGCATAACGCAGGAGAGAGAAACTTTCACTCTCGTGCTGATGCAATGAGCGTTTGCATTAACGGCCACTGAAACTGGTCGGTGTTATGGTTTTGATCACCACCGATCTCCGGATGTTTTCATTGCATTGAGTAGTAAATAATAAAAATTCGCTTGCAACAAGTTGCAAACCTGTCCTTTTGTGAATGAAGTGCTCGGCTGACGTGTTTATGTTGCTTTTTTTCGTTTTTCCTTGAATTTAAGTTATGCCAGTTGGATAAGACAAGCCAAAAGACGGAAAAGAAATTAAAGCCAATTCCAAATAGATGAACAAATACGAGTACACTGACGGGCGATTGAGGAACAATATTTATGTGGCATTCCGAATTAGATAAACGCAATGGTTGTATTTTTGCAGCAATTTATTTGTGGGAATCATTTGTTGGTGCTGCTGAAATAGTAGCTGGGAAATTGTATGGCCTTGAGTGGACTTACCAGTCGATATAAATATTTTTGGACGTCTTATATTATCGAACGTGATCGCCAAATAAGGCCTCTTGTGTAAGGTTATGACGGGCAAGACCGGAATTGTTGTTGAGCGTACAACCAGATGGAACAGATGGTATCATTATAACGCGTTCCAAAAATGTAATGTCTGAGATTTTATTGTCCACAGCGATCAATATTTGTTCTGAGGTTTTTTTTTCAGGAAACAAGACATCCAATAATGGGAATTTTTGTAAAAGGCTACTGGATAGGTATGTCCGCCTTTGGTTGGTTTCCTAAAGAGCGTATGTAGAAAATGGCAACAAATGGCTGTTCGTAGATTAGCTTCAATGTTGATGCCTATAAGATACATACACTGGCGCATTTCACTCTTTATACCTGTTGATAATTTTGTACACCGAAACTTTTTTTACCTGGGACAGGTACATATTTTCCCAACAGTAAGTCATAAAATTAAAGGGTAAATAAGAAACGACGGCTGTAATTTCCCAACATCAATCAATGAACTGAATAGCGTAAGATGCGCCAATAGGATTAGGCTATTGCGAATATTTCGTTGCAGGAGCTATCTTTTCCAATGTTTTGTCAAGAATATTTAAAAAAGCGTTGAAAAGAACTGTTTTTATTTAGTTTCAAAAAAATGGGTTCCGGAAAGACTTTGTCAGCGACAGAAAGAGGAAAAATTCAAGGAGTTAGGACTCTCAGGCTGAGAAATTGCAAGGAGGCTAAATAGAAGTAAGACTGTTGTAAACAGTTATCTTGCGGATCCACAACACTATGGGAAAAATCAAAAAGGACGCACGGCAGAACCGACAACATTGTGAAGAAAAGCGGTTAATTATTCTACGGCTTGCCTCAAATTCTACTCTACCAGCGACTAAAATAAGGCCCTGTGGCGTGGTGACCATGAGTCAAGAGGTATAGGATTGGCATGGCGATGGAATGTCAGCGAAGTATGAAAGTGATTTAATGCACACTGAAGTGGCAAACTACGTATGGTTCTACAAATTCATATGTTCATAAAATGTCGTCCTATGTTCTTGGTCATCTCGGATGTTTTGGTAAACACAAATACGCAGTTGTAATGCCAAAACCCACATTTTGCCTCTACAATATGCCATCCTTAAACAAGGGATATATATGCCTCCACAAATCCACGTCGTCACTTCCCGCTTGCCACTCGAAAATTTAACTTTGTTCGAGAGAAGTGGCACCAGACTGACACGAAACCACCTGAAAAATATCACGTCGCCTCCACTCCGCTTTAATGCCCGCTTCTACATTTGTTAACATAGTCTTTAGAAATGCCACTTGGTCACCATGCCATTGCCACGCCACTTCAATGCGTGCCTTGCTTTAGGCTTTAACAATTCTTGAGACATATGAATGCCTTGCTATTTATTGGAAATCGTTTTGAAAATGTATTTTTTATTAGAAATGCATTTTTATTATATGTATAGGTACTTTTATTTTATTTAAATACTTAAGGCAGTTTATACGTAATTTTGATTTCACCCAGTCTATACGAAGTTGAATATCTCCATCAATGTTTCGAAGTATAAGTATAAAGTCGTCGGCATAATTTTCTCATAAATTTGAACTTACTTCATGTAAATTTTGGCATCAATGGAAAGGTCATTTAAATTCCGTTTGAATGATACAAAATTTTCCTTAACCCATTAAGTACCCATTGAAAATTTAGAACTTTTGTAGGAGTCTACTTTTTTGACTTTTTTCCTCGGTCTCAAAAAAAATAATCTTTTGATGCAAAAAGTTTCTTTCAACAATTCCAATAGTGACTGCAAACATTTTTTTTTCAAACATCTCTTCACTAATATTTTTTATGTTTTTTTTGAAAATTGCTAAAAATTACTATTTTAGCCAGTTTTTCCTCCTTTTCATAGAAAATTTTTCTGAGATCATCCCATTCAAAAAATCATGAAAAATATTAAATATCAAATAAAAATAAAACTTTCAACTTTCAAGAACAGTGGTTTAGGCAGTTGCAGAAACTTTTAAATGTCCACATGAAATTTAAATCACTTTACTCTGCTCTAGCAGTTTATGTAATTTTACTGCTCTTGCGTTGTTTTCAGACGGCCATTCGGGGACTATCTCTGAGCGGATAAGCCAATGGTGGGATTCTGTAAAAAACGAAACGAAAACCGCTTTCGTTTTCACTAAACCTGTCTCTATCATACCTGTGGCAGTAGACAGAGAGTGCTATTGTCGAAACGAAAACGTTCGATCGTTTTCGTCTTATATAATCTGGCCCCAGCATTACCCAACATAATGATATCGGCTTATACAAATCTCCGGCAACTTGTGATAAATATCAGAAAGTTGCAGGATGCGAGTGTCATGCATAAGTGAATAAGTCTTGGGTAACCACAAAAAAAATGTATAAAACGCTTATCTCCATCGCCAGCCTGAATGGAAATAAATCGAAATTTGATCACAGCGATTCGCATACCTAAGTTGATCTGATTTTATTTGCTGGTTGTTGTGGGAATGTGTAAGTTCCACCTATCTACGAGTACCTACATTTATCTGATATACGATTCCACATTTGTAGACAAAAATGTACCTATAGGTATGTAAAAGTACAATAACAAATCGATATGAAACCTTACATCGGTAAATTTGCTAATGGCTCAATAGCGGCTTTTTCTGTTTCTGTAAAATGAATATACATAGTTTTGGGAACCTTTGACAAAAAAAAATAACAGTTTCAGATGCCTGTGGGCAAATTAGCCACTTCTCAATAGGTCATTTTGATCCCGCATACCTTTTCCAACTAATTTGCATTAATTATTAATACCAATAGGTCTATAGGTTTGGTAAGCTATTTCTTACCACAAGAATGCTAACGCGAGTTTGCATTGCATTAATTTATTTTCTACATCCAGCATATTTCTACGTTGATTCCCTGAATTTTGAAACCAGATTTATTTGCATATCGGAAGTTTTCTTTGGACTAAAATACGGAATATTTTTGTTATGATTTAAGTGCATAAACATTAAAGTTATAAGCACATAATTACCCCCGACTTGTCATATTTACCCATGATTTCCGTTATGAAACTCATTTTTATCTATATTATAAAGGGTGATTTTTTTTGCTGTAGTTTTTCAGCCTGATTTTGTTGACAGTTCACGCGTGATTCGTGACATTTGTCAAAGTAAACAATTCTCAGTTAGCATTGCCATTTTACCATGGATAGATTTATGCCCGAACAAGCCAGCAACTATTGCCGTCTGGAAAGACAACATAACTGTTAGTGTTACCAATCGATATGTTGGAAGAAGTATGCCAAAATTGGACATTACGGATTTTGAGGTGTATAGTCGCGGTCAACATTTAAACGAAATAATATTCAAAAAGTAAATGGCAAGAATTGAGTTATCGACCCTAATAAAAATTTCACTCAATTTTACAAATTTTTGTTGTTTTTTTTTTTTTTCATTTTAAAAACCAAACGCTTAAAATCACCTATTATAAAAATGAACCCCTATTTCCCTTGGTCACACCATAACTTGAGAACGGATCTTTCGATTTTCACGATATTGGGCTTGATGGATTTGTATTAGCCCAAGAAAGGACATAGGCATAACAAAATGGGATAAAGGGGCGTGGAACCTCGCATTCAAAATCGTATACATATCTCGAAAACCACCGAACTGATTGAGCTAACATTTTGGGAAAATCTTTTTTTATTGGCATAATAGCTTTTCTGTGAAGTTTGGTCAAAATGGTATATCTCGAAAACTACCAAACCGATTTAGCTTAAGTTTTGAGAAAATCTTTGCTACAATAGATTTTCTGTGAAGTTAGGTCGAAATTTGGCAAATTGGCGAGACACGTCCGATACAAAACAACCGATCTAATTGATTCTGAGACAATTGATTTGACGACAGAATTTAAACAAGTCCATATTGATTTTTTCTGTTGTGGCGAGAGAAATACCAATTTATCGTGGGAGGGAGGTTTTTTGTTTGCATTTTTCTGCATCTGTCATCTGGGGCCTGTACCACAAAACTACAAGTATTGTACAACAGGCGAATTTTAACAATTAACAATGCTTTTTGTATCAGAAAACCTGTTTTGTCGCCTGTTGTACAATACTTGTAGTTTTGTGGTACAGGCCCCTGGTTGCAAATTCGACTACTAGACGAAAAATATGTTTATGATATTTATGATAGCGTTTGTCAGAATAGACGACAGCCATATTTTTCTGGTTCTGATTCAGTTTTGTGTAGCTGAGTGAGCAACGTAGACTGAACCAAAATTTGTTACAGAACGAAAAGCTTTCTGTTCTGTTTCAGTTTCTAATTCTGTTCTTTGTCTTGTGCATTTACTAATTATTTTTACTGCAGTCTGCAGTAAAAGGTAGAAATTAATAATGGGCTTTCAAAAATGTCGACTCTTGTAATTAACTCACTTACTCCAATTTTGACGCAATAATTTATGAAACTTATGTGAAAACTTAAATAAATGCGCTTCTCATTTCCTTCCATACTCTCAGTCCATCCGTCAATCGAACGCACATTGACACGCAATTCACACGCAAGTCATCTTTCATATTGATGTTTCTTTTGGAATTGGTGCCAATGTTGGAGGTATTGCAATTCAATAAAAAATAATAATTGTATTTGCAATTTTTAAAGCAATTAAATCTCTTTCGAGGTCTCCTTCTACATCTACTCAGTAATATTCACCTTTGTTGAACCCCAAGTATCCAATCAATGATTGATCAAGTTCTTTCGAAAAATAAACATTAGTGCAAGCTACAGGCAACTTATACCATTTTTCTTTCTTCAATTTCAGGCATGCATCACATCATTTTGTGATGCATCATGGGGCACACCGGGCTCGGGACAATATCACATACAAACCGACGAAGGACCGGAAAGGCACTTTCGTTTTCAAACTGACAACGGCCAATTCCGAAAAGAGAAGCGCCTTCAAGACGGGACGGTTATAGGTTCGGTTTTGCCGCTTCAGTATGCATACATCTTCTATGCTAATATATTCTTATTTCTAGGTACCGATGCTTGGATCGATGCAGCTGGTTATCTTCGACAGAAAGACTATATTGCAGACAAGAAGGGCTACCGCATATTGAAATCCAAGACTGTGTTTGTCGGACAAGGACGACCAATCGAAGTAAGTTATAGAATTATTGCAATATTTCGTAATTTTAATTTCCTTTTTTGTTTAGGATGCAATACGATCAGTGAAGGGAATTCCCGCACAGTCTGGCATCCTTGTCGACCCAGGACTAAGTTCTATCGGCAAAAGTATCGCCCCATCGACGACAACGACCACAACTACCCCTGAACCAGTAACTCAGGGATATCTCTCACCAGCAGAAGCGGCTCTGATCCCTCCATCTCCATATCTGGGATATGACCACTATCCCCAGCCAGAAGTGTTCATTCGGCCGCACTCACAACCCTACGACAATAACTTTGTACCTGACAATAACTACATCTCGCCCAGTAGCAGTACCGAAAATATTCCAATTCCATCGAATGGATTTGAACCGCCCTACGAAGACATCAGGAAAGTCAAACCTATCGGAGTGGCGTCGACGACTCCCTCGCCAATCACTGCCTCGGACACAATTGAGTACTCCCATTCGACAACGGAAAACTATCCATCTGGATATCAGTACTCAAGTCCGTCACCCTTCTCATTGCCTTCTACAACTGCCGCGCCGGAATTATCCAGCAGTTCAGCATCGTCAAACGACTATAACGATCCATATGGTTACAACGCATACTCTTCGTCCACAGAGAGGCCCTACACGGACCACTCCACTCCTTACGGGGACCTGTTGCCACCAACGAGAAGACGAAGACCGTCGTATAAGAGCCGAAACGAGCCCGCCGTTTACAACAACAATCTTGGAAGTGGCTACGATGAACAATACTCGGAGTATGACGGAGTGGCTGTCACCAGAAACGGCTTCCGCTACTATCTTCCCCGACAATACCACGAAGAAGAGAATGTAGCTCCCCAAAAGCGAGCCGGATCGTTTGGCTACATAGATCCCTTCGGAATTCGTCGTGTAATCTATTACAACGCCTCCCCCGAGAACGGCTTCGTTCACCGAAAGAACAATCGTTACGTGGGCTTTCAAGCGCCTCCCTACGACCCAAGACCCTTATAATTTTAGAACGAACACCACTAGTTAATAGATTTATCTACACACATCGCGCACTATTTATTGATTCATTAAATGGACTGCAGCCAAAGATGGCATCCTTGTTGCATCAATCCAAGCCAAAATGTGGATCAGAAAAAAAACTTATAAACTGTTGATATTATATTTTAACTTTAAGGTTCAGCTTCACCGTACTTTTAAATGCCTAACAATGTCTGTGTTAACAATGGAATATTTTTTTTTAATTGTAATTATTATCGTTATAAGTTATTCTAACTTATTTTTTTTTTTTTAATTTAAAATTTAATTTAAATATTAATGCACGCGCACCGGCTAAAAGTAAACGACTGCCGAGTTATTGTTTAACACAATAAGGAAACCATGTAGACGTAGATAGCATTACTTTTAGCACTTACACTATTAATTGATATTAATCTTGCCATATTAACAGACCAGTAGATGTTAAGTGAACATTTTTTTTTGTTTTAGAATTTATTTAAAGCAATATTAGGCCTTGATAAGGAATGCATATATCCCTACTAATCCACCTAATTCAATTAATTTACTAAAAAAAACAAGAATAAAAATTTGCGAAAAAAAACATATATACGATCATCATTTATAATTTGTGATTTCTTCGCGAATAGACGTCCATTGGCGGCTTATATAAGAATTATGCCAGTTTAATGGATATCCGTTGCGAAGAAACCAAAGTTTAAGATAAATATTTTCATTAAATTGTAAATAAACGAATTACTCGAAAAATAAGTTTCTGACTGTTTTGTTTTAATTAATTTTTTTCAAATTTCAAATCATAAGGAAATTAAGAAATTTATTAAATCTCCAAAGGGGGTTGCAGATTAGTCGATTTCATTTTATATGAGAACCAACCCCACAGCGGGGCTAGACATTTTCGTCTAAGATTGAGTATTGATTTAACGCCGTTTATCCGGACACAGCTTTTACAGTTTGTGTAAAGAGATTGAATGGCTCTCAAGAGAGAACCGTCAATTCCATACTCCTGCAATACACTCCAGAGTTTACCTCGAGGGACTCGGTCGTATGCTTTCTCCAAATCTACGAAGCATGCGTAAACAGGTGTAGCATACTCCCAAGCCTTCTCAAGCACCATTCTGAGAGTGAATAACTGGTCGGTTGTGCTTCTGCCGGGACGAAAACCGCACTGCTCATCTCCTAATCGTGCCTCGACCACAGCTCTGCAACGCGTTTCCAGCACCTTGGCAAAGACTTTACCGGGGAGACTTAAAAGTGATATACCCCTGTAATTTGAGCAATCCCTTTTATCCCCTTTCTTGAAAAGGGGCACAATCACCCCAATCTGCCAATCGCTGGGAGTTTCGCCGCATTCCCAGGCCACTTTAATGACACGAGAGAGCCATTTAACTCCCTCTTCACCTAAGGCCTTAAGCATGTTTCGAATTGGGAGATCTGAGGATAAGTCATTTGCTCTTCGCTGACGACTTGGTCATCCTTGGGTCCTCTCAGACTGAACTTCAGCGCGCACTCGATCGGTTTGTAGCCGTTTGTGTTGAAGCTGAGATGAAGGTTAACGTGAACAAATCTGAAGTGATGGTCGTCTCCAGAACGCCTGTTCAATGCACTCTGCATGTTAGTGGAGTCCCATTGAAACAGGTGGAGAAGTTTAAGTATCTCGGGGTCTTATTCACGAGTGATGGAAGGAGCAATGCTGAGTTTTCCTGTAGGATTGGTCAGGCTGGGTCAATTTTGAGACAGCTTGGTCATTCTGTTATTAGGAGGACTGAACTTGGTGTCAAAGCTAAGTTGTCAGTCTTTAATTCGGTGTTTGTTCCAACTCTTACCTATGGTCATGAGGTTTGGGTAATGACCGAAAGAATAAGATCGCGAATACAAGCTGCCGAAATGAGATTTCTCCGTTGTATTGCTGGTGTGACCCGTAGAGATCGCATTAGAAATACCAGAATACGTGAGGAACTGAATGTCGAGCAGCTACTTCTCCGGACGGAGCGGTCCATGCTTCGGTGGTTTGGTCATGTTAAACGCATGTCCCCGACCAGGATTCCACGACGTGCTATGGAATCCGTACCATCGGGCAGGCGTCCTCTAGGTAGACCTAGGATGAGATGGTTAGATCAAGTCCATAATCTCTCCTCTACCCGTATGGGGATTGCCCTTGATGATTTGGAGTCGATGGCGGAGGATCGAGAGCTATGGAGGGCCCACTTGAGCAACCTACACCCGCGACCCACTTAATGGACAAGCGGACCATTTGAAAATGATGATGATGATGATGATGATTGAGTATTGAGTAGTTTTTCAGAAATCTGCTGCAAACAGCGCCCTTCGGTTAAGCCAAACCAAAAGCTGGAAACACAGCCTGACGGATCATGCACAAATTCTGAACAAATACACGGGCATACATGGACAACACTATTCCCCGGCTAGTTTTCACAAGACCATTTACCACGTGTTTTCTAAGCAGGGACGAATGGTATGAAGATCAACCGATATAGCCATCGGATCAACCATATACCTATATTAACGGATGGTTCGAAGATGGAGGTCGGCGTTGGCGCGGGTTAATAGGTACTCCGAACGTCTTGGATTATCCAGTTCAGACTTCTTGATTACAACAGCGTATTGTAAGACGAGGTACTGGCAGTGACAACAGCTCCTAAATATGTTGCAATGATGGCAAATACCTTATGCAGATATTATCTTTTGCATTGACAGTCAAGCGGCAATAAAAGCGATCTCTGCCGTTGAGTTAAAATCGAAGCATGTAAGTCGCTTTCGCGAAGAGCTACGGGTTCTTGGCGCGAGACACAACATAAGACTTTGCTGGGTCTGGAAATGACAAAGCTGCTGAGCTAGCAATAAAAGGGTCCTCCTTTGAACTAAACCAGGCCGACACCACAGTAATGATTCCCCCCTGTAGATAATCTCAGACAGACGATTGGGAACAAACTATACTAATGGCGACAAATGAAAGATAGAGCAAGCTCGACTCCCGTGAAATAACCCGGAAAATGTGGCCAAACTATAACAAACAGAAAACTGAGAGAATCTTATAATTGAACAAGAAACCCTTGTCCTCGATTGTGGTTGTGGGTATTATTACCACACCACACAAGATGCTGAAATATTATACAAAAAAAATGGGAATCATCACAGATGACCTGTGCAGAGGATGCGGTGATGAGTAGGTGTATGAGGACACCCCAAACTTCCTTTGCCACTGCTCAGCGTTCTGCCACATAAGAAATATAATCCTTGGTAGTAACTTTTTCTAGGATTTAGAAGAACTTTCCGACAGGTCCATTAATGACCTACTTAAATTTGTAAGTACATCCGATTGATACGTAGGTTTTTTATAGGTTTCCAGTGTGTGGGTGTCATAAACCCCTAGGGCACCACAACGGATCTACATTGATCAAGTGTGGCACGTACAGGTTTCTCCGGTCTTGCCAACCCATTAACCTAACCTATTTCCGATGGATATACGAACATATAATTTATTTGGTGTCGTGTCACAGCTAAATTTGTATCAATTTTCGAGTGTAGAGGATAAAGCCGTTTGAGAAGTTTGGAAATTAAGCAGAGACTCGTCTCGATAGTTCTTGCAAAATAAGAAATAGAATCGCATTTTTTGTAGATGAAACATTTGTTGCTGATAGACTAGCCCTCGGGCAACCATATTTGTTGGGACCGTCCTGTCTTCCAAACTGTTCTATTCTATGTCATGAGAACCGGCGGCTTTACTGTTCTTAAACTTTTTTTATAGCTAAAGCACGTCATTCACATTGATACGGTCTTAAGGTTCTGAAGTGAAAGTCGCAAACATTCCAACAGTAAATCTATACGAAATGGTCAGAGTAGATGTCTGCCTTATACTGACTGTGTGCACCTTGCGGATGTTGGTTATGTGCCACGCTTTGATAAGGACATAGTCGATTTGGTTGGCTTTTTGTTCATTTGGTAAGAGCCAGGTTGCTGTGTAGTGCAGGTCCGTAGCTTTTGAAACATATAGTGCACCACCATCACCTTATTACGTTTACGAGGTGCTGCAAATCGATTGGGTGTGGATTTTATGTAATGCTTTTGTTTCGTGAAGTTTAGTGGAGCTTACCAACTAACCCACGGCCACGGAAGATGTTCATGCCTCGCTGATGGTGATGGTGACTTTTAAATATACATGCATATGTACACTGTACAGGGTGGGGCAAAATAATGAGCGCTATCGACAATGTTTCCTACATATTAGCTTTTTAGTAAAAATTTAACTCGCAATTTAAATCGCAATCGACCGGTTCCGTCTGAATGTGCCAATAAAAAGTCGGTTCGGAACTTTGAGGAGACTTCGTCAACAACAAGGAAGAAGCCTCGAAGACCATAAAATCAGTGCGTACTGACGAGATTAGCGAGCGTGTAAAGGTGCCTGTCCATTTGAGAGTACTTTCACTAGTAAACTCTCGAGAGTTACTCTCGGGTGGCTGTCCATTTGAGAGTAATTTATAATTTCGAGATTTTAATCTCGCGAGTTCTTCGATAACATTTTTAAAGTAGATTCCCTGAGAGTACTATCATAACCGTGTCCACTTGATATTTATTTTACTAGTTAAAATGTATTCTAACTATGTTCCAACCAGCGTGAAGGGAAGCCATACCAGTACGTGAGTGTGTATTGGTAACGCTATGAGTTGATTTATTTCCTCCGATATCCATTGTTCTGCCATGTCGACTCTCGACAGCTACTCGCAAAATACGAACCGTGTTGGAATTTTGAGAGCTAATCTCCGATAGTGATCAGAACATGTGTCCACTTGCGAGTGACTTTCAAAAGGCTCGAATCTCGAGAGTAAAAAGTTAACTCTCCGCGAACTACTCTCAAGACTATGTCCACTTGCGAGTTTGCTATCGAGAGCTGCTTGAGAGCTGCTCGCAGCATTTTTACTCTCAAATGGACAGGCACCTTAAGAATTGCTAGTAGCACTGATGCACTTATGATTTCAAACACAACTGTCAGATGGATTTTGCCTTGTTCAATAAATAAAATCATTAATGCTTTTTTATGTTCTTTAGGTTAGATTAGGTTGCATTGGGTGTGAGTTCATCACAGTGGACTATGCACCATATTGGGCCCATCGCCATCCCTGGGGATGGGGAGCCTTCACGGTAAAAACCTAAACATAAATTTCCTAAAAATGGTTTCAATTTTTCAATGGTTCAATTTTGTTTAAGAGACCAACCTCCTTCAAATTGTCGAAGAAATACCATCCAATGTGTTTCCTCTATATTCCGAGCAATAGCTTGACATTCACAGAGAAGATGGATAATATCCTCTGGAACATGTAGGGTAGGTCCTCGCAATACCTGCACGTGTTCGTTGCTGTAAAACCTATAACCTCCTAGCATGCTTCCTAAGGAGGCAGTGCCCAGAGTAGAGAATATCGGCATTCGTAACTTTGATCTGCAGAGTTTTAATAATTCTATGCATTTTTTCCGATCTACCATAGGCCACAAAGCGTTTTAGTATACGCTGTGGCCTTCAATATAAGACCATCTCAGGTCTGCCCTAATTTCTAGTTTTCTCGAGAATAATTTTCTTGGCCCCGTCCCCGTCTATTGGTAGTCTTATGCCCTCAATAGTTTAAATTTGTGGAAGCTCTGCTCAAATATGTTCTATAAATATGTAATCCTTTTTTTGAAAAAAAAAAAAATATATTTTCTTCTTTTTTACAGACTTTTTTACGTTACGTTACGTTAGTTACGAATTTTTTTTTTTACGTAGTGGATCAATGTTTGTGCTGGACTGCAAGGAGTCTCAGATTCAACCACCAGAAAATGAATACAATTAACATTTTAACCTTAAGGACTGTTTCCATTACGCCATCATTCGCTAATTCCGACTGTATAACTGTCGACTCTCTTTTTAGCCTTTTGGTTTCTACATGCAACCGAAGATCCCTTCAATTCATCCCAAATGTAACAAATCACACAAACGAATGATTGAGTGTGAAGGTAAGCCTTGAGTCGACTATGTATTTTATTTGTCTAGAAGTTTCCGAGTGCAACCCTCAATATTGATAGGTCCAGAACCATTATTTCCACGAGCAAATAATTTTTGAATGTGGATGTTTGGTTCATTTTTCGAGCAAGCTACCTTTAACCTTTCTACTGAGTCAAAATGTACCTATCTCGGCCACTACCCAAGGGTAGGTATTTATGAAATGTTTACGATATTGGCCCTCATCAGGTTGATAATCATAGCTTGCTCTATACATACAACATCCAAACCCAACCACCTAAAAATGTAAACCCTACATACACTACGCAGCTTGAAGCATACTAGACGCTAGGTCTGTTTCCGTACCCAACCCTAGTTAAAAAAAAATAAGTATGAATGTGTTTTCTATGCGCTTATTGACTTTTTAATTTTTCTTAACTTTTTTCTTGATCGAAGACTTAACTTTACTCGAACTTTTCACCTTGGGTTTCGACAATGTTCCGCGAATGCTTCTCAATACAATCCATAAGTTTATCAGAAATACGGCACAGATTCCGACGCCAATAAATATAACATCTAACGAGTTTGCTACAATGTACGACATATTTCTTGAAGACGAAACGAGATGATCTACCCGTGGATTCTTTAAAATATTCTCAATCCACCAAATTGCTGTGTCCAAGGGTTTATTTTGACGAGCACGGAATTTTTGCTGCATCTCAATCATGTTGCTGCGATAAGTGTCATCAGTGAGAACTCCTGACAGCCCTCGAAATAGTGAATTTTCTGTAAGTCCTTCAAAGTCGACAACTTTTCCCGACCCTCTGACGTCAACATTTTTGGCATTCTATGTGAAATTTGAAAGTAGATAAATTAACAGAATTTTAGAAGTTTTTTTAACTCACGGCAAATTGATCGAGGAAGAAAGGCATTGCAATCACCGGCACACCATACCAAGTGGCTTCTTGTATACTAAGACCGCCAGCATGTGTGAAGAAAGCCTTCACATTTGGATGGGCTAAGAAAATTCAAGGGAGGTTGTGATGTGATTTTGAATTTCATTCCAAAATAATTATTCTTACCTAGAATATCGTTTTGTGGAAGCCATTTTCGAATCATCAAATTCTTTGGAATGTGCTTAATTAAACCATCAGTTTCGACCTTCCACAGAAAGTTGTGCTTGGGAAACTTGTTGATCACATTAATAAAAGCTTCGATTCGCTTTTCGCCCAAATTTTCTGCCCGTAAATTTGTGCCCAGCGATATAAGAACAGTGCCCTTTTCGGCTTCTTCTATGAATTCTTTCATATCAGCTGGAAGCTCTTGAGGTTCCTTAATGTGAAGGCCTCCAACTTCAATTATGCTTGGCGGTAAGGACTGCGCATAGTCTAGTGCTGGATGAGTATTTACTAATACGATTTGCAGTCGCTTGTAGAGCTCATCCAAAGAAGGTTTGACACCAGGAAAATGTCTTCCAACCATGGAGTCAATAATTGTATCCGAAACGTGCCTCCTGTAACTGAAATTAGACCAAAACAATGCATTAAATGAGGAAGACAGGTGTCAACAATTATTTCCTTACAAATAAGCAACAGCATAAGAAGCCGTATTATAAAGTCTCTGCCAATAGCTCATGGGCACTTCCACTTGACTCACATACAGAGGAATGTAAGCTGGATAGTTATGTCCACCAAAAATGTCTAAAATCTCAGGAGCCATTTTAAATGCACTCACTCCAATCACAGGAACATCTGGATACTTCTGAATTAATCGCAACAAACATGGACCGGTTGCCATGTCATACAAAATCAAGTCAAATTTCTCTTCCAATTTCAATGCCTCTTGGAATCCTTTCGATTTGAGAATACCTTTGCACGTGAGCATTTGATAGTCGTACAGCATTCGCACATTGGCAAAGGGACCCGATGAGGCCCAATTCCCCTCCGCTTTGCTATAGTATTCATTGATTACATTGTATGCTTCTTCCAAATGAATATACGTCAGGTTATCATTTGGCGCGTCATTCACATCCACTGATACCACGGTTAAGGTGTGCCCTCTCTTGGCCAGCGTGTCAAAGATCACTTCGTTCCTGAGAAAAACAATATACGAATTAGAATAGAATATTAAGGACCGGACCATTCACACTAATCTTTACCATAGGTGATGACTGCGTGAAGAACATCCCATCAGTCCAAGAATTTTCGCTGAATTTCCATTGTGAAACAATGAAATGAATACAATGAGCGCTGCTATTTTGACAAAATCCGCCATGATTCACGCAGTATTTCCAAACGAATGATTATGATAATGTGAAGCGACCGGTGGTGGTGGTGTGTTATCAAACTGTTGTGCTGCGACCGGCATATGAAATCGCATAACCGGTTAAAATGTCTTATCTGGAGATAATTTTATAGATGTATATGAGAATACAGTCGCATCCAGATAAAGAGAACAGCTTAGAAAATAATTTAGTTGTTTATGCATTTTTAGGGTAGTATGGAAATACCCATTGCAGATAAGCAATCTAATTGCCAATAAATAACTTTCACTTTTTATCTCGTTGGCAACTTATGCATTATGCAAGTTTCATATACAGTAGTATCTGATTCAAAAAGTCTATTTCACAACCAACAATAATTAAAAATCTCAACTGATCAATTAGCAATTATTTTTCGCATTATTTTTCCTTAATTTAACTTGATCAGAATAACTAAACTATAATGAAGCTATTATTGCAGGGCCTACAGGGTGGCGCAGATATTATAATTTCATTTGATTTTTTGCATAGCTTTTAAAACTTAGTTTAAGAGGTTCACAATACATAGTTCCTCGTTCTAGAAAATGATAGCTGGCTCAGCTCCGTTTTTTTTGTAGATATGTATTGCTACACAAGAACTGTCAATCTGACAAAGACAGAAGGTAGAAAATTTCCAAAAATCATATAGGTTCACGCACCTGTTAAGGTGCTAGTACATGGCATGTAACAAAGTCACATACGTATGTAGCACTGATATCATTTTTACGTCAGCGAATGGTCCCAATGGGTAGTATATGCCGTGTACAAGCTCTCTTTGTGCAGTCTCTGTTGACGTCAGAGTAACATACGTATGTGGCTTGCTACATGCCGTATACTAGCACCTTTACACCATTCAACAATAATTGTCTCGGAGCACTCGTCTCTTATCGGTGGAATTGGTTCACACAACTTTTCCTTTTTCACTACAACCTAAACATTTTTTTTTAAACCAATGTGCACTTCTTTTATTGGTGTGGTTGAAAGTGGCTGCCAGCTAGGAATCGCCAACACACTTAGACCAGCATAGGTCCATTGTGATACCACGAAGAACGGATCACTGGAAAAGTTTGTCTCTCCCTACTCGATGAACCATTTTGAGCTTCTTATTAAGCGTAATGGGCTTTTGATGTCTGTGTTTATCAGATCACCTAAATCGTTGTAATGGACGGCTCCTACCTAAGTGAAGCCTCCTTCTACGAGAGAGAGTTGAGAAGACACAAAGGAGGTGAGGAATAGTTTTCTCCTCTATTTCATCCATATACAGCTTCTGCAAAAGTCGTTTGCAAAAAGGCCTAGGCCTATTAGAGCGTGCTTTCCTATTAGAGTCTGTTGAGAGAGATCAAATTGATAGAGGGTTTTAAATCCAGCCAAATCTAGCGACAAAACATACCACTTGTCCACCTAATATTTGCACCCTCGATAGCATGATAGCATCCAGTTCGAATTTTTGTTTGCAAGTAGCGATTGGTATACCTAAGGTGCCTTTCTCAAAAAGGATGCAGTTGGAGTTGATCATATTCGGGTGAATTAATCGGTCTTTAAATTTTCTGGAATGTCTCTATGTCCCGGCACCGGCACCAAAATAAGGTGAATGTTGAACTGTTCGGCCATTTCCGTGAGAGACGATCGGCAGTCGAGGGATGCTAGAGAAGTTATAGCGGTCGAATCCAAGGATTTGAAAGCTCCTTGGCTGTCCGAAAATATACACATTTCTTTAACGGATATCACGTTTTTCCTTAATCCTAAGCCAAGATAAGACTTATTTTATCGTCATCATTTCTGCCTGGAACACGCTACAATAGTTTGGTAGACGCCGGAAGGTTAGTTTAAAATTAAGACTTTCGGGGAAAATGCTACCCCACCAACTCCGTCTTCGAGACGACAGTGTAGAAGTAATTTGAGTAATCTTCCAAAAACATCCTCATTCCAGATTGATCTGGAGGGGACGGACAAATTATTGTCAAAATATTACACACATTTGACAAGGCGGTTTTTTAATACTAATAGGTACTGTACTAACCACACCTTAAAGCGATAATTTAAAATTTGAACTTCTCTTTGGAAATGCATTTTTTTGCCACAAAGTAAACCTCTCGCCCAATATTCCGCAAAAATTGTACAAACCTCACGTCACTGATTCGAAGTGCTGCCAGTCGTTTACAAAAAATAATAAAGCATATACCCAACCTTGCCCCCACTCCAAATCCTACAGTGACCCCAGGCAGGGGGGCAGCATGCCCCCTCATACGTATCTCACTTTGGTCTTATTTCGACATTTAAAAATCGACGTTTTAAAAAATCGACAAATAGATATTCAATAAACATTTTGGCAAGTCGATGTTTTTCCCGATCGACTTTTTTTTTTGTCGGCATTATGTGATCGACTTTTTACAGTCGATATATTATATATCTACTAATCGGACCCAACCCTTCCCGGGCAGCATGTATCTCACTTTGGTCTTATTTCGACATTTTAAAAATCGACAAATTCTCTGTCGATATTTTTATCAGTAGATATTTTTCTTAATCGATATTTTTTTGCGGTATTTTGTTGATCGATATTTAGGAATCGGTATTTTAAAAAGCCGTTAATCGACCCCAACCCTCTAAATTCCTTAAATTTACTCCTAAAGTATCTAATGAAAACAAGTCTAAATGGATTTTCTGTAACTTTTGATTAAAAATAATTTCACCCAGAATCAACATGCGTGTGGTGATTCCATTTTCTATAATGGTATTTAAAAAAACCCCGTACTTTTCGCGGTCCATTGTGTTCCCACGCGGGAGAGGGGGGAGAAGTGGACAAAAAAAAAAAACAATGTAGGTAAGGTACTCTATTGCTACTACCGAATTTGAGTGTCAAACCTCGTTAAGAGGTTTTAATGCTGACTGAGACAGTCAAATCTTATCTTACATCACGTTGAAGTCGGATAAAAAGTTAAAACACCGAAATGTGTAGCTATATTAAGCAATAAAATTTGTTAATTCAACAAGAAAGATATTTTTCGATGGGCCTGTATAAAAGTACCTCATTCATTTTATTCAGTTTGTATATTTATTTTAAATGTATTCATCTGATATTTTTTGATTGTAAATCACAAATAAAATTTAAAAAAAAATACTTATAATAAATTTTCTCATTCTCACTGTCTAATTTTATCAGAGAAATACAGATACAGATATATAAATTTACTTATCTTTATTGTTCATGCAAAATATTAGCACGTTTGGTTGGGCAAAATTGACGAAGCGTTGATTGTTTGTCGACGATTTGATAGATTATTGAGGAAACGATATACTGACCGTAAATTTGCATCAAATATCCATAAAAAATGATTTACATTTGGTAGGTAAGTACCTACCGAATTTCGCAATGTTACTGGTGAGCAAAAAGGAAGCGACAAAGTCAAATTTACATATCCACGCGATGTGAGATACATTTTCAATCTCAACGAATCTTAAACAGTGTTTTTGAATGTAACCCGAGTCACATTTCTTTATAAAACTAACGAAATGGAAAACAATCCTTCAGTTGATATTGAGTATGTCAGCGTTTGAGAGCTAAATTAAAATTCCATTCGAGCTGTCGTCATCGTCACCACCAAAAATATACATAAGTAGCAACGACACTCGTATGAAAGTGGTGATTCTCCAACGAAAGTCATGTCTAGCAAATTTCATTTGAATTGTTATAAACTTTTATTTATTATATTGCAACTTGAATACTTAATAGAAACAAAAAAAAAAAAAAACTTTATACAAGCCAAACACCCATTACCTATGCAAGGTCACCGAACGAGAAAAAATACATTGCGCACACAAAAGATTCAAATTATTTCGGCTGTATCCGAAGAATAAATTGATCGTGGCTTTTTTTAAATTATTTTTTGAAGTACATACAATGTTTTGATAGGTACTCCAGTTAACGTTTTCATTTTTATTTATTTTACCATTGGCTTCAAAAAATTCACCTGAATTGTTGAATATTCAATCTATGGCCAACGTACTTGTGTGATGTGTGTTTGGCCTTGAATCCTCCCTAACTATTTAAAATTTGGAACCAATTTGCACGCCGCGTTGTTCTGTTTCGATTTCGAAGTGAATGTTTTGAATCTAAATGATCGTTCTTATCAACATTATGTGCATAAGTTTGTATATAATGCTCTTTTGTTATTTTGCGTGAGTTGTTCTCTTAAATATTCTAGAGATTAAATTATTCCAAGGTTGCCACTGTTCTGTTTTTAATTCTTAGTAGTTTTTTTTTTTGTTGCTATTATGAAATTCCGAACTAGGTATTTCTAATAAAATTGACGCATATAATCTCTTATTGAGATATAAAGAATCTAGTTCCGATATTTAACTTTCTCGTATACGGAGTATAAGAGAAAGATATTGTTTTCGTACAAAATTTCGAACTCGAGATCTCAAAAACTCAAAAAAGTGGGTTTCCCAATTCTGTGCGTCCTTTTCTCTGTCCCACTCCTGGGGAATCTAAACGCTTGGTCGGATTTGTTTCAAACTTCGTATTTAGAGTTTGTGGGCTTCCCGCTAGGAGGCGTTTTTTTATGCTAGCCCTAATATTAACGGTACTTCCCAATATTACGAAATATTAAATAATTTAGATTTTTTCAGAAACGGCTCTAACGATTTGAACCAAAATTGATAGTTGATTTAATGTAGGCAATCAAACTATTTTCAAATCATAAACATATTTATGATGAATAAATTGTTGGAGTGTACGATTGTCATCACAAATTGTTAAATTTGAGGTGGCCTCGACTCCAGTAATGCGTTTCGCCCCGATGTGGTGGGTGGGCTCATCAGTAGACGACCACCACATCTGATCTACACGCACTGTTTACTCGATTTTCACCGAGACTAATGATTTTTCAATCAACAAGTGACTGTGAATCATACCTCAAGTAGGCAATACTTAACATGACTGCATACCCAGTTTTTCGCTAAAAAGTCCAGCAACGGCAGTTTTGAAAATTGGCTTTTTCTCGAAAACGGTAAAAACGATTTAAAGAAAAAAATATTTTTAAGGTAGGTAGGTACTATTGTCATTCTTAACTTGATAACAAACTCAGTTTTTCCCTAAAAAGGCTGCGTCCTTTAATAAACACCCAAATTCCTAATAATAGGACTTTAGTTTTTTTAAAGTACTCATATCTATTTCAAAAACGCCAAATTCGATTATGATAAAAATGTAACTGGTAGGTGATGCTTACTTTAATGGTACTTTAAAAACTGCTCATATCTCGAAAACGCCATTTTAGATTTGGATGAAAATGTAAGTGCTAGGTAATGTTTATATCCTGAAGAATGCATCGTACTACTCAGTTTTCAGCTAAACAGTTTAAGAACAGTGGTTTTCGAATCCAAATTTGTAACATTTTTCACATTTTCATTTGCTGAAATGAATCTGAGATTCTGCAAGATTCGCAATAAACGAAAAAGTTTTTCGTGCGACCCAGTCGTGCACATTTTTTTGAAAGTGGTTTTACTATAATTGTGGCTAATTGTAATTTTTCAGCGATTTTTAATAGACATTATTATTATAGCTTATTGGAGCAAGGACATAGATGTAGATGCGTTAAGTTTGACATTTATATTTCTAACCCCCAGTTTCACAGTGGAAGTTTAAACTGAAGTTCAGCTGAACCTGAAGTGATATTGAAGTTCAACTCTTCCGCTTTCACAATGTAATCTGAACTTCAATTCAATTGAAGGCAGTTTAACTAAATTTAATGAATGAGAGAACTTAGCTTTTATATGACTTTTCTAAAATCGCCCCTTGTCTTTTCTTTCAAAGAACACGCAAAACAATGTCAAATATTTTTGTTTTTGACAGTCGGCAGCTTTCGAATTTGTTTAGCGTCGAAACCAACGAAGTCTGACATAAAACACCTGGGCGGAACTGCACCAGACAATTCTTCCCAAAATTCTTCTCAAGAAAATCCCATTACCTCATTAATCTGGATAAAAATAACCTGAGGATCATGACAGGTATAATAAGCGGACATGGCCTCATGAAAAAAACATCTTCACCGAATTAGAGTCGTACCGAACTCTACATGTAGACTATGTCTAGAAAATGACGAATCATCTCTTCACATATTCATGGAATGCCCATCTCTATTTCGCCTCAGAAAGACTATCGCCTTGGCGAGGAAATCGTCACTTCAGCAAACCTTGATGACATACGCCCAGAGAAGATCATCGTCTTCCTGACTGTCTCCGGAGTGAAAAGTTGGTCCTAGGTGGTCCTAGGTCCTCAACAAGAAGGCATTATAGGCTACTTTTAAAGAGGCCGCAGTGCGAGAGCCCCATGAAGGCTCTCCCAACTTATAATCTATCTGTCTATAGCCGAGTTTCCCAAACTGTGCTCCGCGGAGCACTTGGTGCTCCGCCATGTAAATCCAAGTGCTCCGCGGAAAGATGGGACAAAATATGAAAATTCCATCAGATTAGCTAATTTTGTACTTCTGAAAATTTGTCATTTTGTTCTCAGCAATGTAATTAATTTGTGTATTGATTACAAGGTATAAATTGTATACCTACTCCAAAAGTTCAGAGCTGTCAAAATGGAAACGAATCATTGGCTTTGGTAGCGAAAAGATTTGGTTGTTCTACGAAGCTTATTTTTGGGGAAATATATGTTTCTAAGAAGACCGGACGTTTTGAGAACCGCAAAAGAAAGAAGATTGGACGCAAAACTACTCCAAAGAAAGATTTGATGTCCATAAAAATTAGAAGATTGTTGCAACTAAACTCTATCAAGAACTCACTGCCAGGGCTGTTAGGTAGAACTAAATCCTTGTGGATGCATTTTCCACAAAAAACACATTATGTCAAGAAAAACCTAGGGAAGAGCCGGAATTTCAAAAGACTACAGTTACAAAAACCATTGCAATTTTAGAAAAAAGTTCTTTGGAGTGCCAAATCCAAGTTTAATTTATTTGAATCTGATGGAAAAGTGTATGTAAGGTGTCCTCCAAACAAATAATTGCAGCCTTCAGACCATAAAGCATGGAGGAGAGAAAGTAATGGTCTGCGGTGCGTTCTCATGGTTCGGTGTTGGTCCATTAATTGTACAATTGTCGACCCTTGATCAATACGCTTATAAATGCATATTAGAGAAAACCCTTTTTTCATACATTCCAGTAACATAATGATTTCTAACATCACAACGATTCTTAGCATACTCCGCGGAGAGTGAAGCAATAGCTTACAGATAAGGGTCTCCTAGGGTGTTCCGCCAAATATTTATTTAATTATAAGATGCTGGAAAAAATAAAGGCTATTCCACTAAATATTGGTAATTTTTATAAGTTTTGGAAACTAGAATTTTAAAGATTTTGTTATTCTGTGGCAAACTCGAAAATGAGTTAAAAATGTTTTTGGATTATTTTTTTTTGTTAAATATCTACTAGATTTAAATATTATAACTACGAAGAATTGGATGCGTACGGACAACGATATGCTCCGCGAGGAATTTCTCTCCAGAGAAGAGCTCCGCGACCAAAAAAGATTGGGAACCGCTGATCTATAGTAATGAATTAATTGGGTCTACACAAAGTGCTTTTCCAAAACGGGACACTTTTCAGCAATGAAAGAGGTAGGTAGCCTAGCCCCTGAATCTATATAATATAAGAATGGCGTGAAAAATGTATAGTAATTCATAAATTTAGACGATTTGGCTAAAAGTTGGTTTCAGTTGTTCATAATTGCCAGAAGAAAGTTTTTACAAAAGAAAATTTTGGGAAAACCCTCCGAAAAAGTCGGGAAATTGGAAAAATCGAAAATTGATTTTTTGTATGGAATTTTGTGTGCAATTGTTCCGGAATGGCTTTTCGAAAGGAAAAATAGAAAATTCTTAGTGGAAAACTCGGAAATTCGAAAATTAATAAAATTTGCATTTTATCGCATGATTTGATGATTTTGGACGATGTAAAGGTGGAAAATTCGTTGTGAAGCTTGAATTTCGGATAATTGTGAAATTCGTTGTGGTAAAAGAAAAGAAAATTGTGAGTAAGAAACAATTTGCGTGCATTTTGGCTAAAGAAGTTAACGAGATAAAATAATAGATGGTGCTGTGCTGCGATCAATGCCACAACCCGATAGATGGCGTTATACGTTGACTTAGGCTGTGCACAATTTGACAGGTGTATTTTCCGCATTGTAATTTTCTATTGAACAAAATATTGTGCTATTTACTATCTGTGTTTTATTATCATTCTGAAGTTTATCTGAAGGCGTTAAATTGGGGCGAGCAGAAGTTCACCGGGTCCGCTAATGTTATATATAATACCTTTCAATTGACGTGTTTTTTTTAACCTTGCCAAATTTCATTTCACTTGAATGACGACCTGTTTTTGTGTGGAGCCAAGTCGTTCATGGAAATGAAAGGCATGCCATCGTGAGTATCAACTTGGAGATATAAAAGTTCGGCTGGCCTCAGCTTCCTGAGCAAACATACTTTCCAAATACGAGTTTAGTAGATGTGATAAGTGTTTTTTTTTTAACTTACTTTAACTTAGGAGAATTAGTGGCACTTAACTGTATTCGTACAGTTCGTATTATAAATAAGAAAGCTGCAGCTAATAAGATACTATATAGAGTTTAGAGGAAAAATTATTTCATAATTTTTATAACAAAGTGAATTTCTACAAGTGTTTTACATGTCACAAATCACGCTCCTAACAGAGTTTGCACAAGTGGCAGCCCTCATACTTTTAAGATACCACCTATACACGTTCACGTGCGGATATAAATGTATCTAATACATATTCCACATCTAATATATTCTGCAAGCTAATGCTACCAAACAGTTTGTGAGTATATACTACATCTCCTCACTCGCTCAGTATATCTTACAGTTGATCTCTTTCCCTCAGCTACATTATTTACAAACGACCGGCAATTTCACTTTTCAGTATTAGTGGCTATTATATACTCAACTGGATTAGGTTTTTGAAGAAGATCAACATGTGGTTCTCTTAACTAGTTTCGATTTCCTTTTTATCGATCTTTGTTTGAAGTAGTTTCCTTCCTGTCCCCTCCCAGCAAGATCAGTTTGCGTTCACTCTTTATGTGCGAGTGGTGGGTGATATTTATATTTTGTATTCCATTCCAAGTCCGAAATGAAGAAGGTTTTGAATTTAAATTAGAAAAACCCTCCAGCCAACTATCCGAATGAGATCAGATTGATTGTGCAATAAAATTTACCTGGTTTAAGCAAGATATATACAGTAAAAAAAATGCTGGGCATTTGCCGATCATATAGATGTCGACTGAGTAGGTGTGCATTATTGTGCACCCAAGCAGCACCATCCAAAGATGTTAAACTGTTCAATGAAATACCTGGACCTAGGGGCCCATTCGGCCTTGGCAACCTCTACCAGTATCTACCTGTGATTGGAAAATATTCATGGCTAAAATTGCACGAATCGGGATTAGATAAGTACAAGCGCTATGGATCGATAGTACGTGAAACAATGGCACCTGGTGTCAATATCGTTTGGATATATGACCCGAGTGATATAGCAGTGCTGCTTAATGACAAGGATTATCCGCACCGACGAAGCCATTTGGCATTGGAGAAATATCGCAAGGATCGCCCCCATGTGTATCGATCAGCTGGACTGATTCCGACGTAAGTTGAAGAGTTTTTTTTTTTGCATTTGAGGAGTGTTAATACGAAAATAACTTTGTTTTGAATTTTAAAGAAATGGTACTGAATGGTGGAGATTAAGGTCTGAACTGCAGAAGGAATTAAGTGCACCGAAAAATGTTCGCAGTTTTCTGTTTGACGTTGATAAGATCACTCGAGAGTTTTTGGATGTTTTGCCGACTGGAGAAGAACTCAATTTATTGCCCGAATTATCTAGACTAAATTTAGAACGTAAGTACCGTACCATATAAGTGTTGTCTGTTAGCAATCGTCATATTTATTTAAAGAGCTATTTTTGGGGGAGATAAACAATTCATGGTCAAGGTTAGTTTACCGAACACATATTAGTGTTTACGTATAGTATCTTGAATGTAAACAATAGTGACTAAACACACTTACTAAACTTATCGCTACCAGATGAACTTGTTCATTTTTTTAATGGGTATAGATAAATAAATTGTTTAGACTGCTTTTGAATCAAAACAGCTCGAGGTATAACAAGTTTTTAACCTGAAAATAAATTTCAATATGAAATGGCAACATGTATGTACATATATAAATATTGTAATTGTATATGAGCCGGCCAGTTATTTATTAACACCTTTTTCAGTGATTCTGATGATTTGATTATTACCATTAAAAAATTTAACTGAAAATGTCTCTATACAGTTAGAATCACTTAACCCCCAGTTTCACAATGGAAGTTTAAACTACACTTTTAGTTTAAACGTCAGTTCAACAATTACTTCGATTTCACAGTTTCTTTAAAATCTTGAACATTGTTCATTCTGTAGTTTGAGTTAAACGACAAAATTCTGCCGCTTAAACCTCAGATCAATTTGATACAGTGACATTTCAATTCCATAGCTCCCGATTGTCAAAAACACAAATGTTTGTCGTTGTTTTGCGTGTTCTTTGAAAGAAAAGACAAGGACCGATTTTGGAAAAGTTGTATAAAAGATAAGTGAAGTACTGTACAATAATATGCCAAATTATATTCACTAAATTTAGTTAAACTGCGTTCAATTGAACTGAAGTTCAGATTACAATGTGAAACCGTGCGAGTTGAACTTCAAATTTAAACTCAAGTTCAGATTAAGTTGATCTTTAGTTTAAGCTTCTACTGTAATACTGGGGGTTAAACATACAATACCAACTATAGTTAGGTATTCGTTATTTTCGTTTGTTTAATAAAATTAAAAAAAAAACGCAATCAAAATATGTACAGAAAGTTATTCGTGTGATAGGGTCCGAAGTTATATACTCATAATAATTCAACCCCCAATAAGAAACTGGTCTACAAAATCCCGAAGTATATATTTTAACACTTTAATCACACCAAAGTACAAATTTGAACTGAAATTTTTTTTAATTTTTTTCAAACATTTTTCAGTTTTTGGTAGTAGTGTTCTTTTAAAGCCGCCTTGAAACGCGATTAAACAGTTTGTCAAGTTTTCGAAAACTTTTCTTGTCGGATTATCAATTTTCCGGTGTGGAAATGGTGTTAGTCAAATGCAATCACAGCTAGCTAGTTTTGAGTATATAGAACGAATATACAACATATCTCTAATTTTCACAAACTAATTTTTCAACACTTTAACTAAATAGAATAATAACAAGTTATAAAATATTAAATTGGTTTAGTTATCAGTTATCATAATTCTTATCAAACTTAGAAATAATAGTATGCACCGGATTTGGAAAATTTTTCAAAGTCTATTTGACTAAAGGCAAATAAATAAGTTTTTGTAAAATTTTTCACTCAGCATAGCCAAAAATCCGCAGGCGAGGCTTTTGTCGTAAGAGCAATTTGCAACTAGCCTCTGATTTTCATTTTCATTAACGTTTATATAGACGTACTTTACAGGGTGGTGAAGTGTATACCCGATAGACTCGTCCAAATTAAAAAAAAAATTTGTTTTCTTTGTTGATCGTTTTGGCACAGCTATTGGAAATGTATACCTAAGCAAAGTAGAATAGTAATGAAGAAAAAACGTCTACCAAAAGATTTATTTTCTAACATTAACCGTAGAAAGGTAATCATATTTTTTAGTACAATAAAGGTAATCATTCGTCGAATCGACGAAGTAATATTGGACTCCAATTTTTACGAAAAGTGTGCACAAAATGCTTGTTAATTTTAATAGTTAATATTTACAGACCATTTATTTAAAAAAAAAAAATCAAAAAACTATTTTTTTAAAAACTTTTGCTTTTATATTGAAAAATGTGTTGGTACCTTTGTTTTTTGAGATCAGTTCATACTTTTTTTTATAGAAAATAGAAAAATAAGAAAACATAACATAAAATCATAAGAACTTAAAAATTAACTCATTAAAGAACAAAAATAAAATATATCGCAAAAAAAATAATTCATTTTGAGCATTTGTTATAAAGCTCAACTTTATGCTCCCAGCATATGATTTCCTTGTACGTATCGTATGATTACTTGGTCTAGCACCATTTTTTTTAAGGACAATATGTAAAAATGTTCCCTTTTCTTTACATTTATTGCATCTACGTTGCCCTCTCTTATTTCTTTGTTAATTTTGGTGGTATTTTTTTGTTAAATATTAGATCGAATCGAACACTAAAAGTTACGTAGAAGGTAATCTTCGTCGTTTCGACGAACATTGGCGCCATTTTTCGATCAAAACAAGACTTACCCAAACTGTTTTTTCGACGAAACTCCACAAACTAGAAGACCTTAGAGATGGCTGGTGTGACACGGAGAGAAGATGCGATCGGAATAAAGATCGAAGAGAAAATCGAAAAAATTAATTTGATGTTCGTCGAATCGACGAAGATTACCCTTCTAGGGTTAAATTTGAAATCGCAACGAATCTCAAAATATTATATTTATATTTCGATTGCAATGTCATTGTTTTGACTGTTTGCTTGAACATCACCATTTCGTTCATTGCAATTCTTTCTGATACACGACATTTCGTGTTTTGTTGTCTGGCGCGTTTTGTTGTCCTGGGCAATACCTATGATTGTCTGTAAATTTGAACTCAATCGATTCGGCGGTTTTCGAGATGTAAGATTTTGAATGCTTTTCGTATGGGTGTCATGTCCCTTTGTCTAATTTTGACAAAATATACTTTACGACCTATTCTCATACTCATATTTACCAAATATACGCAGAAAAATATTCGTAAAAATCGGTCGAGCCGTTTCGGAGGAGTGCGACCACAAACACCGTGACACGAGATTTTTATAGATTAGATGGAAATTACGATTCACCCACTCAATGACTCATCAACGCACAGTCCAAGTCCTTTGCCGTAGAAAAATTAAATTTTGCACAAAGGCTCCTTTTATGATGCATACAAAGAATAGAGAAGGATATTTCGAGGGGTAAAATGGTGGTCAACGTTTGAATGGGAACATTTTTAATTTTCATCCGATAGTCTTAAAAATTGGTTTATTTATCTAAGAAAGAAAATTAAAAATTAAGAAAATTAATTTCTCAGATTTTTTAAATTTTGTTTCGGGCCCGAGATATTGGCGATTATCCCTTTTAAGGGAGCTTTTTCCATGACCTTGCTTCATTCAACTTATGCCATAATAGTTATAAATCTGAATCAATAGGTACAAAAAAAACTTAGAAACTAAGTATTGCTCAAAAATAGTTTCTAAGTTTGCATGATTTGATGATTTTGGACGATGTAAATGTGGAAAATTCGTTGTGAAGCTTGGAAAATTTCGGATAATTTTGAAATTCATTGTGAGAAAAGACGTATTGCGTGCATTTTGGGTGAAGAAGTTAAACTGCTGACGCTTGGCAATGGCCAAATTCCCGTTGATGTTTCGACGTTGATAGCTTGAATTTCCTTATTCAAAGTCAAATCGCTAGAGAACTGCATTCGTACAAATCCGTTGACAGCGTGACCGATGAGGATGGAGCGACCAACTATCGGACGGAATTTTTGAACTCGCTTGATGTGCCAGGAACTCAACCGCATAATTCACAGCTGAATCATCCGAAATTGTGCAACGTTACGCGGTTGTCCATCAAGAAACTGATGAACAATGTGATTCAAGCTATTATCATCAAGGGCAAATTCAAAGGAAAGGAAGTCCTTATACCACGAATTCCGATTATTCCAACTGATCTTCCTTTCCAATTCAAGTGGATTCAGTTCCCCGTTCGATTTGGTTTTTGCGATGACAATCAATAAATCGCAAGGCCACTCGTTGGAAGTCTGTGGGATTAATCTCGAATTTCCCTGTTTTTCGCCGTCTTCGTTGTTTCTTTTTGCGCCGGAAAACAAAAAAAAAAAACATTGTGTATCACATTGCTCTCAACTGATTTCGATTATATTGAAATAAATCACATTGAAATTTGAACTATCAGTGTTTTATTATCACTCTGGAGCTTATCTGAAGGCGTTAAATTTGGGACGAGACGAAGTTCGCCGGGTCCGCTATTTATACGTATATATAAGGTTGTTTCCACTGTGGTACCAATCGCGAACCTAACAAAAGAATATAACGGTTTTCAATAATTCAACCTTCCGGACTCGGCATAAAGCTGTAGGTCCTACAAATAGTTTTGATAACCTATGCCCATGGTACCTATGGTACCACCTGCGGACCTGGTGCGAGAAAACTATTTTTATTTATTCAGGTTACATGCTTGTTATACACTTACAGGAAGGTATATTCACTTTGTCATTACATTTGTAACGCCACGAAGAAGTCACCAAAGACCCCATAAAGTATTCTGAATCACGATCAAATTCTGAATCGATTTAGCCATGTCCGTCCGTCACGTTTGCGTCCATACGAATCTACCTAGGCGAATGCAATTTTGTGAGCGGACTTCTTTTACCGTCTTCGTCAGGTTGGTATTGAAAATGGGATATATTTTTAGTTAGTTAATTAGACCATTTATTTTCATAAAATGTATAAATTCCTTTGTTTAATACAATATCTTAGTCCTTAATTGGTTTGACCGAAGGGCGTCTACCAGACTGACATTTTAAACATATATAAGCAATATTTATTCCTATTTTTATTTTTATAGTTAACAAAATGGGCTATGTCAGTTCTGGCACCTCCAATACAAAACCAATATTAGACCCATGTGTTGTGTACGTACTAACTTACAGGCCTTACATTTTGCATGACTTGTATGCAGTGGAGGGTATCAGAGCATCGGCATCTTATAACACTTTTACTTTTTTTTATAAAGAAGAGCTAAGGAATTCTGCTTTTTTTTTTTTTTTTAATATGTAACTATGCAATAATGCGCTTAACAAAATATTTAGGATAAATATTCCAACACATACCCTTAGTAAAGCCATGTAATTGTTGGTAGGTATTGAATTAGTCCCATACCTATACATATATGACAGTTTGTTAGAGTCTTAAACATTTTTTAAGGATAGGCGTCGACTACAGACTTCTCTTTTACACCAAATGGGTCTATTTTGCTCACACTATAGAACACCCTGTATAGCTGAAGTGAATGATCTCTATACGGTCCAATAGCTCCATTTAAAATCGAAATCAAAATCTTCATTATGTACCTATCTACATATAAATTGCTTTTATTTGTATTGTCAATACACAAATTAATTGTAACAATAAAATCATTCAACAAAAGTATAGGTAGCCAACTTAATTCGATTAGGTTGACTAAAAACACATTAAAAATGTTGGTTTTTTTTTTTTGTAAATTGTTTTAGTAGAAATTAGCTAGGTATGCATTTGTAAATCAAATCTCTACGCGAATAATGTGGCTACATGAAATTTGCCCCAATGAAAAATTGTCACAAACTAAGAATGAAAAATCACCCCAAATTTGGGGCTGTTTTTCATAATGAAATAATACCCCAATTTCAGATATGAAATAAGCCCCCACTACGATGAAATAAGGTCAAAAAAAAAATGAAATAATGCCCCAAATCTGACAGTAAACCCAAGCAGGGGGGTTGCATGCGTTTTCGTTTTTCGTTTGGGGTCTTATTTAATTTCTTCTTTTGGGGTCTTATTTCATAATGAAATTTTACCCCAAACTGAAAATTGAAAAAAGGCCCCAAAATATGAATTGTCCAATTCGCAGAATTTTACGCAATTTTCTGTTGTTGTTGCCTTTCATGTACATTTTTGGGGTGATTTTTCATTTTCAGTTTGGGGCCATTTTTCATTGGGGCCAAATTTCATGTAGCCGAATAATATAAACTGTGATCAAATCAGAACAATGTTAAAATACTATAAATAATTATATATTACATTTTTTCACAGTGACATGCTTGCTAACTTTCGATGAGCGAATGAATTCATTTTCGCCCGAGGAGCGGCATCCAAAATCAAAAACTTCCAAACTAATTAGATCCACCGAAACGACCAACAGTTGTATACTGCCAACCGATCAGGGACTTCAACTATGGCGATACTTTGAAACGCCATCGTATAAAAAACTTCGCAAAGCTCAAAACTACATGGAGAGTGTAGCTGTCGACTTGGTTTCTCAAAAGATATCATTTTTTAAGGAGGAAAGCACTCAACAGTCACCAACTGGAAGCCTAGCACGAAGTTCTCTAATCGAAGAGTACCTGAAAAATCCGAATCTTGATTTATCCGATGTAGTTGGAACTGCCGCAGATCTTCTGCTAGCCGGAGTAGATACTACTTCATATAGTACATCTTTTGCTATCTATCATATAGCAAAGCATCCTGAAGTCCAAGAAAAAATGTTTAAAGAAGCCAAAACTGTTATGCCGAATATAGATGATACTCTTAGCGAAGAGGCTATTCGAACTGGTATAAGCTACACCAGAGCGGTACTTAAGGAATCGTTTCGCCTCAATCCTATCTCAATTGGATTCGGACGAGTATTGATTAAGGATATAGTCCTTAGTGGTTATCATATTCCTGCTGGGGTGAGATTGTTTTTTATTTCCTTTTGAACTGTTAATCCATGAGTTGTGCTTTTGCAGACTGTTGTTGTTACTCAGAATATGATCGCGTCACGTTTGGAAAAGCATTTCGATCGTCCGAATGAATTTGATCCAGAGAGGTGGTTGAATCGGAAGAACAACATTAATCCGTACGTTGTGCTACCGTTCGGTCATGGAATGCGGGCATGCGTTGCTAGAAGAATGGCGGAACAGAATATACTAGTATTTCTTTTAAAGGTAGTTTTTTCTTTTGTATTTGCGATTGAGTTGATTTTTTTTTATAATTATTTTTTAGATCATGCGTCGGTATAAGATTGAATGGAAGGGGTGCGACGAAATGGATATTGAGACGCTACTCATCAATAAGCCGGCGGATCCAGTTACTATACTACTTCAGCCAAGAAGTTAGTAACACGCTTGTTTTTAGTTTATAAGTAGAAATAGAAATTGGAGACGTTTTCAGTAGGGTTAGTTACCGCATTTGGTTGAATTTATAAGCATATTATATACTTAATATATTCCAATAGGTGGGAACCCAAATTGTACAGAAATGTTGAAGGTTTTACTGAAGAACTCAAATATGGCATTTGATCATTTTAATGTCGCTTTCGAATAAACTTTTGAAAATTCGAACCCAGATCTTGGTTTTTTGTTGTTTTAGAAAATGTTGCCTTTCTTGGTTATTAAGTTTGCCGCCAATTTTACCGTTGCTATTTTCACTAATTAATCTTTTTGTTTAGCTTCGTACCCTGTTATTCCTCTGACGCGACGGGGTATTGCATTTAACAACCAAAAATATTTCGAATTTCGAATAATTTTCTCATTTTCGAATTCATTCTTTCCCTTGAGATCCGTCACGTCATTATAAAGTTAACAACCAAAAATATTTCGAATTTCGAATAATGTTCTCATTTTCGAATTCATTCTTTCCTATGACATCCGTCACGTCATCATAAAGTCCAGTGTTACTATGTACATTGTAAAATTGTTCTTACAAGCAGCTAGGATTTTTCCCTCTTTTTCGCAATCTCTTAAAATAAATCCCATAAACTATGTGTTTCCATTTTATATTTGTTTTATGGTAAAAGACTTGCTAAATATTAATCATTATTTTAAAGCAAACTATTTTCAAATCATAAACATAATGATATGAATAAATTGTTGGAGTGTACGATTGTCATCACAAATTTTTAAATTTTTGAATGATTTAAATGATTAAGGAACATTTCCAGAGTACATATTATATTGCAAATTTTATAATTCATTAAGTAAATAAGATTCTGAGTTCTGAAATGTCAAATTTTCAGTTTTTATAACTTTCATCACTTATTTTGAAAAATGTATGATAAATTTGGAGTATGCGATAGAAAAAACGTGCCTTTACCCTATGCAGGATGGATTTGAGATGTTAATGTTAGCAGCGTTTTCCAAATATTTTTAGATAGAAGTGTAATTTAAAATTTATAAATTTAACACAAGTTAAACTGTCATTTCAGTAACAAAGTACCATCATTAATTGTCATTTTAGGTAAATAATTTTCTTAAAATAATGGCCTTTTCTCTGATCGCTTTCAAAATGTCAGTTCCTCCTTCAATGCGGTTTTGTAACACAAAATACTTAGTAAAATTTATTGAAACGTAGGTACATACGTAAGAAAGAATTAATAAACAAACATCAAAATTTACATTAAAAAATATTTGTAATCTCGATCTAGAGGCAGATCAATTAGCAATGGCAATTTCGGTCCAATGTCAGCACTCAAGGCCAGACCTATGTCTTATTTTTTGTCAATTTCTAGTCTAAAAGCAATCATTAGAAATGTCATTGAATCCTTATGCAATTTTTTAATAAGTTTTTATTTTCACTCCATGAAATTCCATACGAAATGACAGCCATTGGGGCGAAAGGTAGTCACAATTTAGGTTTACTTCAAAACCACTAGGTAGCACGTTACCGTACCGGGTCCCAATACCAATAATAAAATCTCAAAATGCTGCGCCATATTTGTTTACGTTGAACTGACAGCGCACGCTATCGAATTCGAAGCAACTAAGATTCGATCTCTCTTAACTTTAGGAGTCTTATGAACGCTCTTAAATTTACGCTAGGTTTATGATATGGAGCTCATAGTTTAAGACAATTTCCACAGAATAGTTCAAAGACACCACCACCCTTCGATTTTATAGGGTGGATTCCAAACATGATTGTCACTAAACAAGGAAATCTGCCTTAATAATAACGAATTCTAGTCTCGACTTTAATTTTATTGAAGCTCAAAATTGCGAAATGTGTATGGAAAATATTGCCATTGTGAACTACTTAACTTTAAAGGATACATTTTAAGAGCATCATAACTCTACAAATAAAAGTGTTGTAGGTAATGTAGGTAGGTACTCACCGTCACCATTCTTCCTAAAATCCAAAAGTGTGCGTTTGCTTTTATTACTTAGTAAATCTAAAGGTAATAATGATTTATATGAATCAATTGTTTTTCTATATAAATTTTATTTGTTTTGTTTTATTATATAAACTATACGTAGACTACGAACAAAACGTGAGGTGAAAAAATATTAAATATAATAAATAGTTTTTGGATACGAAAAATAAAAAGAATTTATTTTTTTCGTTTTATTAAGTAGGACGCTTTCGAATGACATTATACTCAATCGAAAACATTATACAAAATTAAAATAAAAAAACAAATTAACAAAAATGCCCATACAGCACTATAGTATTTGAGTATCAATTTTGTGTAGAAAATAAAGCCATTAACTTATTTCTTCGTTCGGTATATGTATTATGATTACTTACAAGGCATTTGCTTATGTTTATTGGGTTTCGAACAAACTATTATAATATATAACAATATTGATTTTCGTAGATCATAAGTCCTTGGTTTCAGTTTATAATAACTAATTAGATATTATTTCGTGTATGCTTAACATTTATAAAAGAAAATTACAATACATTGGTTACATTTTTGTTAAAAGTTCATTAAGAATTTTTACATTTTCACATACATAAGACAACATTATGACAACAACATCCTGACAATCTAAAAATGAAAACAAAAGTTTTCAACATATATTTATAGCTCTTTTCGAAATATTTATTTATATTTTTTAATGTTTTTATACATTAACAGATGGACAGTGTTGTTTTAAAATCAAACTACATTTATTTTAAACATTTTTTATTACTATTACAATATGTTATATCTTGTGAGTTGGTGTTTTTATATTATATACGATCGATTTTGTTTTTATTCGCTGCCTTTATGTAGATTGTTTTCAGTAGCAATTAGCGAGTGTGAAAATAGAACAGTGATACTAAAAAGGGCGAGGGGTATTTTGATTGGAATGTTCTAGTGCTCTTCAAAAGGAAAATAAAATAATTTTAACGGTTAGTAAAATACGATTATAAAAAATCAGTAAAATCTTATATAAAGCTAAAATATCAGGATCTGCAAAGTTATAGGTACATCAATAAATAGGTCAATAGTAGGTATCGAATTCTTTAAAAATTTACATAATTTTGTTGGTATTTGACATGTTCGCGGGAAAGGTTTAAAGTACGACTTATACGAATTTTATGAGTGCATTTAGCTTATTCGCAAAAGCGCGGCATATCGCTTTTCATGACAGATTTGTATTTTTGTATATTTCCAAAAGTGATAGCTTTTTAGGTGACGAAGCACCATTGAAAATGCTGACAAACTGTTTGAGAAAAAAATAGAAAATCAGAATGGAAAAAACTGGAAATATAATTTTTGCCCTCGTTCTTATTTGAGAATATTATAACCAAAAGCGACGACGGTCGAAATTGAGGTATCGCTTTCAATAAGATCCGCCGCTCATTTTGGAATAACTCCCAGGTTTAATTTTAAGAACTCACAATGTCTATTTTCAACATAATAAAAATGCTAAAATCCCACCTAAATTTTGTCATGGATATAAGGGTCACAGAAACCAGATGTTCGTAAAAAAATGATTTCCTTAAAAAATTTGTTGAATATAATTCCAATGTGACTGTATCCATTTAATGCATATGTATAGGTGTACCTACATCTGCTTATTTTGTTTTTGCATAACTTAACTTGCATAAGTTCTTTAGTTCATTTTGTTCCTCCGCACGAAGCGCACGTAATAAAGATTTATTTTTCAAAGCAGTTTGGTTTTTACTTTTTTCTTTTGGACTCGTAATAAGGCTTTCATCATCAGGTTATGGGCCCAGAACGAGAGTTACAAGAGTGTTAAAAGTAGTTTGTTGATAAATAATATTACACGAGTTATTACGGATTGTGCGCGGTTATCATGAGTTCCATCTATCAGATCGAGAAGTTAGATGAAGGAAACTATGACACCTGGAGCATTCAAATGCGCAGTGTATTGGTGCATGCAGAGGTGTGGAAGGTCATAGAAGGAGCGCGGCCGTTGACAGAATTGGCTCAGTGGGATTCACTCGATGAAAAGGCGTTGGCAATTATTACTTTGAGCGTGAAGCCATCACAGTTATGTTACCTCAAGCAAAGCAAGACTGCAGCGAGTGCTTGGAAAAAGCTCAAGGATGTCTATCAACCCAGTGGACCGGTAAGAAAAGTTTCGCTATACAAAAAGTTGCTTGGTTTACAGATGGCAGATGGAGAACTTATGTCTACCTATATCAATACGTTTTGTTCAACGATTGACAAGCTGGCCGAGGTGGATATTAAGCTAAGCGACGAGCTAGTGGTAATAATACTGCTATCAAGTTTACCAAAACAATACGAGAATTTCGTCATGGCCATGGAAACGCGCGACAGTTTGCCTTCTCTGGAAATATTAAAAATTAAATTGCTAGAAGTAGGGGAGCGAAAAGAGAACGAAGAAAAACCAACACATAGCAACGAGCAGCAGGCATTTCATGTGAATACAAAGACGACACGTAAAAAGGAGAAAAGAGATATTGTATGTTTTAAATGCGGACAGCGCGGCCACTACAAGAATCAATGCAAAAACAAGGGTAAGGAAGAAAAAGATACGACGAAAACTCAACAACAACGATCGTTTACCCTTCTTGCGGCAGCAGACAAGTACAATCTGGAAAGTTCAAGCTGGTGCCTGGATAGCGGGGCGACTATACATATGTGTTGTGTGCGTAGCCTTTTTACGAATTACGTTTCACACACAGAGGATGTAGTGTTGGCTGACAACAATGTAATACAAGCAGAAGGCAAAGGGGACGTCATACTTCAAACCGATTCGTGTGAATTAAAGTTGGAGAACGTTTTGTATGTACCTGGCATGAGGGGTAACTTTATGTCGGTTAGTCGAGCCGTTGAACGGGGTTGCACAGTGATCTTCGACAACAAGAATGCGTTTGTATGTCAACAAGGTGCGCAGATATTAAAAGCGCAGAAAAAAAATAATCTTTTTGTGTTCGAAGGCAAACGTAACTTATGTTTTGGTGTGACTCAGCATAGCGCAAAAGTGTGGCATAACAGATACGGTCATTTAAATTATGCCAGTCTGATGAATCTTGCAAAAAACAGGATGGTACTTGGTATAGATAACTTGGATTTCTCAGACCGTATACAGTGTAGGACATGCATGAAAAGTAAAATACACACACAACCGTTTCCAGCAGCGTCAGAAAATCGAGCAAAGCGACAATTAGAGCTCGTACATACAGATGTATGTGGGCCGTTTGAGAAGCGATCTCTTGGTGGGTCGTTGTATTTTTTAACCTTTATCGATGACATGTCTCGGCGCATATTTACATATTTCCTTAAATCAAAGGATGAGGTATATGACAAATTTGTTTTGTTTAAGAGTATGGCAGAGCGCCAGACTGGGTGCAAAATAAAGGCTATACGCAGTGACAACGGGCGTGAATACATTAACAAGCGATTTGATGATTTTTTGCAGCAGCATGGCATAGTACGTCAACTTACGGTCCCGTACAGCCCACAACAAAATGGGGTGGCAGAAAGGGCGAATCGTACTCTTGTTGAGATGGCAAGGTGTTTGCTTGTGCACTCTAATATGGCAGAGTTTTTGTGGGCAGAGGCAGTACAGACAGCCTGTTATATACGTAATAGATCGCCAACTGCAGCTTTAGTTGGTATGACTCCGTTTGAGGCGTGGAGCGGCAGAAAGCCCAATGTGAAAAATATGCGTACATTTGGGTCAATAGCCGTTGGCTTAGATAAAACTCGGCACAGTAAATTTCAAGCGAAGGGCAAGGAGTATCGTCTGGTGGGATACTCGTTAGTATCGAAAGCCTATAGACTATACGATAAAGAAAATCGTCAAGTTGTTGAAAAACGCGATGTTTTGTTTGATGAACCTTGTGATATTGTGCAGACGCCCGACCAGATAGAGTTTGACATACCAGCAGAAAACTCACCAACGGTTATGGAGCAGCTTAGTTTGAAATGTGATGACGATATCCAGGAAGAGCAAAAAGGGAGATCCAGCGACAGCGAATCCGTGAGCGAAGACTACGACAGCGCATCAGAAGAGCCGAAGCAGCCAGAGGATGTGGTTATAAAAATCGGTCCAGGTAGGCCAAAGTTGGTTCGAACTGGCCAGCCAGGGCGTCCAAAAAAGGTCTACAATGTTTTGAACGCGATGCATGTAGAGGAGATTCCGTTGCCGCAGTCTTTCGAGGAAGCAAACAGCTGTAAAAATGCTTCATATTGGCAGGCGGCCATGAACAAAGAATATCAGTCGTTGGTGGCAAATGGCACATGGACATTGGCAGATCTACCCAAGGGCCAACAGGCGATTGGTTGCAAGTGGGTGTACACCATCAAGAGGGACAGTAGCGGCGGTATTGAGCGCTACAAGTCACGTTTGGTAGCAAAGGGCTGCTCGCAGAAATTCGGCGTAAACTATACCGAAACATTCTCGCCTGTGTGTCGATATGAATCGATACGTATGATGTTGGCTCTAGCTGTTGAGATGAAGCTTTATCTACACCAAATGGACGTTTGCACGGCGTATCTGAATAGTGAATTAAACGACGTGGTTTACATGAAGCAGCCTGAGGGATATGCAGACAACACGTGTGGTCAGAAGGTGTTAAAACTCAACAAGGCGATATACGGATTGAAACAAGCCGGAAGGGAGTGGAACTCCAAGTTGAGCGCAACCTTATCCGATATTGGGTTTACTCCATGCCAGAACGAGCCTTGTCTATATAAGCAAGACATTAAAGGTAATCTTTGTCTGATACTAATTTATGTAGATGATTTACTTATAGCGTGCCAGAACGAGACGGACCTTGTAAGAATCAAGTCAATGATTGCAATGAAATTCGAATGTGTAGACAAGGGTCCATTGAAGATGTTTTTGGGCATTCAAATTGAGCGTGATGGCGACATAGGCGATATTTCAATGAACCAGAAGCTGTATATAAATGATATGTTACAGCGTCACAACATGCAACAGTGCAGGTCTGCAGCAACGCCTTTAGATGCGGGTTTCCAAGTGGCGTGCGACAGCGAAAGTTGCGTGAGTGAAGATTCGCGAGCGTATCAATCAGGTATTGGTGAGTTGATGTGGTTAGCATTGACGTCTAGGCCCGACATATATCATTCAGTTGTAAAATTGGCTCAAAGAAACAACAATCCACATAGAGAACATGTCGCAGCTGTGAAGCATGTAATGCGTTATCTAGCATCTACGATAGATATGAAGCTGAACTATCGTGCTTGTGGTCAGGCGCTTGAGGGCTACGTGGACGCGGACTGGGGTGGTGATGTAAGCAATCGCAGATCATATACCGGATACGTGTTTTTCCTAGCAGGCGGTCCAATTTCGTGGAAGTCAGAAAAACAGGATTGTGTGGCCTTGAGTAGCACAGAGGCAGAATACATGGCCTTGTCTTCTGCTACAAAAGAGGCGCTGCATCTAAGGCGTTTCCTGATTGAGATCGGCTGTGGTGATTCAGGTACACCGACTGTCTTATATGGTGACAATCTCAGTGCACAAAATCTGGCTAAAAACCCCGTGTACCATGCCAGGTCAAAGCATATCGACATCAGGCACCATTTCGTTCGAGAGGTTATTCAAAGTGGCGACGTCGAGCTGAAATACGTTTCAACAAATAATATGATAGCGGATGTACTCACTAAAAATTTGTCAAAAAATAAGCATTGTCACTTTGTAAAATTAATGAGTTTAAATTAATTAATGTTAAATGTAATTGACAATTTATACAGATTCACATTGAGGAAGAGTGTTGAATATAATTCCAATGTGACTGTATCCATTTAATGCATATGTATAGGTGTACCTACATCTGCTTATTTTGTTTTTGCATAACTTAACTTGCATAAGTTCTTTAGTTCATTTTGTTCCTCCGCACGAAGCGCACGTAATAAAGATTTATTTTTCAAAGCAGTTTGGTTTTTACTTTTTTCTTTTGGACTCGTAATAAGGCTTTCATCATCAAAATTCATAGACACCAAAAGTGTTTTATTTTCCTTGCGCTTTCTTTTTTACTAATCTTTAACTTAAGCAACACTACCTGTCAAAATTTAGCTTGAGAAAATGTTCCGAACCATTAATGGGTACGATCAATTTTGATAGATATTTGACAAACAGTCTTAAATAAAATGCAGCGTACAGCCCGGCTAAATGGATTCGCTTAAAATTAGCTCAGCTAAATGTTGGACAGAAATTTGTATGGGAGCTAATCTTTAGCTCGAGCAGCGTACCTACTACGCTTGAAGATTAAAAATAAATATTAGTAATACCCAACCATTTTCGTTCTGCTTCCAATGGGTTTTCTTTCAAAACTAGCTAAGCAGATCATCGAAGCTTATCATCGAGCACTAGAAACTTTAGACTTTTGAAAATCATTTATAATTGACTTAACTTTAGTAGGTGTTTGTAACTTTTTGAAGTCAAACGATTTGAAATGACAGTGAACCCGTAGAAAAGAAATAAAATCGTTAACAAGAGTCTGAAAAAAAGAAATCTTAATACCGTTGTTAGAAGGAGACAACACATGAGTCGTATACGACAAACGCCAACGGGAATACGGGTGAAAATTCAAGATTGTAAAAGTAACAAATTCATCGAATTTCCTCATCACCGCTCTTTAAATTTTCTTTAAAACCAAGAGGCTCCTTTTTGGAATTAATTAGACTATATGACAACTTATTCAACGACTAAACATCCTCCGTAAAATTGGACGGTATTACGATAAAATAGCTCTTTCTTTACCTTTTCGTCAAACCCCACTGCGTTATAGTCAAAATGAAGGACCATCAACATTCTCGCAAGGGAAGTGCAATGTGGTTGCCGCCTTAGGCGATCAGCCTAATCAGCGAATCAGCCAATGTAAAACGAAAAATCATCAAAGGACAATATCTTAAATCAAGCTACCAGCTTGTCTTATAATGTGATGATGCCTGTTGACAACTGGCTGAAGAAGACCTGTTTCGTCCTAACAAAATCCAGAACGAACTGAAAATTGTGGAAAACTAAGAAGAAGGGAAGCAACATATTTAGATGACAAAAACAAATTGTTTGTGGTCTGTATCTGGGTATTTTTGAACTATGATCAGGTAAGAAAACAAAAAAATCACAAGAATCTCGTCAGAAGCGTTAGCTTGACTGACTAAATCTATAGGTATAGTATGGATTACGGATATTATAAGTTTTGAAGTTATACTTCTTACCGGAGTTCCAAAAGTTAAAAGGGTAACGCGTTAACCGTTAACCATTCAGCGATCTTGAGATACATTGTTGACACAAAAAGTTGACATCTTTCGTTACAAATTTTTAAAATTCAGCGATCTGATTTACATTGCTGACAAGGGAAACATTTTCATCGGAGTTCTTTCTTTCCCTATCCTCATTAAATTCTTCATTTTCATCACTCCCCTCGTCTTGCTAAAAATACCCTACTTTCACACTATCTTTCACTAATTCGAAGAGAACCCGACCCGATCAGACCGCTGAATGGTAAACATTCGGGGGGCGAAATTATTTGCGATTGGTGTATTAAATCGCTCACATCGGATCCATGGGCAGCTGGCTTGAGAAGGGGTTTTTGAGGTTGTGGCTAAAGGGTAAAATAGGTTGATTTTAAGTGAGTGCAAGGGATAAGGGATTTTTTGATGGAATGTACCTTTCTTTCTTCAACTTCCTTAAGATTCTACGTGTTTCGCCCGACGTGACTCCAAGCCCATTCTTCCTATGTATGCAAAGTACCTACATAATGCCTTCTGTGGAGCGTAAGCTGTAAGCGTACTGGCGGCAGTGACCAGTATTGACCAAGCTCAATTTTTTTTTGTTGCGATTTCTTGGTTATGTTGTTTTTAGTTGTAATTTCTGGGCCACTGTTTTGTCTCTACTGCACTCCCATTTCGAAAAAAACTGTACATAATTAGACCGCCAAGTCCGCCCACAAACGGAACTCCTACCTACAAACTACCATTAAGCCACGCCATTAACGCGCACATCCTTTAACAAATCCTCGGCTCATGGTCGGAATTCAAGTGTGGGGGCTGTTTTCTGCACACGTATTAACAAAAATGGCAATTAAGAGTGGATTTTTCCAGGAAGAATCGAGTAGGTCCACGGAAATTGGTGGGCTAATTACACAGCAGTGAACGTCAAAAGTTTTCATTTGTCTTTAGAGTTTAGAAATAATTTTTTTAAACGTCTATGAAGTAGGTATTTTATGCTATCGAAATGATATATGTTTTCTTATTGTTATTTTGTCATCAAACTGTTTACAGATTGTTGGTTTTTAAATGAAATAAATCTTAAAAGAGCTTCGGTGTTCACTCACTTTTGACGCTCACTGTAGATATATACGTAGTATTTGCCCTTTTTTATGAAAAGGTTTTGCTTCATTCAAGAGAGATTTTTTCAGTATCTATTATATCTGGAAAATAATTTCATTTAAATGGCTGTCATCAGTGTCACCCTGTATGGAAATAAACAGGGTATGTGAATAAGACATCCTAACCATAAGGGAAACTAACGCGGAACGCAGGTGGAAGGTCGTAATATTACGTAATAGAATGACTAAATTTAAACAAAAATACTTGTATCAATGTCACAAAGTATCACCTACTTTAGTTGTATCCATGTTTCATAACTGTTATACAATTTGAGTACCTACACGAACAAACTGTCATTAAATAGTTACCTAATTGAATCTGATCAGTTCCAGTGTTTGCTGTATGGTCCCAACTCGATACTGAAAATTAAATGTTTCCTTTCACAAGTAAAAAAAACAACTGTTGCCAGTCACTACGCTATCTTGACTATATTAATCAAGAAAAAATATCCCTACGTAATATAAAGAATAGAGCAAAAGCTACCGACCCTGTTATCCTTCTCGAATTTTGTCTAATATGGCAACGTTTGGTCCAATAATAATAATTAATATTCTTTAAGTTTCATCAATATTATTATTTATAAGTATACCTACTTGTAGTTTTTTTTTCTATAAGGCAAGTTAGCTATACATACTCTACAAATTATTTTCTATACCCTTCCTCGTGTTTGGTTTTTTTTTTTGTTTAAGCAACTATTGTATATTCTAACAAAGTCTATAAAGGAAACCAAGTAAGTACGGGTGAACCTAAAAGGTTTGAGACTTCCAAAGTCATGGTATAACATTATGGCCTACATGATTTATCGCATTGTAGTACATTTATATATGGTATATGCTTGTGATATATACAAAACCTTAATCTAAAATGTCGTTAAAATAAAATCCTTATCGCGTCCTGCCTACAGTTCTAGCAGCAGGACCTCCTCGTGCTAGAGAATATTCAGTGTAGATGAGTCCATCATTCGATCGTCGTACAAGCTCAACGTTTTTGATGCACGAACTTTGCGCACAGATGGCGGTACATCTCCAGGTGTCTTGACACGCTGACTTGGATTACGTAGGCGATGATCGGTAGAGTTACTGCGCGCACTAAAGACTTCGCGGAATAGCTCAAGGCTTCGCTGTCGTACGATTTGTTTTTCCTCGGATGGAGTAAGGATTGGCGGCGGCACTTTGGGAATATTTTTCATGGCGCTCGTTGAGTGAGATAGCACCATGCGTGAGCTGTTGTCCTCGATGGCAATGTGACTGTTTGGAGGCTCTGGAGGGTATTTCAACGAACAGTGGTACTCCTCTGAGATACTTTTTATTAAATTCGATTTGTTCTCGGGTGAGAGTCCATTGACTCGGACAGTGATCGGCACTAGGTCGAGGTTGTTCGGGCGTCTTGTGTTCGAAGCGTCAATTGTAGTGAGGATACTGTTCTGACAGTTGTGATGCTTTGTCTCGACTAGATTGACTGTTGTATTTTTGGTGGGGGAGGTGATTTCTGGTGTTTTGATTGGACCACGATTATCGACTAGGTTTGACTTTTCATCAAAACTCTGGTAGAAGTCCTTGCGGAAGAGTTTCTTTTGGATGAGGGCTCGGACACCATGCCAGCCACGGAGTTTCTTATCAGTATTGTTCTGCTTGGGAAAACCTTGACCCATGTGCACGGTGTCTTGAGTGAGTTTCTTTGAATTCGACGAAATGAGATCCTCCACAGAGACGTCGTCCTCTAAGCAAGAGAAGCTGTTGTCTTGAGACTTGTCTTGAAAGCTGTGCTTCTTGCTTTTCTCTACGAGAATTGGAGCTGGTTTCAAGGCAACAGGTGCCAGGTTCCGCTCTTGACATGGATTTCGGCCTTGATATGGCTGAATTTGCTGCGAGTAGATGAGATGATTCTTTTCTGTCGCAGAGGTCGAGTGGAGGTTGACTATTGGCGAAGTCGCATCGTTGCCACAGCTTCGTACTCTGGGAATGATTTGATTAGGGGGCGTGACAATGTTTTGTTCGGTTTCCAAATTACAGGAGTTCGAGGAGAAGCTGCGAAGTCGCCTTGTAGGCGATTGCCCGACAAAATTGTTCGCACTCAGGGGAGGACTGGGGCCATGTCCGAGACTAATATGCGACCGTGGTCTTAAGTTGCTAAGCTCATGCATTCTTTCTTCGGCGCAGAGTGAGGTAAGTCGTGCTTCTGCGTCGTGGTCCCAACAGTCCTCGCATGTGTCTCTAATCAGCTTTCCAGCAGCGGCACCACCCCAACCGGCAGGGAACAAAGGCCGGGCCTTATGTCGGGCGACGAGTACTTGCATCTGTTCGAAAGTCGGGTGTTTTCCCACCTCGGCCTCATAGGGAGCCCTATAGGCAGGTACTCCCTGGCCACAGGCATAGAAATCGCTACACCTGGTGCACAATTCCCAAAGCACCAGACCGAGGGAGTATACATCGGTTTGCTTTAAGGCTGACTCGCAGTCCCTCAAATTTACAGCTCCTTCGAGAATCTCTGGCGCCATATACCGCAGTGTTCCGACTTCGTTGATGCTTTTCGTCTCCGCTAACGCGATTTCACCCCTATACTCGTATTTTGACCCAAACACCTTTAAGCCAAATCCAAAGTCCGCAATGGAACAGGTAAGGTCCGCATTCACCAGAATATTTCTCGTATTCAAATCCCGATGAGCGATACAGGGCTTCAAGTCATCGCCTCTTTGTAGCTCCGTGTGGAGATGCGACAATCCGCGGGTGATTGTCTTGGCCATCCTGCAAAACGTGCTAAACGACAAGGTGTTGCAGATCAGCCAATCCTGAAGGCAGCCCAAAGGTGCCAGTGAGAGGACTAAAAAGTATTCAATTTGATCGTCCATTGTGCGCCTTTCATCGCAACCTGAGGGATAGGAGGAACGTGTCAATTTAACGACTTTATAATGTTCAAAGGGTTCACTTACCAAAGTACGACAAAAGCGACGGACAATCCATCAATGGCAACGAGTAGATGTTCTTTTCGTTGATAAAACATTGCTTGTGTTGCGAGGGAAATATTTTAACCGCCACTTCCTTCTCGTTTATCATACCCTTCCAGACGGTGCCGTACTTGCCTTGACCTATCATTGAGCACACTTTTAAATTATCCACATTATGTAGATTTGAGCTATAGCCTGGTCCTGATGGAGACAGTGGTGCCGCCTCTGGTCCTGCCACATTGCGAGGTTTCTTACATCTTACAAATAGGAACCCAGAAATGAAGGAAACTACTCCAAGGCCGAGGGCCACGAAAAATAGAGGACTCATCCAGGAAGCATTGTTATTCGACAAGTGACCAATATCCCTGCCTATGGATATGATTGGTTTACTAGCCTGTAATAATAATATAATATATATGTATTAAAAGGTATTGTGGATTGGAAAAGCTTTTTCGCTAAATGATAAATACACACCGTCAAAGGATAATTGACGAACATATTCTGATTGCACAAATCACCGGAACAACAGCAGTAATACATTTCCGATCGCTTTTCACCTATACTCATGCACTCTTTCTGAAGGCACGTGACATTTCTGTCACCATTTTCTTTCCAGCAGCCTACATTGCGGAAAAAAAATTATGCTTCTGCATTTTTTTTGATGGCCCAAATAAATATAGATTACCCTGTTTGACTACTTTTGTGCCATTTCCCAGAAACCATAGGCCAAAGCAAAAGTCGAAATCCTTGGGACATTCGACAGTATTACTGGATCCACCGACTCCAGTAGAACCCGTTGACGCAAGCACTTCGGGTGCTGCACTGGATATATATTCGTAGTCATCATCGTCTTGAGAAGAATCATACTCTGGAAATTGAGCGCAAATTCTCGATTTTGGCACTAAAATGGAAATTTTTTTTTTAAATTACTTCAAAAATTCAATAGAAAAGGTTCTCAAACTTACGAGCCACACTATTTGCTGCTAGGGCTATGACGACAATCCACACAAAGTTACTTGTTTCCATTTTTAGAGAATCGATTAGTTATTTATAAATTGATAGTTGATTCAGCTCGATAATCAGTAGAAGAAGGTCGATATAATTACACTTTCAGGTTGCCATTGTGGTTGTGGGTAGCTGTCATATTCCTCATCATTCCTGCAAAAGACGGTTTTGTATAAGAAAAGGTTTGAAAGGTTTTTTTTTTTTTGAAACTATGAACATAGTACATATAGGTAAAATATTAAAGGTAGTGTAACTACATATAGGTAAATTATTAAAGGTAGTGTAACTAAGTATGTAAATGATTTTTGAAATCTGTCATCATACTAAGCGCTACATAATAGTTCCTATTATAGCTGTTCTCGAAAACTACACTGTTTCCGTTACCCTCCGTCTTTTCCCGAAGAGAAACTGTCAGCCTTTCGATGTCAAATCTGTACCAGCCACCCTCCCTACAAGCAGACTGTCAGAGTCTACTAACGGGGGGGTTAGACTTCTTCGACCACCCTTTCACCTTCCCCGAAGACTAACTGCCACCTGGAGGAGGTGACTACATCAGATTCATCTTGAAACATAGAACATTCCGTCAGGGGCAATAGGGGGTGGATTAGACTTAGATTCCCCGAAGGCAAACCGCGACCTCCTTTCCGGTACCAAGCAGTATTGCTTCAATCAAGTTTTTCTGCTCCGCACCAGTCTATCTTCCTTGGGATATGGACTGTCATGAGGCAATAGGCAGGGGGCAGACTGTTAGGGTCACCCTCCGTTTTTCCCTGAAGACATACCGCCACCAGAAGGTGCTAACTTAATTTTAACCTATTGAGTTAACTGCTGTCGGGTGGTATCACAATGGACCTAAAAATAAATAAATAGGCGGCGCAACAGGCGGTAGACACCCTAGGCCTAGCTTCTCGCAACCATTCGTTTTGTGTGGGTTTCTATTTTTGGAACGAATGGAGGGGACCTACAATTTTTATGCCGAGTCCGAACGGCTGAATTGAGAAGCTTTTTCAGGACAGTCATACTCTCGGATGTTTGTCAGACGTTCGCGAGAGGTGGCGCAGTAGAAAAAACCTTAAGATGTAATTTGTGTTTTTCCGGGGATCGAACCTGGGATCCCTCGCACAGTAGTCCAGCACACTAACCACTGCGCTGCTGCTTTGAGTGCAGATGAAAGGGTAAAAATGACTGCATACAAAGAATGTAACCTTTCTGATCGGGAAATTACAAGAAGAATTGGCGGTACAAATACGATTATCCACAACTTCCTAAGATTAGGCGAAAATTATGGAAAACTTGCCACGTCGCCAGGTCCGATTGATATTCCATGAAGCATGCAGAAGCAAACTGTTTTCTTCCCAAATAAAGGCCAAATTAAACTTGCCTGTTTCAAGCGTAAGACACATGACAAACGGCTTCATGAAGAGGCAAGAATAGGACGCAACTTCGGTGGAGGCAGTGTTATGATTGTGGAAAGACTAATATACATTTGTACCTGGAAGAATGAACTCTGAAATTTATATGCAAATCTTGGAAGAAATAATGATTGAAAAAGTTGAGGAGTTATGCGGAACGAACTTAATTTTCCAGCAGGATAACGCTCCTATCCATGTCTCTCGCAATCTGAGAAATTGGTTTGAGGAGAAACAATTAAGAACTATCTCTCGATTGGCCGTCTCGAAGTCCCGACTTAAACCCAGTTGAAAATCTCTGGGGGATCCTAGCAAGGCGTTTTTATGCCAATGGACGACAATTCAACCATGTTCAAGAGATTCGCGAAGCCATAATTGAACAATGGGTTGCGATTACTACAGCAGAATTGGAAAAGCTTGTTAAATCAATGCCGAGAAGGATGCTGGCTACTATAAGAGCAAATGGCAGGTCGACAAAATATTGCATTAATAATTAAGTCCTGATTTTACAATTTCGCAAAATAATTTTACATTATTTTTAATTAAAAAATTTGTGTTTTTATGGGAATTTACACTTTTTTATTTCTGTTAAAATTCAGATTTTTGTTAATAACTTTTATTTTATTTTGTTAAAAATGAATTAATTTAGTTTTTTTATAATATCGTGTGATATTTTATATTACTCCATTCAAATAATAATACAGTTCCAAAGAGCAAAGAAAATATTGGTTAAAAACTATGTCGTTTTATGGGAATTTCCACTACTGTATTTTTTTTTCGTGCCTATACTAAGAAAAAATTCGCAACCCTATTTACTCAAAGTAGTCATTAAAATTACTGAAAGTTATGCGCACAATAAAATAACATAATTTTTGTTTATTAAGAAATCGTTTTTTTAAATGTTCAAAACTTTTTAATTTGAAGGCACGAAAATCAAAAACAGTAAAATGTATTTATCACAAAACTACTAAATTAACCCTTTCGGTACATCTTTTTTGTTCTAAAGTTAGAAAAATATTTTATTTCTTTTTGTTGCTACTTAGACTCCTACTAAAAACATTGTAGGGGGAGTAGGGGATGGTGTAAACGCGGGGCCAGTGTAAACAAATCATACTGCTTCTATCCAATACTATGTAGCAATAAATATTATTTGGTAACACTTACGAAATATGAACACGAACACACTATGTAATAACCGTGAAGCTGCGATATCAGTCTGACATTTTATTCAAATGAGAAGGTTTTTGCTATCTCAAAGTAAAATTTGGAAAAAATGTTAAGTTCTGAATTTTAAGAAAATTGTTTAACTATTTTAAAGTGTAAGTGTATATTTTTGTAGCTGCAATATAGAAGTTTTGTATTATTATGGTAAGTTTTCGTTTGATTAACCAATTTTTTTACGAGACAATGTTTTGCTCCTAAAGACCGACTGGGGCAGGTGTAAACGACGAAAATTAATTAGTCTTGGTCAATGCTGACCACAAGGGGCGGCCAATTTATTACGTTGGAAAAACAATTCAACTACATAGCCGATTAGAATTCGACATAACATTTGAAAGTCTGCATCTAAGACCATAAACTTCATTATTTTATCCACTAATGGAGGATATTATTTCTATCGTATCGCGAAGCGATATAACATTCTTCCCAGTCGAGCAAAACAACCCGGGACATCTCGTTCTGCTTCTAGATACGTCTTCAACACCGATTTGAATAATTTTGTATGGTGTTTATATCTACCTCATATGAATCATAAATTTGTTTACACTTACCCCATGAGTGGGGCACATATAAACGATATTACCTTTTTTTTTAAAGCCTAAAATTACTACATTGTTTCTGACATGTCTCCAAACAATTAATTCAAATTGAAGGCCAATGGTTCAAAGTTAAATTGTGTTGGATACATTTTGACAGTAAATGCACCAATTATTAGTGGAAGGCATTTTTTAAAAATCGTTTACACCATCCCCTACTCCCCCTAACATTATTTTTTGTAAATATTGGTTCTAAAGTGGTTTTTGGGAACGTTGCCATATGGCATCAATTGTCTCAAGTGGTAGCAAAATAAATGACAAAATTAATATTTTTGTTTTAGTTTCTTATTTTTATATATTAATTTTTAAACAAAATTGAAAAGAAAAAAGTATAATTATTTTTTTTAATTAAAATGTATTTTAAAAAAAATAAGGATTTTTGAAAATATTAAAAAAAACACATATTTTCATATATGTATAAAAATAAAAAACTATAAAATATAATAAATTGTTGCATTTATACTCGGTTTTCTTTGTTTACTTGAAACATTATAAGTACTACAAATTAAAAACTAAGCATATTCCAAGATAAACACGTGTATTTATATAAAAAAATAATTAAAAAATAAAAAATATTAAAAAAAAATTAAATATTCATAAAAATCTAAGTAATTTTTTTTTAATTCAAGCCAAATTAAAAAGTAATGATATTCAAGACTACTTATGCATAAAAATACTTTTATTTTTATACATATGTAGGAATATATATAATTTTATTTATAGAAATGATGCTTTAAAATGCACCTCTAGATAATATTGATGCCATATGGCAACACAGAAAAGGAAAATTGTGCCAAATTGAATAGACGGAACTTATATGTTTATTTAATTTTTTTAATTGTCCGCCTGATATTAGTCAATCAAATAAAATCGAAATTGATAATCTATTTGATAATTATCAATGTAAAAAAGAAAGAATAAAAATAGTCTTCCGACGAAAAAATTCGAACTCTATTGCAGACCGATCTTTCACGAGAGCTAAAAGCACAATGACGACAACTATCACCCAGTTTTTTTGCTTCTAATTATTAAGCAGATACTCTAAGAAGTTAATCAGAAAAAAGAATAGAAAAAAGATACTCAGAGAGTGAGAATGGGTGTTATGAATATTCGTGTTGCCATATGGCATCAAAATACCGAAAGGGGATGTGCCCTTTCTTCTTACAACGGCAGTAATAGGCTGTATTGAAAATGATTTAGTATCGATTCTGCTCATTGCTTTGAATAGTAGTTATCGTGAATCGACGAAATCTTTAGTCCCCTTTCACATTGTAGGTGACGCTACAGTTCGGGCTGAATTTGGGCCTCAACCAATACGCCTCTACATTTACCGTGTGCTTGAACTTAAGGTCCCATCCACTGGAATCCAATAACAAATGTCTCGGTGAGATAGCTTCCGTTCTAAATAAATCACCGAGTATTCTCCACTTTCATTCCGCACCATGGGAATGGAACTAGATATGGCTCTGTATAGCTCATCTCTAGAAATGCATTCATTAAAATCGATAAACACTAAGCAGTAAACAGTCTTCTGTATTCGGAACTTTTTGAAACAGGCAATTATTGTAAATAGTAGTCAGACTTTTTTAATCTAGTTAAACAAACATAAACAACATACAGTATAATCTCGATAATTCGTACCCCGTTAATTCGTAAACCCCGCTTATTCGAAATAAACTGCTGGTCCCTTGGAAAAATCCCGGTTATTCGTAAAAAAACAGTGCATTTCGGACCCCTCGGTAATTCGCAATAATTTCCGTATGACTTTGCCATTAAACGTCTTATAATTCGTAAGTCTGTGTTTACAACCCCGTTTATTCGAAAAAAAACCTCCTTCCTCTCTTCAATACACTGAAATACGTTTGTTAGGTACATGTTTATGTTTAATTGGAAAGACAGAATAAGAATTTGGTTCTTGGAAAAGCAAAATAGAGCGAGATGGAAAACTCTCACACTTGAGAAATGGGACCACTACTACAATTGGGTGCTGTTTCTGTTGAAATGTTAGTCATTTTCACACATGTATTCACTAACTGACTGATAAAACTTATTATCCCGGTAAATCGAATTTTTATTTTTTAAGTCTTCAATAATTCGTAATCCCGCTATTTCGAAAACCTCTATAATTCGTAATAAACTCTAGGTCCCTTGGCATTACGATTTATCGGGATTGTACTGTATTGTGTATCTTTGTGACTGAGCAGAAATAATAGCTTACAGCTTTAAGTATAATACACCGTTAATTATCTTCTCAACACCATCAACGGCCTTGACTGCATACCCTACTTTTGTTTTTAATTTTGTTAATCTCAAGTCCCGACGATAATTTGCCGATCACGACTTCGAAATTGTAAATTGCTATCACCTAAAGAATTAATTTCTCCTTATCAGGTCAATTGTTTGCATTCCAATATTTAGTCGCAATTTATAGGTATGTACCTAGGCATAGCTACGAGTACATGTACGTCATTAGCGCGGATGAATGAAACGTTACAAAATACGTAAACGAAATATTCTGTATCAGTAGTAATTTATTTTAAATTAATTTTAAGGGCATCGAAGCGCATTGATTCCAAGTTCAATTTTCTGTTTTTATTTTAGCATGGGCCAGGCTAGTCTGATAAACCTAAACAAATTGTATTGTTTTTTTTAATCTTTAGGCAAATAATATAAAATATGAACTGTCTAATATATTGGTCAGAGTCCTTGCAGAAATGTAGCTATTCCAGTTTGCGATGTTCGTAAATTTCAGTCGAATATCAAATTAAGAAACTACTTTAACTCTTATTTTTATATACAGAAAAGTAATAGGTACATAAGAAATATTATGTAATTTAAAAATGGTTACCTATATTCAAAAAAAAAAAAAAAAATCTGAACATGAATTTATTCAATTTCCTGAGATGAAACTTAGGGCTCGCCTAATTTATTATGGTTAAGCTCGAAAATTGTTCGCAATTTTTATTTATTAAACTAACCCCCAGTTTCACACGGGAAGTTTAAACAAACACTTTTAGTTTAAACTTTATTTCAACAATTACATAATTCGGTTTCAACAATTTCGTTTAAACTTTGAACAGAGTTCATTCTTTAGTTAGTTAAACGACAGTATTCTGCAGTTTAAACTTCAGAACACTTTACGGAGTGGAGTGACAGTTCAATTTCAAAGTTGTCGAATGTCAAAATCACAAATATTTGACGTTGTTTTGCGTGTTCTTTGAAAAAAAAAAGCAAGGAACGATTTTCGAAAGCCGTATAAAAGCGAAGTAACTACTGTAGAATACTGCCAAATTCTGAAGTTCAGATTATATTCCGAAATCGGACGAGTTGAACTTCAAACTTAAACTCAAGTTCAGGTTTAGTTGAATTTTAGATTAAACTTCCACTGTGAAACTGGGGTAAGCAAAGAGAGTTAATATTAGGTTAGGAAACGTTATAAGTTTTTTTGTTAAAAAATATCTCAGTTCTTAGTTCGGTTCTACATTAACAGTAACCCGAGTTCAAGCCATATATTTAAAAGAAAAAGGTTGCGGGTTATTTTTATTTCCAGATGATTTAACTATTCGTAACTTAACCTCAATTCTCATACTACGGAATTTGTATTTTCAATATTTTTTTAAAAATCTTTGCCAAAGCAGAAATATTTTATTCCTTAGCGCCAAAATATTTTTTTTTTTTTTAATATACTAGGTATAAGTATGTACAGTCAAAATCGCTTACACCGACCGATTTTTCCCTTTTTTTGGAAATAAGATATTGGTTACAACGACTGAAATTGCAGTTTTTAATCTGATTATAGTGTGGATGTCCAGTGGATTAATTTGTTTGGGAAACTTATCACCAATACTTCGAATTGTTTGTTCACTTGGCACAAAATCATTGAAACACTTTACCGATTCTAATTAAGCCATGATTTTTAAATTAACATGAAAGCGTTATTTACAGTACGGGTAGGACCTTTCGTGAAGAAATATGCCGAAAAAAACATGATTTTCGAAAAATTTTGATTTCCATTCCAATGCTCTTGTATGGTTTGCGAATTTGAGCTGCTGATTGATTCGACTCCCTCTGAAGTTAGTTCCTTTTATTGTTGAAGCACCGAGGAGATTTTTATTTGTATTTGAGTATTGCAGAGACTTTGAACTGATGCAGTATGCAATCGGACGACATACATCTTGTCCATAAGGTGGTGATCTCCATCTTCCAACGTGAAGACACTGCGAACCGCCCAGAAGAAGAAATTCGCCTTAGCACACTTAGACAGAATAGCCAGAGCCTTCAGGGAGCGCTTGAGTATGAAACTCTCCTCTATGCACTCACCTACCACAGACGTCAACAATCAGTGGTGCCAGTATCGCGACATCATCAACGAGGTAGCCAAAACCACTGTAGGGTAGCAGCCACCCCAGAGAAAGAGCCCGTGGTATGATGATGAATGCGTGTACAGGAAAATGGTGACAGAAGATGCACACAAGAAAACACTGCAGCGCAAAGCAAGGGCAGCGAGGGAATAGTATCGAGCAGCGAGAAGGGAGGAAAAGAAGATCCTATGTAGAAGAAAGAAGAGGGCTAACGCAGCTTCCCATCTCAATGAGATCGACGAGTCTTGCGATCGTAACAACATCCGGAGGTTCTATAAAAAAGCCAAGCAACTGGCTGTTGGGTTCAAAACCGGAACGCAGGCTTTTCGAGACAGCGAAAGAAATCTATTCATTGAAGCGCAGGTATGTGTTTAAGCAGCATTTTTAGCAGCTGCTTAATAGGCATTATGTAGAGAGGGTGATAGGGCAAGAAGAGAACCTACGTTCATTCAATGAAGAACCAGTTCCACCACCTAGTATAGAAGAAGTTAGCAAAAGCTTACGAACAACAAGGCCGCAGGCTCTGATAGTTTACCAGAGGAGCTCTTTAAATACGGTGGTGATGTTTTAGTAGGGAGAATGCACCGAATCATCAACCAAGTATGGGTGGAAGACAACATGCCTGATGACTAGACTATCAGCTCCATATGCCCCATTTACAAAAAAGGCTATCCTATATCTTGGAAGAATTATCGAGGCATCCGACGTACTGTGTGGACGTCTTAAATCGTTCTGCTACATACTATTCGGCACGTACCAGTGCGGCTTCCGGCCCGTAAGATCCACTATAGACCAAATTTTCACACTAATGCAAATCCTGGAGAAGACCAATGAATTTCAAGTCAAAACTAACCATCTATTCATCAACTTCAAAGTTCAAAGCCGCGTATGATAGCATCCATCGTCAGGAGCTCTATATGATGGCGATGGCCGAATTCGGAATCCCGGCAAAATTAATTCAACTATGTCGCGTAACGCTGGAAAACACGGGCTACAACGTGCAGTTTGGAAGTAGCTTTTGCGAACTATTTCAAACATGCACCGGATTTCGGCAAGGAGACGCGCTATCATGCGACTTCTGCAATCTCGTACTGGAGCAGATAGTGCGCAGGGTGTCAACACAGAAGGCACTATCTTCAACAGGTCTGTTTAGCTGCTGGGGTATGCGGACTATATTGATATCATCGGTTGTCCCCAGCATGCCGTGGTAGAGCTTTCACGACGATTGAAGAACAGCCGAAATCCGTTGGCCTTGAAGGATATGAGGACAAGATTAAGTACCTACCTACTATCAACAAACGAAGAAGCATCGGTCCACCGCCTAAGACAAAACATCACTATTGAGCAACAATTTAGAGGTAGTTTACCTCGGAGTAAAAATGAACTCCACGAATGACACCCTAGTGGAGATCCGGCGAAGAATTACCATGGGAAACCGTTGCTACTTCGGTTTGGCAAAACATTGGGTTCAAAACCCCTAACTCGATGGACGGAATGTGTGCTCTACAAAAACCTTATCCTGCCAGTTCTGTTTTATGGCGCCTAGTGCTGGACAATAAGCAAGAAAGGAAAGCTGATACTGGGCTCCTTTCAAAAAAAAAAAATACTTGGGTGGATTTTTGGTCCTGTGTGCAAGGAAGGCGAAAGGAGATGAAGAAACAACCGTGAACTCTATGAGTTGTACATAGATGTGTATGTAGTCCAAAAAGTCAAAACACTTCAACTACATTGGCTCGGCCACATCGAGCGAATGGACAATAATGCACCAGCTAAGAAGGTCTTCGAAGCCCAGCCACCAGGTTCCAGAAGACAAGGAAGGCCGAACCTCTGTTTCAAAGGCCAAGCCATAGCGGATGCCAGAGTGCTTGGTCTCGACAACTGGAAGCAGCGTGCCTGGGATCGTAGAAGCTGTAGCCTGTAGGATCTCAGGCAGAGACTCTTCATGAGTCAGGAGCCCGAGAAGTAAGTAAGTACCTATGTATATTACAGCGTAGCACATTGGTAGCCGAATCTTGCTACTTTATTTCACTAACTCTCAATATGTCCAATTTGTATCGAATAAACTTTCGTTTAAGTTAGATGAATGTAGCATTTTGAGGGTCTTCACTCCCTGAGACGAGTTGTGCCTTCAAATTCTAGAATCAAATCTTAGTCCGGATAAATTAGCCAAAAATAGTCAATCGACATGTTATCATTTTTTATCCGAAGTGTAATATCGGTTTTAGTCTAGGTACATAGCGTGATTTTGAAAATGCAAAATTTGTATCTCATATTATCATATTAAGCCGATTCCAAGCATGGATGTTTACGTGTTTGTCTGTTTTAATAGATTTTCTAAGCGTTTTCAATTATAATTATAATGACGGTTTGGTATGCTGTTTTGTTTGGTAGATGAGTAATATTAATAAAAACGTTCCACTATTCACACTTAGTCAAGTATTTAAATAAAGTGCTATATGAACATTGCAGGTACGACCTTTTTCAGTATTCCATTGCTAAGGATGCTTATAGTTTTAATGGCATGATAAGAATATTTAAAGACCTTAAGAACCTCATATCCTTTTGAATTGTTGAATTTAATACTTCTATTTAAAAACTATGCTGTATTTTATAAGCAACAACTTCCTTTAAATCGAAATAATGTCATGTGAATATACATTTATTATACCTTCCAAATTCGTAGAGTAGACTTTTCTTAAATTCAAATACGAATCCACTCAGACATTCTGGTAAAAAAAAAATGGAGCGCAACACTACAATCATCTTCACGTTGTGCCAAGGTTTTCTTAAGTGTTTCCTCAAGTGGATGCGCTAGGCGTCAACAACACCACCAATTAGATATCTACTGCAATGCAATAGTATCGTCGTGTCTTTGTATCTAGATATCGCACAAACACCCAAAACAAACCGTACCCGTACCTACTATAAATGTAGACAAAATAGTGCAAGACACACTTATAAACATGATATACGGACGGCACGGACTGCATTTTAATTTAAAATGAGCTTACAGCAAGCCTATTCTCGACTCGAAAAGTTCACCATAGCACACACAGATAAGGGGTATCGTATATGTGAAGTTGAAGTACCGTCTCCCCTTCAATAACAATGCACACATTATTCATATATTTTTTTTTTTTTTGCTCCAACACTTAGTATGGCTCATAGATAACACTAACAACTAATTGACTATTCACCCGGCTCTAGGTATAGGATAGGCCTTCTCATCTTTGTTCCTCTTTTGCCGACTTTTACTGAAAAACTCAGTTGAAGTATCAAACTGGCATTTTGATAACACAAACAAGAAAATGCTAATAATAAAAGTAACATTTACACAGACCTTATGCCTTATGGACTTATGGGTATGTGTCATTGTTCAGAAAAGAAAAATAATGTAAAAATACAATGCACAACAATGTTAGAAAATATAGTTTTATCACAAGAGTTTGACATGAAGCTATAGTCTATTATTTATAAATAATCCTCAACGAAATTTATTAAAACAATACCTAGGTAGTAGGTACCTACATAAATTAAATGTTTAAAACTATCAACATCACAACAACACAATATGCACGCAAAAACTTCACATCCATGGGATACACGAACTTTAAATTGATTTTTCTAGTAGTTGCACGCATTAATATTTTTTTTCGTTCGTTTTTCCCCAAAAAAATAAAAAGAACCTTCACCTTTTCCTTTCGTTTAATCGGTTCTGATTAAATAACACTTTATAGAAATACACCCACATTCACCAACTATTTGTTAATCGAGTCGAAAATGTTTATGGAATGTTAAAGTATTCATAAGAATTATGTAGAGAAAAATAAAATAAATTATTTATTAGCCCGGCGCTATCATTTGCGAGAGCAACGAAATATATTCAACTGCCAGAGCCAGAGAATCCGGTACTGATTTGTCGTCTCCCCTTTCAAACAAGTAAGCATATAGCTTATAGTAAGACAGATACTTCACAGACCTACCGAACTGTTAGGTGGTTTTCAGTCTCAGTGGTATTTGCAATAGATATCAGACGTCCGAGAATGCTCGGCTTAGATGTAAATTTTTATTTAACTAAACCATAAGTGTATGAGATATGTGTTAATGCTGCACTTAAAATGTTGTCAGTTTTAGTCCTCCTAGACTATGTTCCCATCAGGAAGCGACAATGCTGCCCAAGTGCCCACACCGACAAAAGTGGATCAGAAAATGACAAATGTGGACGAAGTAAATGGCAAATGTTTGTACGAAAAATTTTGCCAAATTTACAGGATGCTTCTTTAAACATTTATGACCAACGTAATTGATCTAATAAGCAAGCAGTTGTAACCATAACCAACACTTTTCTAACCAACCTGTCGCTCTAGGATCTCAGGTAGCAAACGAGGATACAAAATATGCGCATTTAAGAGATTATTACCAAACTAAGGAAAGTGTGGAAGCTGGAACATGATCTGAATTCTCCCTTTCGTACGAACATATTATGAAAAGATGGATGAGGGATCTTGGTTTATGTGTTTACTAGTATTTATCCGACACTTCGCTCCCGTTATAGAAGTACCTAGTGTGGTTTGCTCGATAGGATGAAAAAAAAATTGTTCCCCATAATTGAATCTCCCTTTTCCCGTCGGGCCCCAAGCAAAATTTCCAAAATCAGAGAAATTGATTTTCTTTATTTGTTATATAGAGTACACAAACTAAGTTTAAAGTCGATCGGGTAAAAATTAAGAATGTTACCATATAAAGTTTGACCCCCCTGTAGGAGTTCGAATTTCGCCAAATCGTTTCGAAAGTGCTCACTTTGGCCAAACAAGGAAATTTGTTGGTTAAACTAAAGTTCAACTGAACCTGAACTCAAGTTTAAATTTGAAGTTCAGTCCGGGTTCACAATGTAATCTGAATTTCAATTTCAATTCAACTCAGTTTAACTAGATTATGTAAATGAATAGGATTTGGCAGAATTGTACAGTACTTATCTAGCTTTTCTACGTCAAATATTTCCGTTTTTGACAATCTGGAGGCTTAAACGGCAGAATACTGTCGTTTAACTTAAACCACAGAATAAACTCTGTTCAAGGTTCAAACGAAACTGTTAAACCGAATTAATTTTTGAGCTGAAGTTTAAACTAAAAGTGTAGTTTAAACTTCCACTTGTTAAACTGGACATCACTCATTCGTGAGAACTATCGTTAATGTCACAATTTTATTTGTACAACAAATGAGTTATTACTGCTATCTCAATAGATACCTACCTACCTTCGAGTACTTAGATTTAAAAAGGTGTAAGAACCAACAAAATTCACAAAAGCATAAACTAAAAAAGATGAACAAATTTTGTATGTACTTACATTAAAATTCCTTTATTATGTACATTGACAATACTGATAACAATAAACGAATTAAATTGGTATTTGGTAATCAGGAATGAAATATAATACTCGTATATCAGCCCAAACTTTTTACATATTTTTAGAGAACTAAAATTCAGCTGTATCGTGTATATTTTGAGACAAGTGCCTAATGGTACATAGTAGCTAATGCGCATCTGTCGTCGTGACGCCACTTGGTACCATATAGTCGTTCTTCTCTTCTCCAGTAGTGGGTAGTTGACGCAAATCAATAACAACATGGTATGGTATTGTAAAAGCATTGGCGTGCCATGAATGGGGGGATGGTTTGCTATAAAAGAAGAATGTACGCCATAAAAATTTCTATTTCGCTTTTAAGTCAAATATTTTAGACTTTTTAATCAAAATATTTTAAACGTAGGTACCTATGCAGGTGCATTTTCACAAGAAATAGTATACAAAAACAGGTGGATGTACTTTTATTTAAGTTTCACGAAAACTGCGTATTATAGCGTAACGACTACAATTATTGGCACCCCCAATTTTTGACCCAACTATTGGCACCGCATCATTCAACAGTGATTTTCTCAATAACCCTTTGTTCGAATAGGTCAATTTATTTTTTATTTTGAATTTGCACATTTTTCTCATATTTCTGTGTCTTTGGTTTGGAGACATTCCTTTACGTTTCTGTTTTATAAGTGAAAGTAAAATCACGTGCGACAAAAAAAACAAAACTTCAAAATGTTCAAAGTTTTGGTTAAGGACCTATAATTTTGTAAGCTTTTGTTCACTATACTTTCTTTTATATTTTTTAATGCAAACTTTCTTTATTTACTATAAGAATGCATTAAATAAGTCGTCTGTAATTATATTTTGTTAAAAAAGTTATTGTTTTATTAATAAAAGGGGTGCCAATAATTGGGTTAAAAAAACTGGGGTTCAATTATTGGCAGGGGGTGCCAATAATTACATCCTATGTAGCTACAATTATTGGCACTGCCAATAGTTGTACTTTTGTGAGTGCCAATAGTTGTATCATGCAACCGTTATTCATTGTTTTTTGTGGTAAATGCGTTTTTCTGCACCGTTTTTCCGGTTTGTTCAGAGCAAAAAGTTCTAACATCTTATATGATATCCATAGGTACATATTGCTTAACGGTAAATTTAGGTTGCCTTTTTTGAAAAATACATATTATTTTACTTTTACTTTCTTCTTAAATTCTACAATGATTTAAATAATATTAAAAACACATTTTTGTTTGTTTCCTTTAAAAAATATTAATTTTATAATACTTATTTAAATTAATTAAATTTCCAACGAAGAAAATAATATTTTTTGTTTATTTGCCTTAGGAAAACATGATGTTTTTCTGTTTTAAAGAGTGCCAATAATTGTAGTTTTTGGGGTGCCAATAATTATGTCAGGGTGCCAATAATTGTGGTTTTTGTAAGCTTTTACTAAATTGGCATTTTAAATATATTTTCAATAACTAAACCGTTATTTATAAAACCTAATCAACGAGGAATTTAATAATGTATACTTCTGTATACAACAGATTCAAATAACTCTATAAACAAAAATGTTATAGTTGATCTAAGTTGAAATTTCCTTAGGGGTGCCAATAATTGTAATCACGCTAATGCATGAAGATTGTCTCCTTTGATGGCTCTAAAGTCCGAGGGGGCTTATGTAGATTGTATGGTCTTGCTTAAAGCCAAACACAAACTATACCATTTTAAATTAGCTGTTTAACTAATCATTATGTATCTACCTACTTAACCCTAGAAAGGTAATTATATTTTTTAGTACATTAAAGGTAAACATTCGTCGAATTGACGAAGTAGATATAGTGAATTTTTATAGACTTTTTTTTTAGAAAAAAATTAAAAAACAATTTAAAAAAAAAAACGTTTGCGTTTATATTGAGAAAGGTATGGGTACGGAACCCCTGTTTTTTGCAATCAGTGCATACTTTCTTTTATAGAAAAAATAAAAATAAGAAAATATAACATAAAATCATAAGAACCTAAAAATTAATTCATTAAAGAAAAAAATGAAAAATATCGCAATAAAATAATAATTCATTTTGAGCATTTGTTAGAAAGCTCAACTTTATGCTCCCAGCATAATGCTTTCCTTGTACGCATGATTATTTGGTCATGTTCCATTTTGTAAAGACAATATGTAAAAATAATCCATTTTCTTTACATTTATTGCATCTACGTTCTCCTCTCTTATTTGTTCGATAATTTTGGTGTTATTTATTTTTATACCCTCCACAGGAAGGTATATTCACTTTGTCATTACATTTGTAACGCCAAGAAGGAGTCACCGGAGACCCTATAAAGTATATATATTCTGAATCGATTTAGCCATGTCCGTCTGTCTGTCTGTCCATCTGTCTGTCCGTCTGTCTGTCTGTCTGTTGAAAACACGATAGCGTCCATACGAATCGACCTAGGCGAATGAAATTTTGTGAGAGGACTTCTTTTTACCGTCGTCAGGTTGGTATTGAAAATGGGCTATGTCGGTCAAGTAGTTCTGGTACCCCCCATACAAAATCACTATTAGACCCACGTGTCTCTCTGTCTCTTGAAAGCACGATAGCGTCCAAACGAATCGATCTAGGCGAATGAAATTTTGTGAGAGGACTTATTTTTATCGTCGTCAGGTTGGTTTTGAAAATGGACTATGTCGGTCAAAAAGTTCTGGTACCTCCTATACGAAACCAATATGGCATGGCAAACATTTTGCCATTTTGGCCAAGCCGATGATAACACTTTTACTTGTTTTTTTTTTAATATTAGCTCGATATTAGCGCATTTTTCAATAAAAACAAGACTTATGTAGACAAACTGTTTTTTTTTTTGGAACGAAATTCCACAAACTAGAAGACCTTAGAGATGGCTGGTGTGACACGGAAAGAAGATGCGATCAATTCAATTTGCAACTGTCAAAAAATTATTTAGCGCTATTGACGAGGAGAGTACGATAACTTAGGCGCCAAAAATACAAGCATTTTTTCTATCTCGCTTCGTTTAGGCGGGAGGGGTAATTTAAAAAAAATAATACTTAAAATGAAAGAAAAATATTAAAAATCAATGGCAACACTAAGAACAAAGTACTATAGCATTTTTCATAGCTAGGAATCTCTTCTAAATTGTCTATAGTGCAAATCAGCAAAATTTTGTACATAATGTGAAGTTTTAGGCCAGAGAGAGACTGAAGAATCTTGTTGACATTGGGTAAACTAAGATAATTTAAAGAAAGTTTGCATATACTCAGCCTTGCACCCATGACCCCAAGAAGGGGGGTTGAAGGGGGCAGCATGCGCCCTATACCCATTTAAAGGTGCAAGGATAACAATTTGTACTCTAAGCGTGTGACATATAAAAGTAATTTTCCATTTTCTCAAAAATTATAAGACATAAATCAATCTGTTTTTCAGTGTTCGATTAAGAATTGATTTAGGCAGTAAAAACTACAAACAAATTAAGTATCTATATTCTCAATATTGAAAAAATCAGCATACAACTTTTTTTTTTAATTTTTTTCCTTAAATTTCAACTTTGAAAGCATTTTTTCAAGAACTGTTAATAAAAATAACTTGACTTAAAAATAGTATGAAAGAACAGACTCTTGGCTTTCAAAAATCTTAAAGTCTTTTATTGTGCGTGTTGCCATTGTTTTTTAATATTTTATTTTCATTTTATGTTTCATTTATTTTTTTAATTACCCCTCCCGCCTAAACGAAGCCAGATAGACCCCTTAACGTTCTTCTATACGTTTTCCCTTTCTTTGTCAATTATCACGCTCAGCTCATGATTGAATTATACCCGACATTTTTTTTATTACTTCTGACTGACCATAGCGATGTAGAAAAACACGTCGTTTGTGCTCGAAAAGTATGAATTTTGCGCCTCTATATTCCTAATGTAGCTGATGATGCATTCAGCAGAGGACGTCTTCTGATTAAGGATGTTTTTGACATCATTTTCAACTGAATCGCTTTTTTTGGCCTGTCTAAGAACAGAGATGTTCTCCCAATGTGAGATGCATTTTTTGCGTTTCCAGCTTTGTATTACCGAGTTTATAGCCGATCTGGGGATGGCACAGAAAGGTTCGGGTCCTACTCCTATGAGAGGAGTTCTCGAGCCTTTCTGGCTTTTTCATCCGAATTTTAATTTCATTCAATTCCCTCATGGCCGGGAACCCGCCATAAACAAGTTTTGTTTCTGGTACTAAGTGTTTGGAGGGTGTTAAAGACATAGTCAAGTGTCAAGCCAGTTTTGCAATATCATTATAGAAAAATGAGCTCAAATTTTCCCTGATATGTCCTACCTACATTATAATGATAATTTGCATGTATCAATTTTGACTGTACTTTTGTACGCTGGATGTAATTTCGTTAAAATTCTAGCCGGCCTTCCTAAGCGGTAGTTAAAAGCAAACGATTTGATTTTGGATTAAAATTATTAAAGCACTCACTAGCACGAGCCCCCAAAATCTACGATAGCATATTATTCAACAATAAACAATAATTATAAAACAAGTTCCCTTGCCTACACGCTAATTCAGAGTAGCGTGAGATCAGCAAAACTCGTTGTCGCTGGCATGCCCCTCGTTTAGTAAGAGATACAAATTTCAGATACAAGACAACTCTATTTCCATACCGTAGAATGATAGAATGGTTAAAGTTAGTTTTAGTTCGTCACTGACTCTCTTCACGATCAGTTTTTCAATAGCCGTGTTAGCTGTTCGTGTTCTTTCTCGATTTGATAAGAAAAGTCATAATAATAAAGCCGATATAATGAGTTCATTTGTACCTATTCCCGAGGGAAGTGATTTCCCCATTGAAAACCTGCCTTATGGTGTATTTTCAACCGCAACAAATGTAAGTATTTCAAATAGATACTATGTATCTATACTTAAAACCGCATGTTTTCATGGTTATTTGTGGGGTTGGTTTAAAAATATTGTTTTTCTAATATGCAAATTTTTAGTTGTTATTTAAATCAGTAATCTAGTTTAACTGCTTCGACCGGTAGAATAGACCAACTGTTTTTGATTGCGATATCTAGGTACATAAAAATGTGTCTACAGTCAGTGTAAATTTAATAAACTTTATCACTCATAAGATAAGCATGCTAAGCACTGGCGTTGTTTAATTTACGACATTGGGGGTACTAGTACCCCCATAAAGTATAGTTAAAACTGTTTTCTCAAGTACCTAACCTATAAATTATGTCGAAATTTTTGTAAAAAATGTGATTTAGCATTAAGTATCGTAAGTAATATCCTTTTTTAAAGCCCAAGAAAAGAATCGCTGTTGCCATTGGTGATCAGGTCCTGGACCTTCAAGCTGTCGCCGAGTTATACCCACCAGGAGTCCAGGTATGTTACTTTACTCATATTCGTCTCCGCCAATCTAACCTCACTTATTCACAAGGCTGCTCTAAAATCGGAATCTCTCAACCTGCTCATGGGTCTTGGACATGAAGCGTGGACCCTTGTAAGGAGTACAACAATTGAATTGCTCTTGAAAAACTCTCGCCTTCATAGTAATGTAGATCTTAGAGAAAAGTAAGTGCGGATACAAAAGCTATTTAAAACTGTTAAAAAATGTTAATCTTAGGGCCTTTATTCCTCAATCAAACATCGAACTGCACTTGCCAGCCCAAATCGGCGACTATACAGATTTCTACTCTTCCGTTCACCACGCCACCAATATAGGCATCATGTTCCGAGGAAAGGACAATGCTCTAATGCCCAATTGGAAGTACCTACCAGTGGGATACCATGGTCGCGCAAGTTCGGTTGTTGTTTCAGGCACACCAATCCGTCGTCCGATGGGACAAACTCTACCCGTCGATGGACAACCTCCAGTTTTTGGACCTTGTAAGTTACTTGATTTCGAACTAGAAATGGCATTCTTCCTTGGAGGACCGGAAAATAAGTTAGGCGATCGCATTCGTATCGAAGATGCATGGAAGCACGTTTTTGGATTCACTCTGATGAACGATTGGAGTGCGAGGGATATCCAAAAGTGGGAATATGTTCCATTGGGACCGTTCACTGCTAAGAATATGGGTACAACAATCTCACCTTGGGTAGTTCCGATAGCAGCATTGGAACCATTTTTGATTGACAACTATCCACAGGATTTGGAAGTTCTTCCTTACCTGAGGCAGCAACAGAAGTTCAATTTTGACATCAATCTTGAAGTGGCAATCAAGCGTAGGTCAATGAATGCATTTGATTTGAGAAATCGTTTGATAATGGTTTTATTTCTAGCTGAAAGTGAGCCGGAAACAACAATTACACGCTCGAATTACAATTCCCTCTACTGGACACCATTGCAGCAAATTGCACATCATACTGTTACGGGATGTAACATCCGCCCGGGTGACTTGATGGCGTCTGGGACAATTAGCGGTGAGACCGAAGAATCATTCGGCTCGATGTTGGAGCTGAGTTGGAAGGGTACAAAGACCATCAATTTGAAAAGTGGCGGTACCAGGAAATTTATACAAGATGGCGATGAGATTATAATTCGCGGCTTTTGTCAAAAGAATAGTCTGCGAATTGGATTTGGCGAATGTAGGGGAAAAGTTTTGCCAGCTATTCCTCTTTAAATAAAAGAATTATATGTTTAGCTTTTTTGCAAGTTTTTACAATTTTTGGGAAATATCAGATCCCATCCTATTTATCGTTTCAAAAATCAAACCGCTCGCTATCTATTAAATTATAGCTTTCGATCATTTTATCTTATTATGAATTTGGCAAATGAGTCATAGTTTCTAGACTATCCAGTTTTAGCATATATTTGAAAATACTGTGAGAAAGTCATCATCAAAGTCATCCATCGCCCACCGCATTTTACCCAACCTTGTGAAAAGCTCTATCCCATTGATATGCTAGACTTCCGGCGATTGTCAAGAATGTTCCCATGGTTCAACTAATGCCTGCGAGATCATACAGCCGAGCAAGAGGCATGCTACACGATAACCAAACCCGGAGTCAAAAGCTACCCAAAAGTTAAGACACCTTCGAGTAGGTAGGAAATATGTAAGAGTACAGAGAGACGACGAGAAATGCGGGATTGAGTCGATACAGAGATATTGTTACGTGAGGCATCATACCTGACCAACATATGAAATAGGGGTAGCCGAACGGAAATCCCTCCAACGGTTTGGCCGCTGAGTTTCTCAAATTAAGAGGAAATCTTTCTTCGGGAGCATGCAACAACCCGAGTTGCATACCTATATAGGTAGGTTCGGGAACCGGTGAGGTTAACAAACTGTGTGCGGTCCTTAAAGAAATGAGATTCTTGTACTTCGCAAACTCCTCAATAGCGCATACAAAACTATGATTTGCAATAGTCCGTAAAGGCTTAAAGCAGATTGTCAGTAACCTGATTGGTTTCTATTATATCAGACTCAGCCGCACAATTCATTGATTTTAAGCTTACCTTTGGTACTGAATAGAATAGAGACGAGTTGTATACAGAGAGATTTTAGAGTCGAACTATACAGAGCCATATCAAAATTTGGCACCTCCGCAAAACTCGTCCTTTTCTGTCGTAAATGTTGGCGAGAATTCAACAGTATCTTAAATATAATATTAAAAAAAGTGTTATACAGGTCGACAAGCTAGCTATCTTGAAAGAATTATACGAAACTCGGAAGCCTCGGAGGTACAATCTTTTAAAGTCCTTCAAATTGCTCCTAATATGCCATTGCCATAAAGATAGTTCTTACTTGCTTACTTTTAGAAGGCGCTCTCTTGGATTAAAACGGAAGACTTAGAACCGGAGTTAGGAACGTGTAGTGTCCATATTCACACTACTCCATCTAGCCATCAGAGGACTGATGTTATTATTCGTTATTAAATCAGCTCTTCCTTCAAATCCCGTTAACGCAAAAGGGACCGAAAATCACTCCAAGAATTTTCTTAACGTCTGTGCTTCTATGTCCAACAGCAGGACCGTTTCCTTGGTATTTCTTGACAAGGCCTTGAGTATGGGTGTTAACACACGACAGAAAAAAATCCATCAGAGAGAACAGGAGGACATTAAAGGTATGGACTCATTTGTTTTAATTGCTTTTTCAATGGCCGCGTTCCATTGACCGCTAGTCGTCTATACCACATAATATCCCTGATGGAGGAACGCTGCCGCTAGATCTATAGTGCCAGCGGCAAAGTGACATTAGAATCAGTTAGAATTTGAATTACTTCATCGTCATGAACATCAAAAATGTATTCTGTGCCATCATGCCGCTTATTTATGAATTCACTATAATTTAAATAAACAAATACAAATTGTATTAATTACATGGAAGTTTGAGTTCCCATTTTACTTACCTTATTTCCAATTTAAATTCTACACTTATTCTTTTGCTTGTTTTTTATTATATTAATTTTAGACTTTTGATAGATTTGTTTTGGCATAGCTAATTCGTTATTTTTTTAAATCCAGTAGTTAATTTTACGCTAGATTGAAAAATTTCCCAGAAATGGAAGAGCTCTAGCGCAAATGCTGAAATGTCAGATGTCAGGCCCTCATGTATAGCAATAACTGCGCAAAATTTGTTTGTTTGCGTTTTAGAAATTACCTCAAACTTAAACTAGCCGCGCTATCCGAGGATAATTATTTAGCCCAATTGACACATGGCCTAAATCAATCAAAACTGTCAAACTGAACTGTCACCAAAATCTAAAAATGAAAGCTCTACTAGTCGAGCTTTAATCTAGTTTTATGGAGGATTATACTTTGGTTTTTGTTTGGACATAGATTTGTATATTATTCGCGTTTTGACTGATAAAACTCGAAATTTTAAAACTAGTTTTGGATGAAACTTGAAGTTCATAAAACCAGGAAAAGATTGTGTTATCGGCCGGCGTTAGGAATAGTATTGATGCCTTTTCGAATTATCAATAAAATTAAACAAAAATGCAATAAGTAATGCAATGTTGTACTTCCTTAAGTCAGACGTTTTCACAAGCAGTTTGAAAGCTTTGCTTTAGACATTTTTGCAGAAGAAAATCTGTCCAGAAAGCGACAAAACTATAGTTCTATGACCCCAAAACCAAGAAACCCCAGACCAAAGAGCAAATACCCATATATGAATGATGTTGATCTTCTTTGAACTAGTTTTGGTAGTTTTTTACAAAACTTGTTTTAATGGAATTATTTTTAACGTAAAATATTAAATAAATAGGTATTCATCTTTATATGTATTAAACTAGCGGGCCCGGCAAACGTTATTTTGCCAGCTCGTACATTTTCATTGTCCGTCAATTGTTCTGAGGCCGTTTTATTATTTGAAATTGTATTTATGATTTTTTTTAGTGTTTATTAGATATTTGAAATATTATTCATAATTTTTTTGGTTGAGTGTATATTATTTCAAATTTTATTCATGAGCTTATTCTTGTTTTTTTTTTTAATTTTTTTTATTGTTGTGTGTTAATTAAATGAAATTTAGTGGAATCGGATCGCAGCGCCACCTACCGGGTCTAATTGTGAATCTAAACCATCCTTAGACCCATTCAAACACACACACACAATTTCATTAAAATCGCTCCAGCCGTTTTGGTGAGGTTCGGTTACAAACAAGTACAGACGAATATTGTATAAAGATAAAAATGTTATATTGGTTTGTGGATGCTTCAAAAACTCGATAAGTTTTGCACCGATTGAGCTCAAATTTTCAGAGAATCTTTGATATTGGCTCGAAATGGTTGTTATGATCGTATGGTCAAAATTGGACAAAGGGATGTGGCACCGCCCATACAAAGAAAACATTCAAAATCTTATGTCTCGAAAACCATATTTTATAAATAATTTAATGATAAACATAAAATAAATAAAACACGTGTTGTTTCAGGGGGCTAAGTTATTTAACATTTAAACATTTTAATACACACACATATTATATATATTTTTATGTTTGTTTTTTGTTTTTTTTTTTTCTTAAAGTTGAAGTATGCAAATAACTTGAGATATGAATTATTTTTCTTCGCACAATATTGCCATAATTTCTTCAGTTTTGTTCTTATTAAAACCAACAAGCTTCAAGATTTAGATAGTCAATAACGGTTTGTAATATTATAATAATAAGTATATATGTATACGATATGATAAATATGCGTCACAAAATTTAAAGATTAAATATTGACATATAGATATTGTAACAATTCGCGGATCTGTCACAAAAAGGATGTTGGTTTTTCTTTCGCAAACTGATTTTGAAATCAGCAGCTAACAGAGATGGTGTGTGTTCTAACTTGAATTGTTACTTAAGAATATTTTTTTGTTTAATCATTTTATTTTGTTTTAATGTGACATTTTTTATTTTAATTATTGTCAGTCACAGCGAAGATTTTCAGATCTAGTTCATGGGCATTCTCTGAATAAAATGTTTTTTGTTTTTTTTTTTTACTGTTATCGTCTTGTTAAACATCTACAAAATACTTAATATGTATGTCTTCCAAAAAAGCCAATGTTATTATATTATACTAATGTCTTCCAACAGCATTAGAGCTTAACATATAAACATTATTAAATTGATTATTAACTATATATATGTATAAATATTTTATATATATATGTATATATACTTTTATAGACATGCAAATATGTTAGGGTTTTGTTTTTTCTTTAGTTTGTGCTTATGAAGATGTAAAGGAAATTATTTCAACTGAATGCATTGTTTAAAAATTGATATGCTGATTCTATCAATCAAAACAATAGACTTTATTAATTCCATTCAATTATATTATTATTATTTTTTTATTAAATAGGTTGACTACCATGATTGTGCTTGAAATTGTCAGACACAAAGTGTACTCTCTAAGTCGGGAATGTGTAATATCAATGGACAGTAGATTTTAGTAGTACGTATATTTGTAAATCCAATTGGGGTTAGTTTTTGAGGGCGTGAGTGTTGTGCCTGGAAAACAAACCATGCTCTCGGTTTATGTTTTTATTTAGCTGTGAGACTGAATCTTAGTCCGATAGCAATGGCACCATGTGGAGCAAAACCAAAAAACGACCTTCTCGGAGCCTCTGATACCGTCTTGAGCTTCAATGCTAGAGAAAGAGAGAGAAGCCAATTGAAGTTACAATATACACTGCAGTTGGTCAGCAGAATTTCAACTCAAGTGCCACCGAGTGTAGGTCAATCGAAGCGGCACATGACAGTCAAAGTTTTAATAAATAACGTTTTAAAATGTATATATGTGTTGGTTTTTCTTTTCTCTTAAGTTTTATTATCTAAGGATTTGTACTAAGCCTGCGGCTTAGCACATGGAAGCCCTTTTGTGTTTTGTTGTATTATTTTGAAATCTCATGAACCAAATAGATAAACTACCTCAAATAATAATTTGTTACACTTTGGTAATAATCTTTTTTATACATATATATCGTCTATATAGCATTTTTTAGTGTTTTGCTGTAACATGCTTTTTAACAAATTAATTACAAATTAATTGATTCGCATAGGGATTTTTTTTGATAATTTTATTTTTTTTTTTTTAATTTATTTTTTAACAAAATATATTTAACGTGATTTGTCAATAAAAAACAATATTGCATAACTAATATTAACAAGGCGAAAAAAATTGGTGTTGGCAATTCTGGCCACAGTAAGGTTTTGAAATTAATTTCACACCTAAGAGTAGAAATATTCACAATAAAGAATTTAAAAGAAAGGTGACAAATCACAACTGCACAAAGACCCGCCGTCACCGGTCTTACAGAGGGAAGCACAGAGTGCATCCCAATCCGGTGTTGTTTCTTGGTTGGTGGCAGCAGGATTCAAGGAATGTACGTCGCCGGCTAGTTTTGTGTCCTTGGTTGTGTCTGCGGTCGCATGATCAACGGCCTCGTCGTCATACGTGATCAATAGATTTGGCGGCTGGACCACATTACAGAGACTGCAACCAGCTAGGGTCTCCATGTTGTTGATACAGAATGTATGGCATACCTGGTTCCGATTCTGTACGGAGCGAACCGTTGCGACGCTCGAACATATGCAGACACTCCCACCTGAAAGGGAAATGGTTGCGTTTAAATAAATTTGTCATATACGTTGCAAAAATTGTGCACTATCTTTGGGATGGGTTTTCATAACTTTGATATGATAACTACTTGACATATTGGTAATCTGGAGGCAGAACATACATGACAATAATCGCCAAAACGCATAATTTTCAAAAACTACCGACTTGATTGAGCTCAAATTTACAGATAATGTTTGGTATTGGCCCAGGAGTATTGCTTAGATTGGTCAAAATTGGACAAAGGTGCAAAATTGGTACCGTCCATACAAAACAAAAAAAAAACATTCAGAATTTTATATTTATTACGTTATTAGTGGAATGAGTTTTTCATGTATCTGCAAATTTTATTGCATAAGTGGAGACCGAACTAAATGCTGCTCTAACACACTAGCCCGACGAGTCTTTGAGTCCACCCTCTTTAGTGAACTTTGTCCATTAGAAAGGTTGCCAAGACTCTTTGCATCGCTCTGAAAAGACCCTCTCTATTGATGGTTTAAAATTCTGTTTTAAAATCGATGAAACGATGGTGAGAACCGATTTGAACATTTTGAGTTTTTACTTGAATATGTCCCTTTTGCGTTGAAAGGTTTTGGAGGAGATAATTTAGTCACTGGTGTTTTTGCGAGTATTAGCACAGAAGCGGCAAAAATGGGTTTAGTGCTGACTGATGGGAAAACCAAATACATGCTGTCACTAAGAAGGGACACATAATATTGACGAATCGGACAGAACGTCACGATCGACAGCTAGAACTTTGAGGGGATTAGGGAATTTGTCTACCTCGGCTCCGCTATAAACTCTGACAATGAGACCATAACAGAAATCAAACGGCGCATAAGCATGGACGATAGCAAAGGCAGAAGAAGATCTTCGTGGTCGTTTCGAACGCAAAATTCTTCGAGTGATTTTCGGTCCCGTTTGCGTTGACGAGTTTTGGAGGAGGAGATTTACCAGCGAACTATACGAGCTGAACAGCGGAGCAGAGTTGCCGAAGTGGCACGATCGTACTCTTTGGGCACGCAAATTTATTTGTGGCACGGTGGCACGCAAAAATTGAAAATGACACGTTTTCTTCATTTCTCTTACCTTAAGGACCATTCACATGAGAGCGACCAACTACCTACGAACGAACGAATATTCGCAAGTTTTGACAGTCCGTTCACATGAAAACTTTCCTAGGTCGAAGCAGTTCGTGAATTTTAAAAACTAAATTTAAAAGTAAATCTTAATTCAATACAAGTACATACCCAGTTTCAATGCGCAAAGATCATTACATATCACATCCTTCTTGGGACTGAGTAGGATTTCCGCGTTCGACTTTTGGACACTCACTGGTACCGTAATGGTTGTACAGTAGGGGGTGCATATCTCACCCCCCAGGGCAGCTCTAAAATATTTCAAAATAAATCAAATTAGTTTTTGAATGTTTATTATTAATAAAAGGGTTTCTCATAAATATTGACATAAAAATAAAAATTGACAACAAAACTGTCATAAAAATACTGAGTAGGAAATTATCAAATCAAAATCTCGAAATATCCATCCCCACATATTTGGCAAGTATGTAAATGTAATCGGTCGGTCTAGTCCTTCGATTTTACTCATGAAAAATAAGAAGAACTCTTTCAATATGTAGATTATAGGTACCTACAGTAAAAAATGTATTTTACAAGATGTGCGCCTATACTTGAAATATGTAATTGAAAAAGTTTCAATAATTTTAAAAATACTTTTTTCAATTTCCTAAAGCAGATTAAACTGAATCCTTAAATTTATTCTGACATAAATAATACCAGAAAATCAGAGGCAGCTAGAGCTGACACAGGATGCACAAGAAAAAATATACCTATCCTGACTGGTGAAAAGCCAAGTAATATTTATGTACATCTGCATGAGGACATCGTATAATGCACAAGCACATGCATTTAGGCCACATTACATTGAAAAGTAGGTAGATACTGCATAAAGATATAGCTATATGTCCATATAGTAAAAAGATTTTCACATTAAAGTGTCTTTGCAATCAGTGATTTATTAAAGAGCCGAAAGCAGAAAGTGTCCTTCCCAGTTCTACCTACCAAAGAGTCCTTGTCGCTGGCAATTTTCAAACAAAATGTGTACTGAATAATGTATTAAGTATATTTATGTACTTATGTTGTAGCTACATACACTTGTTCTGATAATAGACATTAAAGGACGAACATGTGGAAAATCTTAATATTTAATGGACTTTCGATGTAAACTGCAATATGAACATTAAACATGTCATATTGTTTGAAACTAGGTTTATTGAATTTTGAAGTTCTATATTTTTTATTTGCTTATCATAATAAATCGAACAAATTATTTCTTAAAAAATGTATGTGCGTTTGGTTGTGTAATTTATTTGATTAAGTGTCATTTCGTTGAAAACGACAATTTAAAACCTATAAAAATAAAGTTCACCACTGGGTCGAACGAAACTTTCTCTTTTATTCCGAATCTTGCTAAATGTCAGTGTCATTTCAAATTTTTTGTGATTACCATTGAATTTGTATTGCCACTGGAGTTGTATTTTTTTTTTTAGAAAAACTAAGTATCTGATCTTGTTTAAAATGTTTATTTTGTCTTAGGGCCGGTGCACATTTGCGTTTTATTCCCGCGCGAGCCCGCAGCGGGTCCGCGTTTGCGGGTTACAGTAGGTACTCACACCTAGATTGGGTGATGCACACAAGCAGGCGGACACGCTGCGGGCCCGCGCGTCATACTTGCAGGTAATAACACCCGCAGCAACACGTAAACGTGGACCCGCTGCGGGCCCGCGCGGTAAAAAAACGCAAGTGTGCACTGGCTCTTAAATATGTATTTCCATCAAAATGGTTAGAGCTGTTTTTTGTAAAATGTTTTCAAATGTTTGGCTAAAAACTGAGTACAAGGTGTTGTTTCCCGCTAGGAGGCGTTTTTTTTTATGCTGACCCTAATATTAACGGTACTTCCCATATACAAATTTTACGAAATACATAGATATTAAACAATTTAGATTTTTTCAAAAACGGCTCTAACGATTTGAATCAAAATTGATAGTTCAGTTAATATATGCATGCATGCTTACATGACTGCATACCCAGTTTTTTCGCTAAAAAGTCCAGCAACGGCAGTTTTGAAAATTGGCTTTTTCTCAAAAACGGTAAAAACGATTTAAAAAAAACTTTATTTTAAGGTAGATACTATTGTCATTCTTAACTTGATAGCAAACTCAGTTTTTCTCTAAAAAGACCCAAATCCCTAATAATAGTACTTTAAAAAACTGTTCATATTTAATGTTTAGTTAAATATAATTGCCAATTTTCTAGTTTATCGGACTATAACATCCTTGGGAGCAGTGCGATAAAAATGATGCTTATAACAGAATGGTTGTAAATTAACTATTTTTAGAGAAATATTAAATCTAAAATTTATTGAAATATGGTGTAGGTATGTGTTCAAGAAAACAAGAAATGTCTTAGCGACGTTTGCTGATACGAATACGATTCATAGAGACTTAAGTTCCACATAAACTCTTTATGCGTTACAAAAAGTAGAACATAAAATTTAAGTAGAACTTAAATCGCTATGAGTCGTGTCAGTAAACGGCCCTCCTTTGATCATAAAATGATAAGTTAAACAAATTTCAGGGAGTAAAAATAAAAGCAAACACGAAACAAGTTACTACATTTAATAGAACTATAATAAATAAATATGTAGACACTCTAGTGCCTAGCTTCTCACAGTCACAATCACAGCCATTCGTTTGTGTGAGTTTTATTTTTTGAAAAACTTTATGCCGAGTCCGAACGACTGAATTGAGAAGCGTTTTTAAAACAATAGGCTCTGTGTGGCGCAGTGGAAAAAACTTTAAGATTTAATTTGTGTGGGGCCCCTCCTACAGTAGTCCAGCTCCAGCACAGTAACCACTGAGCCATTGCGCCCACTGGAACTATGGGTAAAAGATATTTGAGTGCAAAATTTTCTCCAGTAAAGAAATTCTGAAAGTCGTTTATTTTTATTTTTAAAATTTACAAAAGTGTTACAATTAGCAGGTTCATGGGCCCGAGGCCTAAGAATTTGTTCGAAAACCTCCCAACTCATACGGATATCCGAAGGCTGTTTATGTGTGACAAATTTTAGAGATTTTTTTATTTTTATACTTATGCCACTGGCACTATTTATTTGTCAGTAATTTGGAATATAACTCAACACAAGATAAGATGGTTAGATGGTCTCTCCGCTTTCCATATGGCCGCTACGGGCGCTACATAAGTTCAAGCAGTAATTAATTTTGGGGTTTTGTTGTTTTCGAAAGCAGAGAGCTATTAAGACTTTTTTTGCAGATTAGGTGCAGTTCTTTTAAAGGTTCTGTTTATATGTTACTGCTCTTTTGCACATAGTGTACCATAAATGTTAAGTAAATTTTAAAAATGTATATAGCTTTGGAACGAAGCACAGTGTCCAATTAATTTTTTCTCCTCTGGATTAGATATTTAGATTTTTAATAATGGTGCCAAATTCAATAACGGATTTTCATTGTTTAATCGTACATTCATCACAACTCCTCAATTATAACCTGTAAAGACATCAAGACAAGTGTCCCGCCATGTGCTGCTATAGTGGGTTTTGTATGCCGTTTTCGACAAGTCGCGTAGCAGGATCTATAGACAAACATTTTTCGCAGTTTAATAATAACTTGACAGAGACTGAACAAGTGGGCTATTATTGGTCCGCACTGCTGCTTTAAATACAAAAGATCGCTATTTTTTGAGAAATTGATTATTTCAGACGATACTCATTTTCACCTCAATAGCTTTGCCAACAAATAAATTAGTATTCGTTTCTGGGATCAGACTACCTAGTGGAAGCGACAGATGCTTCGCCTTGGCGTCACAGTTAGAAATTGACATGTTCGGTCTAATACCATACGAAATTGTGATAAAAAAGACTCAATCAATATTTAAGAGGAGAATACAACATGAACGAAATGCGGTTAGAAAATACGTGGCAGATCCTATTTTCGAACTTAGTGACTATACAGAATCGGACAAAACTAGACGTCTAATTCAAGTCATGACTGCAAGCTCTTTATTAAAAATTGCAGAACGAGGAAAATGGGTAAAGCAGAAACTAACCCATGATTTTGATAGTAAAACCGGGAAACCTCTTGATTCAATCGACATACTGTGTAAAATATTGTAGATATTAAATACTCAGATTGTTAACTTTTTATTGTAATAGATGTAGGTATACAAATTGAAAAAGGGAGATTTTGTATGATCACTTATTAAGAGTGTTTAAATTGTGTCCAAAGCAAATTTATGAAGGTGGCTGGGACTTAACAGTTGTATAATCGTCGATGATTGCAAAAATAATATACCAACACTCTATTTATTATGGACAAAAAATATAGATCATATAGGACACTATAGGCCTAGTGAGTTTTTATTTTTGGGAAAAATGGAAGGCAAGAACAATATTGATGTATGTCAAATCCAAATGCCTAAATTGAGAAGCTTTCTCTGAAGAATTAGGTACACTCTTAGACGATTTTTATATGTTCGAAGAGGTGAAAAACCCTACGATTTAATTTGTGTTTCTCATTTTTTCGAACCTGAGGCCTCTCGCTCAGTAGTCTAGTAGGTATAATAATCACTCAGCCGCTGCGTCTACATATTAGATATTTTTAGTACCTTCTCAATGGTTATAAAATTTCTTTTGAAAACATCGACATTAGAAGATAAAGTTGTAAATTGAGAAATTTTACAGGAAATTAGCTAACAAATATATAAAAATTAATTTGCGCCCCCATGGACACCTGAATATATAAAAGTGTGTTAAAAGCAAACATTTCAAATTTCACAATAAATATGGTAAATACCTAAACCAAGCTATCGATCTATCTAGTCACATTTTTCTTATACAAAATTCTATAAAACATAGATATTAAATTAAGTTTTGTAATCATAGTTTTACTTCGAATTTATTCTTCAATTCAGAATTTTTTTAAAAATATTTATAAAATTTTCCAGTTGTAAGATATAGTTTAAAATGTCAAATCTCTGAGCAAGCTGTTACTAAAATATTGTAAGGCCTATGAAAAATAAAATATCTATCTATCTAAGCTAAGCTTTTCTTTTTAGCCTAATGTAGCCTATAAATATCTGCGACCACAATTATTAACTGAAAAGTACGGAACGCAAATGAAAACTAAGTACCTACAGAAAATACTTTTCTGACTTTAAAAAAATGCATATATTGTACCTGTACCTATATAGAGCAACAGAAAATTTAAATTTTGTTTTGAAATGGGAAATATTTGATTTTTTTCTTTCTGGAGATTCTGGACGGCCAAATTTCGCAATTGGATCAAATTTTTGTAACACCTCAAATATTATTGCACTTTGCATAAGAAACGAATGGTTGGAAAACAGACCAATTGGGTATAGCTACATATATACTTAAAAACGGAGATACCAGAGACTACCCACATCCTTTTGTCAATTATAAGGTCTAGCCAGACCTTTCCGGGTTTTGAAGGGAGTTTTCTCCCAGCTTCTTGAAATTCCATGATAGAGTCAGCACAAAAATGTCTTCTGTGATTTGGCAATATTTTCTTTTGCTTAAATGTATCCATAAGATAGAGAGCACAGTTTTTTCGAGGGTTATACAAATACATACATAAAATAAATTATTTCATATTTTTTGATTTGCCACTTTTATTTTTATGGAAAATGTGTGCAGGTGTGACCTTGTGGTTGACGGGAAGCTACAAGGTATAATAGGCTATGATTGACAGAAGGGTTAATTTCGCGAAACCCATTTGGTCAAATAAATTTAACACTCTTACAAATTTGTAATAGCAAGTAAAAATTGGATAGATAACAGAATCAATATTTGAATCAAAAACAGTCAATTAAATGCATCCTTTTTATTTTCCCTTGAAGTCAAAATCTAAGATGTGTTGCTAATGCTATAAAAATTATTAATTATAAAATTCATATTTTTACGAATACACCTGTTGCACAAGTCTTATATGAAATAAGATAGTCAAATTTGAATTGATACCTACCCCAAGGTATAGGTATCAGATGTTTATAGATGTTTATAAGGTATAGACATCTCATCTATTTATTAGAGACACATTTCTGGCAACATGAATCTGAAATACTTTGTCAACATTAATTTCGGATATGCTCTATAGATACATCATTATGGATAAATTGTTTATACTGCAACTAATTATTTAAATACTACCATCTTTTCTAATAATAACATTTATATATTTTTGACCTGAATTATTACTGGTACCTATGTATCTAAACTGTGTAATTGAATAATAAGCACGAACGACTTTCTTTACAAAGATAAATTCGGTACATTAATTACATGGATTTTTATTTACATAAAATACATACCACCCATAACTAAATATATTTCAATTTCAAGGTTACGTTTATGTACCAGTAGGTATAGGTATTACTGTATTATTCCATTTAGAATCGTATAACATTCTACCTATATCTCTCTATCTATATATCTGTGAGCTAAAATCAATTTTAAAATATGGAGGCGGTGCAAACATTTGTCTTTTTTTTTTTTTGCACAAGCCGACAAGCGGGAGAAGACAGCTAAGGTAACCGAGGGTAGCCAAACTTCAAAGGGAGTAGATGTACATAAACGGAAAGAAGAACAACGATTAAGAAAGAGCCTCTGGTTTTTCCGGTGTTTAGGGTTTGGGTTGGCGCAAACATTTTCATTCAACTAAGGGTTTTTGTGTAGTTTCAGTCAATTTTTATGGTCAGCACTCAAAATCACAGATGGAAAACGGAAAACATTTTGAAATAAATTTTTCTTCAACCATTCGTCACATTCACTAAATATTCAAATTTTTTTTTGTCATCCACATTCACGAAAAGTTAAAAATTTCACAGAAAATTACGTTCAAAAATATATAGGTAGTTTTGAAAAATTCCACAACACTGATAAATATTAATTATATTTTCTTGTGGACACTCACCCGCAGAGCTGTACGCACACCAAACTCCAATCCTGAACTACGCTGACTGGACCATGTTCAACAGCTAAAGAAGCCAAATCTCGAGTTCCTCTCATTACCGGTGGTCCTTGTGGATCCTTGGACTGCGCATCTGCGAGAATAGTATCCAACGGTGACGTCACATCCCGCCGAAGTCCTGTGGATAAATTGCCACCGAATGCGCAATTCCATATACCAGCAGCCAATAGCAGAAGCGTAACCACCACTTCCATAGTATTCTGTAAATATATAGTGGGTGGTTCATGAAAGAACGTGATTTATAAAAAAAAAAAAATGGCCTTAGACGAAGGGCGTGATGCTGAGGAAATGTACAATTTCCTATCCTAGGAGAGCAAAAAGCAAAAAAATAAAACACTCACACTTTATCACACGAGGACATGAAAGGTGTGTAAGTAGGAGCCCACAAAAATCGATATATCCTACTACAGTAGGTACGTTCATCCACCATGTAGGGCTCATATGTAGCGGGAAGGAAAAATAAATCGTACAAGGCTTAAATACCAAACAATAATCTCGAATGCGTCATAATCCGATTAAATCCTTTCTGATTAAATAACTCTTGACAACATGCACAGCCATGAGCCAGTGTGCTTCCAACTGAAAACAACATTTTAGTATCGCCCTCAAAACATCAACAACAGTATCAGTTCACTATTTCATGTTGATCAATGATTTCATTTCGTTTTCCCTCCAAATTGGTACCCCAATTAATGCTTAATGAGGGCGAAACAAGGATGGGTCCCAGTCACACTCGTGTAGGGGGCATCGTTTGCACAACGACGACGATTGATACAACAAAGGATGAAACACTGGATTGGAAAATGTGTAATTTATAATTTTTAATTAATCACTATGTTAATCAGTGGCGTGCAACTAGCGTTTTATTTAAATATTAACACAGGAACAATGTTCACATGAGTGGTGGTGAAGGTGGCTGATGCTTCTGCTTTTGCTATATTATCCCTCTCTACTCCTTTATCTATACGTGTGCAATTTTCAATTGAAGTGATCATTTGTGCAGCCACAGGAGGTGGTGCTGGTGGTTTGGTCAGAAATGCGGGCACAATAAAATATAAGATTAGCGGATTGCGAAAAACAAACAGACAATAGCTGGAGGTATTTAAATAAATTGCACAAATAAATATATGTAGATATAGTATACGTACAGTATACCTCCTTGTTGTACATATAAGGATACAATATTTGGATTTGATCTTTGCGGTTTGGCATTTTATTTGATCCTATTATAGTAAAAGTCGAAAGCGGTAGCATCAGTTTGGTTTTAGTATATATTCCTGGTATACACTACCTATAAAGCTTGCTCTTTTAAGGGGCTTTCTGCTAGCCTGTCCGGTCAAGATTCAAAAGTTAAAGTCGGCACTTATAGATATAGACGAACAGATTCACATCTTTCTGTGAGTCAGTGCAATTTTGCGCGCTACATTGTGGAACATTAATTGCTATCGGTGTCCGTTTTTAAAAGGGATCAAGCAAAATTTGCTTATAATAAGGAACAGCACCACAGAGGCAAATGATGATGTCACTTCTCTCAAAAATGAGCATCAAGGGTTTAGTTTCTTGTAAACCGTACGTACTTACACCTGAGATTAGGTGGTACATATGCATTATTCATAGAGATGGAAAAAAGGTACCTACTGCCTTAACATGTGAAGTAATTAGGCGCAACAGGTCGATAGATACCTTTATTCCTTCTCGAAACCAGTCGTCTATGCGGACATACCATTTATTGCTGTATTTCAATGGCTAAAATGAGATTTCTTAGGTCATCAGGTAAGTTATAATAAATAAGTAAATAGGCGGCGCAACAGGCGGTAGACACCCAAGGCCTAGCTTCTCGCAACCATTCGTTTTGTGTGAGTTTCTATTTTTGGAACGAATGGAAGGGACCTACAATTTTATGCCGAGTCCGAACGGCTGAATTGAGAAGCTTTTTCAGGACAGTCATACTCTCGGATGTTTGTCAGACGTTCGCGAGAGGTGGCGCAGTAGAAAAAACCTTAAGATGTAATTTGTGTTTTTCCGGGGATCGAACCTGGGATCCCTCGCACAGTAGTCCAGCACACTAACCACTGCGCTACTGCGCCCAAGTAAGTTATAGCACCGAATATATGTCAGTCGTTCGCGAGATGTGTAATTTGTATAATAATGAGACCCCCTCATTCAGTCCAGCACATTAAATCCTAAGCCATTGCGTCTAACTTTTGTCAGACATTCGCAAGAAATTCAACGAATAGCGTTCCTATAGTATGACTTCTTATAATACCCTCCATGTCCTGTATGGTATATTCACTTTGTCATTACATTTGTAATACCAAGAAGGAGTCCCCGGAGACACTATATAAAGTGATCAAACTTGAATCGTTTTAGCCATGTATCCGTTTTTTTGGCGATGGAAGGTGAAAACCTTGCATGAGGCACCAATAATCCGACGTTCATTGGTACTGCCAGATTCTTACAGGCTAAAACCACCTCCCATCCTGAACAGACCGATATTTGTCCCCCGGTCAAACCGCCGCCGTTATAGGCATTACTTCGCGGGGGTCGGTATAAAGTCATATTAGATCACTCTATTATTTGAGCTATTCACTTTTCGTTGGCGCTCTAAACGCATAAGATCGCTGAGTATTCGCACGGCCACGTTGCTAACAATAGTCCAATTTTCGTCTTTATGCAACATGTAGTTTACGATGTTATCGGGAGTGGGCCATTCCCCAAATTTTTCCCGTAACGCAATACTCGCCCGAACTTTCCTACTCGTATAAGCACTGCCTCCGTTTTATGATCTGCGAGATGCAAACCGGCATTGGCTAGCCAACTACGTTCAGGCAGCGTGTTTAGGCGTTGAAGAAACATAAAGACTATCATAATCATAACCGGCGAACCCTTCAGCTACCACAATAGGCATTTTTCTGTTTTAGTTTAGACCTGAGCTCTGAAGCTCAGCATTTTGAGCGGGCTCCGAACCGGGATGCTTAGTTCGTTCTGATTTGGTTATGAAACACACATGAGCACATAGCTGTCATTATAGATATTTATCAATATGGTTTACCTAATGTGCCAGAACAACAAGTGCGTAATCAGCCTTTTACTCAGCCTGCTCAGTCAAATTTATTTTGTGCTTATAGAACGCGCCCTGATCATTCTCCGAACGAAAAAAAAAAACACAAATTATGAGCTCTGGTGTGCCTGAGCTAAAAAAGAAACAGGAACTTTTTTTTGACAGTTCAGGCTCTGCTTTGAACTAAAAAAGAAAAACGGCCAATGTGGATTGATGGCCTCTGGAATTGATAATGCTTTTCGAGTTTTCGATTTTTTAAGAATCTCAGTGACCAACATATAGACTCGGATCGGGGATAGCCAAGGTGCGTAAACAGCAATCTTTAGTGCGACGAAGTGACCGTGAACAATAATGTAAAAATAGGTATTTGGGATAAAAACATCCTATCAGAACTTATCAACGAATTTTGAATATACTGGTATGTATTAGGTACCTACTAATTGACAAGAGCCATTTTTTGCCAACATTTTCAAAATGCCATCAGAAACGCCACGTGACGTAACTGATGTACCTATATCTACTAACATTAACCCGAGTGATATACCTATGTAACAAATAGAAATAGAAACCTCTGGCTAGACGAAAATTGCCGACGAGCACATATGTCAAAATTAGGACATACAGCATAGATTATTAAGAAAGATGTGAGTTATAATCCTGTCGACATCTACCAACAAAAGTTTCCCCGGCGTAACGAGATTGAGAAACGCGTTACTGAAAATGTAGCCGATATTTCAAAAATAATTTTTGAAAGTTTCGTAATCAAAAAAAGCAGGGGACGAATCGCCGCATCCGTGAACGAGCTATACGTACACGAAATCAACCGATTTTACACGCAAAGCAAAAACATATTCCGTCACGTATTGCTCATTTACGGATGAGACGATTCGGCCCCAGGTTATTGAAGCATATTCTTCACAGAAAGTCGCCCGTTCAACGGCAGGAAGGTGCAAGTCGGCCAGAAAGAAATTTCCAAGTCCGATGCCTTAGTGCGTCTGAGCTCCAGGAAATCGAAGAGTCTCTCAATCGAAACCATTTTGCATCCCATGAATCCCGGTTTATACTACTATAAATTCTTGAACTCATACCTTACCAATCGTTTATCGGTTCGCGAGAAGTAGTCATGAAGATAGGTGGCGTGGAAGAACATTAAATGTTTTGTTTGTGGTTGATCTAGTCGCTTGGATTTGGGGCCCGTTTCCGGTTGTTCTGCGAAGTTAATATTGCTATCTTTGCTTCCAAACTTGCAAATTTTGTTTGCAGCTTGTGGAGCTCGAGCGATTAATCCATTTAGACCATTTTCTGGAGCCCCGTTTTCAAAGTTTTCCGGCAGTATCTGTAATTTTATAATGCTTACATCTTGATCGTTCACCAACAGTTCGAACTTTGCACTGTTCTGCCTACTTGGCTCTTCTCTAATTCGTCCTAATTTTGTGACTATCTTCAGTATACTAAAGGGGCTGGCAAATATTAATAACTATTTAGTATTTATTAAATTGATTTGAAGTAATGATTTTTTTCTTTTTGTTTAATTTTTTATTTTTTTTTTTTTTCATATATAAAAGGGATTTAATTATGTACATAAAATCCACAACTATTTTTGCATACGGCGATTTTGTTCACTGTTTGAGATGTGGGGAACATTTTGACTTTAAATTGATTGAACTTTACAGGCATAAGTTCAAGAATTTATAGTACAATTAGGGACTCATTATAACTGAAAATTTATTTTATTTCGAATTTACAATATTAACAGCACATAATATAGTAAAAAAAATAATTTCTTCTAATATTTTCTATATAGCAAAACACACGTTACATTTTTTAATCCTTGAATGTATTTGATCCGCAAATTTGAAGGATAATCAAAATATTATTTTCTATAATTACTTTTATTCTAATATAACTTCTTTCACGACCGTATTCAATGCGAAATAACCGTTTTGACTAATTTAAAATGTTACCAAGTGACACCTTTTAAGTAGACCCGACAAATTGACTGGTGTCCTGATAAGATTTTTTTTTTCAAGTCTGAAATCCAAACATTTACTAAAATTAAATACAAACTTTATACGTTTTCACTGCGGCTCTACAAATAAAAATATGCGCGCAATATGCTTCGTTTCAATCACACTGAACGATATTTTATCGAGGGCAAAGGTGCCACCTGTCATACAAACTGTGGCAATTGATAAGGATTGGGTATTTCACCAACACTCTAATATTGATAATATCTCCAGTAATATAGAGCAAATATTTTACCTTGTAATTGGACACGACTCACCCTCTTTGTTGATGATTTTGTTATCATATAAATATAATTTATGTGATTAGAACAATTATGACATTTATACGGGAGAAATTCCTGACTATATCATGAGGATCTTGATTGTTTCAATTGACATTGAAGGATGTAGTATTTTGATGGACATTTTCAAATGATGTTGCCTCTTACTTGCCAAACAAAGTAAAGGAAACCTTTGAGCTATGGAATGTACTACTTATTTATAAAATATAAACAAAAGATTGTAAATATTTGAGTCATCTTCAGATAGGATGGAATGTTTTTAGTATTGTATGAATATTTTATAGGAATAAGAATGTTTCCCCAGTAAAGAAAATTGATTTGATTTGATTACATTCCTTTCGACAATAATTTCTTTCGTACAGTGGGAAAAAATACGTTCGATTTAGAAAGCCAACGAATGTGATGCTCTATTTTACAAATGCTATCTTATTTATTTATTTTGTTTTGTAGGCAACGTTTTAAATATATAATAAATCAATTCTTTAGCTTGTGTTTAAATCATTTCTTTTTATAATAGCAATCACTCAAAGTCTATACCACAAGCCAGAGGCCGCTATAGAATGCCAGCTTCCGTTCACCTATACATAATATCTATTGGAAATTTTTTTTTAATAAAATCCATTCATAAAAACCAATTTCTTCATCTGCGAAAGAATTATGTACTTATTTGCAGGAGGTATAAATTATAGTAAAAAGTACGACAACAAAACTTATGGCAACACTCTTCGAAAGAGTATTTAGCTGACTAAGTTTAGTACCCGCTCTAGCTAAACAGGAGCTGAATCGCTACTCCGTAAACGAGTTATAGCAAATTAGCCTATACCTAGGATAATTTATTATTTTGCTCCCGGAGCAGAATATTTTTTGACAGCTGAAAAATATGTTTTCCATGTGTCAGAAAATTTAATAATTTTTAAGCCCAATAAATATGAAATCAAACCAAAATTAAACGCGCGTATATATAATTTTTTTCAAAATCACAGGTAAGAAAATATCAAAATTAAGTAGATACTATATCGGTGAAGGAATGAAATTGGCCTAATCCAGAATGCTAGACTACCGATTTTAAGGGTCCAGCTAATATTGAGTATTAACTAATTCTCGGTACCAAATTCAGCTTAGAATTCGTGAAGAAATCCTCCATATTTTGATATTTTTCGGTGTAGAAATATACCGTGAGTGTTTAGTTTTTGTGCTATAAATCAAAAATAGGGGTAAAAAACCTAAAACAAAACATTTTTTTTCTATTAGGATCATCGGGTTCAAGGGTTGTAACGAAAAACTATCTGTTCAGTATTATTGAAGAAAATTGTAGCGGGAAATGAAAAATTAAACTATCTCAAAAGTTTCTTACTTGCTGGGCCTTTTTCGCAAGAGCAACTTCAAAACTATAAGCCTAAAGTTTCTAAACTTTTGTACGATTTAAAAAAAAAATGGGTTGAATCCACAGCTCCAAAAAAGATACATTTTTAGAAAAAAATAAATCGTTCACAATTCCCATCTCTTGTACCAAACCTGGGCGACCTGAAAAATCTTTTGAAGAATTATGTGATAGGAGTAAGAGAAGAAAAACCAACAAATTAAGGGAAACAGAATTAACTTATGCAGCTCAAATGAAATTGAGAGAATCGAGAAAAAATGCGGCATCAAAAGTTTTGACGGAAATCCTGAAAACTCCGCAAAGAGCAATAAAATATAAAAAAAGCTTAGGTATAGTGATTTTCGAAAGACAAAAAACGAAAAACTACCCATTCTTGAAGCACTTTCTGTGTTTGTTGAAGCAAAACTATGTAACCTATGAAACCTTAGCCGAGGTCAATCTTCAGGATTTGTTGGACCACACCAATCATCGATTGCTAATGAGTTTGCAAAAGGTTACCCAAACTTTAAATGAAACCGAGCGCTAATCCCTTGATTTAATTACTAAGTGTGATGGGTCCCAACAAGTCCAATAGAAAGAAAAATTCGAAGATAGTTCTAATTGAGATGCTTCCATTTTTCAGAGTTCACTTGTGCCTTTGCGGTTGGTTTGTGGCCCAAAAATCATTTGGCAAAATCCAATTGGCTCCACCTTCTACTCGATTCTGCTGGCCCATAAGAATAAATTTTGTGAAAGAGACCACAAATATCACCAGAACTGAAGTGAATTACATTTAAAAAATAAGATTAGTTTACTGAAGAAAACAGAATTTTCTAATATCGAGGTAAAAGATACATTACTTTTCACAATGGTAGATGGAAAAGTATGTAATGCCATTACAGAAACCTCATCAACTCAAAAGTGTTTCATTATGCGGGTTGACTTCAAAAGATTTCAATAAGTTGAGCCTGGAAAGAAAGGAAATCAATGTAACAGCTCTTGAGTTTGGACTTTCAATTTTACATGTTCGTATTAGACCTTATATCCTATAAACTGCCTTTAAAAAAATGGCAAATTAGATCGGAGGTCGATAAGGGTATATGCAAAATCAGAAAAATTTAAATTGAAAGAGATTTTAGAAATAAGCTTGGTCTTATTGTTGATTTCCCACGAGCTGGTTTTGGGAACACCAATGACGGCAATACGAGCGGAAGATTTTTTGAAAACCCTGAAGTTGCCGCTGAAATAACGGGGATTGATTTTAATTTGATATTCAGGTTTAAAATAATTTTGGAAACTATTTCAAGTGGATTCAAAATGAATGTATTGAAATTTGAGTCATTTGCAATGGACACAGCAAGGCTTTATGTGAAGTTATACTCATGGTATCCAATGACTCCAACATTACCTACATAAAATATTAATTCATGGGCCTGGTGATAATTGTAAACGCTCTGTTTCCAATTGGGCAGCTATCTGAAGAAGCAGCAGAAGCTAGAAATAAACATTTTAGGTTTGTATACTAACTTTTTGTTTTTTAATCTTAAAAATTTCAGATTTTTACCAATATATTTCGAACTTCTAAATATAGACTCTACCGACCAAATTATGCATTATATAAGTTGCCTCAGAAAATCATCTTAAAAGTCTAAAAAAGCGTTTTCAAAGGAATCTTTAGAAATATGCTTGTTCCAGAAGACACAAATGCCGCTGATGATAGTTTTTCATCTATCTATGATGAAAATATTGAAGAAAATGATAACGTTGAAGATTCTTTTGATGAAGGGCCATCAGGAGAATACACCGATTAATCATCAATTTCTTATTTTTTCAATTAATTTACTTAAAACCGAATAAAATGTATCTGAAAATTGTTTTTAATTGCAATAACAAATATTTTCAAACAAAAAAATTGTTTTACTAAAAAAAAATAATTTTTCCAGGTTTTCGATTCAAATACTCCTACATATAGTGAGGCGGCATAGTATAAAATTGTATAGCAATTTTTACCATGGAGGACACATTATATGAAAATGATTTTAAGATATTGGGGCACTTCAGATTGCGCCCTAAAGGGGTAAAAGGGGGGGGAGTCAAAGTTTGTATGGAAAAATTTTTATTTTTCATCCGATTGACTTCAAACTCGGTTTATGTACTCTCTATGAGAAATAAAGAAACCTAATTTCTCCGATTTTGGAAATTCAACTCTTAAAGGGGTAAAAAGGGGGTCGAAGTTTGTATGGGACCATTTTTATTTTTCATCCGATTGACTTCAAACTCGGTTTGTGTACTCTCTATGAAAAATAAAGAAAACTATTTTCTTCGATTTTGGAAATTCAACCCTTAAAGGGGTAAAATGGGGGTCAATGTTTGTTCATGTTTTTTCTTAACATTTTTAAGGGGTGTAAGCTTGATTTACCGCCCCGGGTGCCACTGCTTCTTAGTACGCCCCTGTCCCAACATATTTTATACCACAATACATTAAAATGTATACCTATGTATATTTGAATTTAAACTTTGACCCCTTTTAACCCCTTTAAGAGTTGAATTTCCAAAATCGGAGAAATTAGTTTTCTTTATTTCTCATACAGAGTACACAAACCGAGTTTGAAGTCAATTGGATGAAAAATAAAAATTTTCCCATACAAACTTTGACCCCCCTTTTACCCCTTTAGGGCGCAATCTGAAGTGCCCCAATATCTTAAAATCATTTTCATATAATGTGTCCTCCATGGTAAAAATTTCATGCTTTCATCACAAAGTGCACAATTTTTTTACTATGTATGCCGCCTCACTAATATGTGCGATCGTTAAATTTATTAACGTGCAGCTGACTTGATTCGCCCATTCTTAGCAAAAAAAAATCTGATAAGTAGTATGATTTATAAAATATGCGATAGCTTAAAAACAGTCGGAAACGTGTTGCCAATTTTGTTTTCTCTAACGCTATCCAACAGATAAAGGTTGCTAATATTTTTTTCCTGTTTCATCGTCAAAGTCTCTAATAAACTAACTGGTGGAAAAATTTATCAGCCACTAATTGTTTGACCAAATTGCAACGTTGTTTTTTTATAGTTTCGATACACATGTCCTTTGTTCTATATTTTGTTTATTTTGTGTTTATTAGAAACTTAACCAGACGCAAACATTTTTAAGTCTATTGTGTTGTTCTAATTTATTCCAGAAATTTTCATCGTCGATGGTTTCTTTAAATAATTTGGATTTGGCCAAAATACTCTGTTCCTAGGGGGCCGTGTAATATGTTCGTAGTATTCATCAAATTCGTCTTCTAAAATTTCAAATAATCCATGTTAGGACACTTATAAAGGACAATCTATACGCACGTCAACGAAAAAATGCTCTGAAACTTTATTTCTTCGTGTTCTATAAAATGTAATTCTCCTACGTCTATACATACCATACCAATCTAAAACTATAGCCATTAGGTACTGAAGTTTATTTATGCAGTCTGCTTTGTATCCTAAAATAATGTCCACTTTAAAACAATTCGTGTTAGGGTGCTTTTGTTGAATATAGCTACTTTCCAACTTTTTGGATAATACCATTGTTTGAAATTCAGAAATGATATGAAAGAAAAGGGTAAATGGAAGAATTAATGATTGTGTAGATAAGAAAATAGAGTGAGGTGACGATGTGTGTTAATCTCGATTCGCCATATTTGCTTATAGACGACCCCAAATGGATTCCAGACAATCCATCAAATTTTGATAACACTTTCGATCTTGTCTAGCAGTAGAGCCAAAATATTATGAAATAAAATATTCGGCTCCCTTAAAAAAAAATAAATAAATAGGTGGCGAAACAGGCGGTAGACACCCAAGGCCTAGATTCTCGCAACCATTCGCTTGTGTGAGTTTCTATTTTTGGGACGATTGGAAGGGACCTACAATTTTATGCCGAGTCCGAACGGCTGAATTGAGAAGCTTTTTCAGGACAGTTATACTCTCGGATGTTTGTCAGACGTTCGCGAGAGGTGCGGCGCAGTAGAAAAAACCTTCAGATGTAATTTGTGTTTTTCCGGGGATCGAACCCGGGATCCCTCGCACAGTAGTCCAGCACACTAACCACTGCGCTTCGGCTCCCTTAGAGAAGTATAATATATGCTCTCTAAAATCAACTATAGGTACGCATTCTGAACCAAAACCAGTAAGAGACAGCCAGGATAGCAGTCATCGAATCGTGATGAGTTGTGGAATGGCATGAGCTGATATGTGTTTTAAAGTGACTGTAGTAAATATACTTACCCTCCTGGTTAAACAAAGAGAACAGGCAGAAAAGAACGTTCCAAATGTTCTATCGCAATACAAAATACATGCTGTCAACAAGAAGAGAAAGAATTATCACAACATCGACGAATCGGACAGAACGTCACGATAGACAGCTATAACTTCGAGGTGGTTAGGGATTTTGTCTACTTCGGCTCCGCTATTAACTCTTAAAATGACATCACATCAAAAATCAAGCGAAGAATTACAATTTCCAACCGCTGTTTCTTTGGCCCGAAAAGGCAATTGATTAGAAAGGCCTTGTCAAGAAACACCAAGGAGACTCTATAAGACCGTCATCATTTCAGTCCTGTTTTATGGCACAGAATCATGGACATTAACACAGGCGGATGAAGACCTTCTTGATGGTCGTTTCGAACCCAAAATTCTTCGAGTGATTTTCCATCCCGCTTGCGTTGCCGTTGGCGGGCTTTGGAGGAGGAGGAGAGAACTCTATACTATAGCTGTATTGCGACATTGACCTGGTCAGAAAAGTACGTACCTATCACTCGACTAAGATGAGTAGAGGGGAAAACCTCTCCTTAGGTGGCGCGCACAAGTGAAAATGGACCTGAGCCAACATGGAGTGCGCAACTGGAGGCGGTTAGCGAAATATCAGGCTAACTGGAGAGGCGTGTTGGTTGAGGTCCAGGTCCACCCCGGTCTATAGCCTCACTACTTCGGCGGTAGGTACCACAGATTAAAATTGAAGACCAACCTATCCATTCCAAGGAATCAATGCGCTTTCTTGGAGTGCAGTAATTCAGAAATAAATGGTAGGACCAATTATCCGTTATCACAAGAAAAAAACATCCTCAAAATTATTCTACCTATTTAGAACAAATTGAGGTACTTAAGCTCGAAGCAGCATGTCTATTCTATACCCATGGAAGAAATTCCGAGGCACCTTATGAAATTTTTCCTAAAAATGCGACAAATGAGCGCCATACAAGACATGTAACCAATTCACATCATCACCTCACCATTCTACTTGACAATCGCGAGGAGACTTTTTTAAAAATCCATAGGGTGCAGGAATAGTGAGCGCAGGTGGCTCTGTGGTTACTGCGCTGGACCACTGTACTGTGCGAGGGGTCTTAAGGTTTTTTCCACTGTTCCTCCTCTCGCGAACGTCTGACAAACATCCTAGGCTGTCCTGAAAAATCTTCTCAATTCAGCCGTTCGGACTCGGCATAAAATTTTAGGTCCCTTCCATTCATCCCAAAAATAAAAAAACTCACACAAACGAATATGGTTGTTAGAAACTAGGCCTAGGGTGCCCAACGGTCCTGTATTTGTTTTTTTTTTTAGTTAGGGTGCAGAAAAAGAAGACTTTGGATATTTCAAGATCTTCACAGGCAGGTCCACCCACAGGAGAGCTCTTAGTAGAAGGGCGCGCATTAGCCGCACACAGCGTCCGCCTCTTCCGTTTTGCTCTGTTTGAGTCAAAAGAACACGAGGGAGCGTCAAAGTCAAAGAAATTGGTCGGTTCCAGTTGGAGTACCTACCTTCCGCCGACCTCATCCTTTTCGACACCGTAAGCGAACAAAGCTGAGCGCAATCGCCTTCAGCTGATTGAGCATCTATGCGCCACGCTAGCGAAGCCTTCTTCCTTCTCCTCTTCCTTTGGCTCTTAGTCAGTAGCCCATCGGAGTGCGCAGCTTTCGGTGCTCGTGCTTCCCAAATCAAACCATCAGCAGCAGTACTACGATCAACTGCCCGACTATGTTGACAGAGATTAAGCTTACTGTATACTGAGTAAAACCTTTTCTCCCTCCTTCCAGTCCATTCTACCGAACGAGTCGGATGAAGATAATGAACGGAAAAAATATCCAGAAGCGAGCACTGGGCCCGGAACGGACCTGTATCATCGCCTGAAAAGACGAAGCTCGTTTTTAGTACCTATGTTGGTTGGGGCCTCCAGAATCCTTGCCCCGACCTAAGTCGAAAAGACCACGGATGGATTTTCACTTTGGTGAGTATAATCCTTAGATTGTTCCGACATAGTTTTTTTTTTACGGGTTTTACATCGAAGTCAAGACGTGGATTTTAGTCGCCTTTTACGACAGGCATGTCTATACCTCGGGTATATTCTAACCCCTTCCCGAAGGAGGTTATATTAGCTTTTCAATTAAGTGTCCACCTCTTGCACATAAAGTGGTAATCCAGCTTAAGAAAACATACGTTTAACTGACATAAAAATCTCGTTTCTTCTTCTTTCCCCCCCCAGCAAGGATCCCATTTATACACTTCGATGGAGATTGGCCTTACTTAACGTGTTCAACGATTTTTATCGGCCTCAGTCAGACAAGTAATTATTTCTGTTTCCCTCCGAAATATGCATACCTACATTTCCGATTTTTATCTTACAACCAACTGTCAAATTGAACACACTGTGTAAGAAAAGAAAATATACAAAAAGTCAAGTTGTCATGTCAGTCGTTTGTATATTAAGGCGAATTCCAAGACAACATGTCAAGGAAAAAAAAACTGATTAGGCTTTTTAGATTATCCATTTGGCATTCATATAGTCATACACACACCTTTTCACTGGAAGCTATCTAGCCACCTACCTATCTACTTGACTTGACTAGCTATTCATAGAATTTTCTGCTGACTAAGAACATTCCATGCTCTCTCATACGACATACTTGAAATACTTTTCCACCTAAATTCTTTTCGACATTTTTAACTCGTTTTTCATCTATTTTTCCTTCGTTCTTCTAGATTTCAGATTGTGGTTTATTTAAAAATGTTTATTAAGTCGTGTAAATATGTTTTTTTTTTTGCTTCTCCTATATGTAAACCAGGAGTCAGGGAGCAAAACAAAAATGCACTAGTATCTATATACTATAGGTACCGTGAAATGGCGCCGTATTTTTCTACTCATACTACTAACTTGATTTTCCCTTAGAGCGTAAATTTTATTTCATTAAGCTCATTGTAAGGACACCATCCTACTCCATTTCTACCCCTTCTGACGAGCGAATAAAATCAAATTAAGCTCCGCCTTTTTACTCCTCGGGTGGGCTAACATGGCTGACTGTGACTATACTCAAATGTCATCCATGACGTCATTCATCCCCCAAAGAAGAACACCGAAAAAAAGCTATTCACCCTCCATGTAGATAGGTACATACAATGTATACCTACGTTTGGCTAAGTGTGTGTGTTCATAATAGATCTTTAAGGACATTTTTTGTGGGGGTGTCATCCGCCCCCAACATCACAGAAAATATCCTCCACCAAAAAATGCTTGGACTAACATTCCAGCAAACGTATTTCTGCATAGCTCCGCAGGTCGTCAGACAGTGAAGCTGCTTTCTGTTCTGTCCGTCCTGATCAAGAAAGGTTTGTCCCGTATACCTAACAGACAGTGTTATAGTTGTGAAAAATCCATAAAAAAAAACTACTTCAAAGTGTTATAAACGTTCGTTGGAGCTGTTAACTTAAAACAATAAAAAGCAAAAGATATAAAACAAAAGTGAGATTTGAACCAAGAAAAAAAAAATAATAACCCAAACGCTGTAGAGAAAAAGTTATCGATACATTTTTCTTTTATTCTCCCCTCACATTAAGGTCACGCATTCCATCCAGAGAGAGACACACTCGTAGTGGTTTTCTTTTGCACTTCTAACACATCAAATTTGCCATTTTGCTTATCTGTGCTTAGTTGTAGTAAAAATTTTGTTTTTTATCGTGTGAATTTTGATTTGTTTTACTCCACAATTCAAAGGAGTAGTTTTTTGAAATCTTTAAAACCACCCTACATTCATTTGAAAAACAGTCAAACTGATTTTCCTAAAGCAATACATCGAAGATCTCCGCAAGATTATTGGTAAGATTCATAAAAAAATAACAACAAAAAAATCCTTAATTTCTTTTCTATCTAATTGTATATATTTTAATACCCTTGTAAAAAAATATCGCTTGTGACGCCATCTTATACGTGTTACGTAAATTAATTGGCAACGCTTTGGGTATTTATTTTTTCACTCCACAAACAAAAAAGAGAAGTGTAGTGTGAGAATGCGCAGTTTGATATCCTTAAACGAACACCACCAAACAATGGATGCTGAGAAAAGGGCATGATCATAACCTTCAGGTGCCCTTGCGCCAGGAAGTGGGTCATGATGTACATCAAAATTATAGCAGCGCATGCATGTAATCTGGTTATCCTGAACAAAGGAGAATTCACTTCAATTTATATAGTCCTTAAAGCTTGTAACGTGAAGACATATCATTTTTTGCACTTCAGCTCAAAATTTTCTACAGTTAAAAAGTTAGTTTTGTTTTTTTCTTGTAAGATTTTTAATGGCGACTCACACATCTTCATTGCATTTGCTTTAAAGTTAAACATATTCGTCTTAATTTTAATTCATTCATTCTTAATGTATACTTAAAAGTGTTTTTATAGTATTTTTGGTGTTTTTTGATAATTTCAGAGGAGAAAATGTCGCTCAATCCAAACAACTATAAACTGTCTGACAGGACTGGGAGACTTACAGCATACGGTAAGTTCGAATTTACTATTTCGAAAATTACATAACCTATATTACATGAGTATACACACGTTTTTGAGTTACCTATTCAAAGTTCACTTTGCGTTGATGAGATTGCGAAAATATATTTTGCAAAATATTTACCAAAATCTATTTAGAATATTTTACAATTTTGGTTAGACGAACATTTGCCATTTTTTTCTCTCCTACTCCAGTAGACTAGGTACCTACATAAATCTACTCCATTTGAATGTAATAGATTACTTTTGTCTACTGCGCACGCGATTTCATTTCAAAATGGCGTCGATTTTGTAGGGGACCAGCTTTTACGATGTAGGGGTTATATTTTTCCAATTTTGCTATAACGAACATTATTTTCATTTCATCTGTGAAAAAGTAAACAAACTAAATCGATATGTGTAAAGAATTCATAGTGTAATGCACTCTTGACACAGATATGTATCTGATGAAATGTTAGCGCACTTCAATGTGACATGTCTAGAGATTATTCTGATACGATGACGTCACAAATAGACGCCATGTTTTATAATGACGTAAGGGTGTTGTATATACTTCAGAACCTATCGAAAAAGGAGAAATATGTATATCCCTTTTCTATATACATTTTTACCAATATAGTGACATTATTTGTCAGTTTAGGAGAAATCAGGGCAACAATAAAGTTTTCTCCTCTTTCGGTAGGTGGCATTACTTACTTTGCTGTTCTATTTACTGGCATATATGTGGATACCTACATTTTTAATGGATACCTACTACTTTAGTTACTGCCTAAGTTAATCGATTAAAATGGAGGCGCATAAACGAGAAAAATGTTCGTTACATAATCTACTGAAAATATGGGCAGTAGGTATTTAAATATCAGACAGTAATACAAAAAGTAATTCATTAGAATTAGGTATACCGTCCTTAATTTGGACAAGGATTTTATTAGAATATATTGTAATATATATGTTCACTTCGATTCAAGTTTTAGGGTACAGTAGGTTAGGTTAGGTTAACGGGTTGACAGAGCAGGGTATGTTCTGCTGTGCCACACTTAGGTCCTTGTGGACCCATTGTGATGACCTTTTATGTGGGGGTTAACCGGTGATGTTGGAGTGGTTAGCCTCATGTCCCTTCTCCTGGTGATTACTCGACGCTGTCCAGCCATCCTGATTTCCTCAAAAACCTGTAAAGATTAGAAAGTGAGACATCAGAAAGTTCTTGTAGGTCATGGAAGTAATGACTTCCAAGTGTTCTGTTCCTCAAGTGACAGAGGCTCGTTCAGTGACAGTGACAGAGGAAGTGAGGTGTGTCCTCATGTACCTCTTCGTCTCCGCAGCCTCTACATATATCGTCATCTTTGAGATTTAGTTTCATTGTATGGTTTCTTAGGAAGTTATGACCCATTAGGGCCCCTACCAATTCGGACAGCGATGACCTGTCGAACTGTAGAAGTTTGATGGTCGGGCCACTGTCGTATAGGGTACAGTAAATAGTTTCTTTTAAAATCTCTCATTTTGCGTTCTTATAGCTACTAAAGGCCCCTCGAGTATTAAAATACTTAGTACTAGCATTACATAATTTTAAGAAAAAATACTTAGGAACTGATGACAGTTAAGCGCCGTTGGTTTTTAGAATTAATTATTTGAATGTATAGAGACAGGAGAGGGAATTAGTTTCACATTAATTTGACACACGCTGTCAACAGGTCAACTTTAATGAAATTTGTTCTTAGTTGTAGAATCTTTAGTACGAAATTACATCAAGCACACTCTAATTAATACTTCTAATCACAGTCGTATATTAGGATCTTAATTATCTTATTTTTTCTGATATTGAGGCGGCTTTCAGATGAGAAGATATTCACTCGTTTTTAGAGCATTTTTGAAGATTGGTAGAATTTCAAAAAGATATGTTAAGATTTTAATTTTCAATTTTAAATTAAATTTCCAGACGTTTCTTTCGACATCAGCTCTTGTCATCCTTAATATTTTATTATTTCCTATTGAAGATACCGATTTCCTGTTTATTGTGATTTATTTTATTGGTCAGATAAGATAGCTCATTACAAGTTGAAGTTAATGTGTGTACCTATTCTTAGTGCTTAAGATTGGTTGAAAAACTAAAATGGCTTTGATTGTTATTTAAGTTTTAAGTCATACATATAAGTCATATCGAGGGTTATCTAATATCGGCGATTCTGAACTGATTTTTTCTAAATTTTAACGTCTGAAGACTCCATTTTAAATAAGCAAGGAAAAGTTTAAGATTTGTAGAGTTTTTTAAACTTTTAAACATGTTTCAATGGATGCCTATTATTAGGAGTGCTGGTTTCCTGAACTAGAAATATTAAAACTTACCTACATAACAGTCCTATTAGCTGAACAAAGCCTGATTCAATGTCGTAGAAACGATGTTCATAAAAATTTGTATTTTTTCTATACCTGTAGTAGGCATTTTCCATATCTCGAAAACGGTTTTAACGATTTTTATGAAATTCTGCATTGAAATATGGCGTTCAAACTCAGTTCTTAAGAACGAAAATCTCAAAGTGGTGCTTTCAAACCAAACATACGTCAAATGTCGGGGTTTAAGCCAGCAGCCCTTTGATTGAATATCGTGTTAGACCCCCGAATGCTGTTTAGATCTCGAGAATTTTCCATCTCCTTCACCCTCTATAGTCTACTTTCTGCATGCATAGGATCCTGTTCTCATCGCGATACTGTGACCACTGGCTATTGTCGACTGTGGCGGGTGAATGCACTGTAGACTCTGGCAACTCCATTTTCCATTTCATCTTCTGAGCTGTTAGCCTTTTTGGGTCTTCATTCATTCATTCATTATCATTCATTATCATTCATCTACATGCTCCTCTCTTTCGCAAACATGTTTTGTTTTATTTTCTTTTTAAATATAAGTGCTCGGGAAGTTAATCCGACAGAACAGATACAGACCCTTGATAAAGTTTCTGTCGATATTAATATAATCTGTTAAAAACAACTTCTGTTGCGGAAATTGTTCCTGGCTGTCAAAGTTGATATTGCTGTAGTATACTTAAGCTAAGTACACACGATTGTCAGATCGTACAATATTGTCAGAATTGTCATTGTCAGTCCATTGTAAGACAATGATACAGACCCTTGATAAAGTTGCTGTCGATATTAATATAATCTGTTAAAAACTACTTCTGTTGCGGAAATTGTTCCTGCTGTCAAAGTTGATATTGCTGTAGTATACTTAAGCTAAGTACACACGACTGTCAGATCTTACAATATTGTCAGAATTGTCATTGTCAGTCCATTGTAAGACAATGAAATTGTCAGGTTGCTGACGATCGTCTGACCAAGTCTGAACACACAATTATTATTATTGTCAGACAATTAGGATATTGTAAGACTCATTGCAAATTGTCAGATGTCGTTGTTTATGGAAGCTGACAATAGCTTACAATTTTTTCATTTGAAAGACAGTTTAACCGGTGGTTATAGATGCGAAATCGAAGTTTACTTTTACACGATGGAAAATAATTTAATCGATACAAAAACCTATGCATTGGAAAAGTCGCCAACATAAAAAAAACTTTTAAAAAATCCTATAGAAAGAAAGCACTATAGCATACTTAAATTGATCCAGGAAATCGAAACGCGACGGAGTCTGTGGAATGTTGGCTGCGTAGAGTATAAACTGCCCAAGTCGAGTCCATCCGCAACAAATTACGATAGAGTCCTGGCTCCTCAGCTCGCAATTCGACGAGTAATTTGGCTTAAATGACTTTGCATGTTCGGCAGTAGCACTGTCAGAGGCAAAACTATGTCCTCGATACGGGGGACACATGGGTGCCAAATAGATTGCCAGTTGTGGTTAATTGCTTCTTGTTTGTCAATGTTTTCTTGCATTGAGTGACTGACGACGGGCCACCCAATTCTTTATCCAAACACGACGTCGTTTTTGAGGCAATTCAGCATCCTCGCTGTCTTCCAACACGTCGCGTCGGCAGTTAAAATAGTCGCAAGTGCAATATTTTGATCCATTATCAGTACTACAAAAAACAACTCACAAGACTTTGAATTTATCTGACAATGTCTGACAACAGATCGATCAATCATATTCAAATATCTGCCGACCGTGTGAACAAACAATTATCAACCTTACAACGTTGTCAGAAAAGTAATTGTCAGACCATTGAAAGACATCCATCTGACAATGTAATTGTAAGACTTTGGGTCAAAATCTTACAATCGTTTGAACGCGTAATTTTGTATTGTAAGGCAGTTGGTTATTGTAAACTTATTGTCTGTCATTGTCAGAGCATTGACAGATCTAAGAATATTGTAAGATCTGACAATCATGTGTACTTAGCTTTACATCCGTTTCTCGCTTTATCTTCATAAATAAAATTTAAAACAGTCATGGGTGTCGATTGTCGCACACTGTTTTCATATGATCCGAAAATGGATACAATATCAGCGTTCCTACTTATCTTATCACTTATAACTAAATTTGATACATGTTTTTATCCATTTTCTTATTTCACAATAATGATGACAATCTGACACTTTGACTTTGACTTTGGCGATTGTAATGTCACAGAAGCTGTCATTTCAATACTCTTTAAAACGTCAAATATATGTGATAATGAACTTCGATCACATACAAAATGTTTTCAAATGGTTCGACTGTCAAAGTTAATAAAGAAAAGAAGTTAAAAATCAAACAAATGCAATAATCATATTATTATGAATAAATGTATTCTTAGGTGTGTCGTTCAGACTGTCAAGTGGCAGTCAGTTTGTTAAAATATGCATTCGATTTTAATTTTTTGTTTGGAAGAACTTTTTTCACAACGTATTACGCTTCAACAGTGCCCCGCGATCAGCGTTGCCATAAGTGCACATTTGTCTGTACTATTTTGCAGATTTTCACCCCAGCGGCAAGCCGCAGGCTTTTAAAATCTCAAAATCTGGCTTGCAGATTTTGTCTGCTTATATTTAGTTTGTTTAGTGATTCTGAACTACATAGAAGAGAGCAGAAAAGGAGAGGTTTTGCGTTCCATGACTTAAGATGTTGCATAAAATTATTTCATTTCTGATGGTTTTATTAAGTTTCGCTGAAGGCGCCTAGCACTAACCTTTCCAAAAATTAGATTTTTTAATATCACAATATTTATGAATCCAGATTTATTTTAATAAAAATCTGCATTGCAGACTTTTTTCTGCATAATTGCAGATTTGTCAAAATATTTTCATGGCAACACTGCCCGCGATGCTTCACCGTCACCAGATAGATTTTAGATCTGCAGTTAAACTGCTGTCAGTTGTTGTGTAGTCATCTGGAAAAACTATACCTATCCCTAAAAAGAGAGTTTCAATATTTGCTTGTCCTGTAACAAGACGAATTTTTCAATCTAGGATAAAAATCAGTTGGCTTGTGTTAGTCTCACAAGAATTCCAGAACAGCTAGACCGATTTGTACTTCTTTTGTTTTGTTTGCCATGAATCAGGGCTGGTTTAGTAAAAAAGAAAATTTGGGAAACCCCAAACGAAAAGCTGGAAAATCGGAATATAATACTACCAATGCTCGCAAAACCCGAAAACCACCAAACCGATTAAGCTAACATTTTGGGAAAGCCCTTGGAAACTGTGTTGTTGGGTCAAAATTTAATTTATGGCACCTCCCCACAAAACAAAAACCAAAAATTTTATAATCTCGAAACCCACAGAACTGATTCAGCTCAAATTTTAAGCAAATGTTTGCTATTGACCCAGAGCAGTTTCGGGGAAGTTTAGATATTGCCCCGAGACTGTTGGTCACAATTGGTTGTCTGGTCTAAATTGAACAAAGGGGCGTGAATACATTTTAATCACCAAACGAAACTTAAACACAGTGCGGCCAATATTACCGATCTCAATCAACTGAAGTTGGAAGTTTGGTTGCGTTCATAGTATGAAGAGTTACAAACAAATCAATTTTAGGTGGTACGAAGTTCACCGCGTAATCTAGTTCATTATAAAATTAAAAACAGAATTTAGTAATAATTTCACTGCAGAACTATCCAAACTGAAAGGCCAACTTTTTAACTATTTTAAGAATAAAGTGGAAACTTTTATGTTCCTTATTGCTTGCAAAAATTATTTATTTAAAAAAATCTGTGTAGAATTTTGAGAAGTGAGATTTTTTTTTGCAAATCGGAATATTAACCAATTCCAATGTTCCAAAGTATTTACACTCAACCTGTACGCATTCGAGTTCATGAGAGTGGTACAGTAGCCGCTGTTTAAAAAGAACACAAGATTGGTAAAACAAACGCAAGATAGGGGCTCAACCAGAGGTCTGTATTTTTGAGTGAGCAAGACCATAGTAGATCATTGAAAGTATTTTTCAATAAATATAGTCAACATATATTTTTTGAGTTCATCCACGTGAGCCTTCCAATTAAGGTTTCTATCTATTAATATAATATGTATAGGTTTCCAGCTAATTTTTACAGTTGTCAAGTTTTTTATTAGATCATGTGAGTTACTGTCTGTTTTTCGAAGGGCTATAAAATTTAGCATTTCGTGAAATACAGTCAGTCTTAATCGAATATTCTCTTGAGTGTAAGTAGAAAATGTTATCCGCCGGCCGGCCGTCCGGTGAGCACAAATTGAGCAAAGATTGCGCCGTTCTTCTTTTTTTGAGAATCTGAAAAATAAAACTGATGTCGAAACTCGGAGCTATACCTACCCTTATATCCTTCATGATGGAATCATCGATCGAAATACCCGATGCCCATTTAAACATTATACCAACGCAATGGTTTTTTTTTAACTTTCAGGGCTGTTGTAAATTGTAATTTCAACTTCGTGCATTGTGTTCCTAAAAAATTTAAATGAAAACTGTCATAAAAGCAATTTGTTCAAAGGCAGTATTAACACGTATATATGATATTGTATATAAACCATTCTGATTGTATTCCAGATATCTCGTTATAATTCCTTGTGAAGATGTCATATAGTAACAGCAAAGTAATTTACAGACAAATAGTTACACTGCATTGTTTTGAGTGAATAACACTTTCCTTTTATGATACACAGATACAAGTCCTTTATGTAAATAGGGGCACCGATATTTTTTTTTTTTTTTTTTTTTTTTTCATTTTCCTGAAGCACTTCAAATTTGTTTAGCAATTCCTCTATACATAGATAGATACCATATACAGAATGCTCGTAATACATATTGTCTATCTATATGTTTGTAACACTAAAAGTGAACGAAAATGTATACTCTACTCTGTATAGAAATCTGAATTTTTTTCAAGGGACAATATAAAAAATAAATTGAAATTTTATAGTGCAGATATGTTATGCTGCAGTCTGTCGTTATATTCGATGGTTGCCCTAAATGAGTTTTGAATGACTGCAAGATTTGAAATTGGAGCTATTTTTTTATCACAACTACCACACTACAATCTAAGTAGGTACCTAATTTGTAAAGGGTGACGATGGAAGGTAGGATTGCGTAACACAAAACATTGTGTTAGTAAAATGTAAAATTTGACCATTAGACCGAATTACATTGTCAAGGAGTTCATATTATGATATTTACGTTTGAAAAATGCACAATGACTTCTTTTTGTTGCCCTTTTGAGAAATATACATCAAAATCTTGTCAGGTAAAACAGTTTCCATTAAATTTGCCTTTGCCGTCGGTAAACCGCCTGTACGGACTTGTTAAATGGATGTCGTTTCCAATGTTAAAACTTGTATAGATACAATATATTAATAAATGAAAAAGAGAAATGTGAGATATAATATACAGTAGACTCTCGTTATCGTGAACACCGATTAACGTGAAAATATTTTTTTTAGCATTGACATCTCTAAAACGTGAACAAATCATGAAAACTCTAAAATACCTATGAACAGCAATTTCTGCTCCAAATAAATTATAAAATTCAAGCAAGATGCAATTTAAAATTTTGTTTTTCTTGGTAAATCATCGTATTGTGTCCTATACCTACTTTTGGTAAAATTCAACCTTCGCAGACGTGAACTCTCTCGCAAACATGAACTGGCTTGGTTTTTAATTGTTCACGTTATCGAGATTCTACTGTAGTTAATTGCAAAACTTGCATGTGGTGTCGGTTTGCAACAAGAAAAAGAAAGGAAGTTCAAAATAATGGCGCCGATCTGCCATACCATAACCAGTACACTACTGACAGAAGATTTTATTTGCATTACCACCAACAAAGGGGATTGTCAAAACTGAAATGCGATATTAGGAATTGTAACACAAAACATCTACATAAAGCAAACTTATATTTCCTCAAAACAATGTTAAACAGAATGTTTGCCAAAATGTAATGTTTCTGATAGAAGTTGGGGAATTCTCTTACACGAAAACTGCAAGTAAGACAGCTCATGTCACTTTGAAAATAACAAAAGAAAATTTCAATTGTAACTAATTCAATAACTTAAGTGAATAACATGGTAAAACATGTTTTCAAGGAAATAGTTTTAAAACAATTTTCCACCATGTGTGTGAACTTTGTCGGCTGGTTGAAATCAGTTAACTGTTTGTGAAATATAATTTTAGAACCCATCTTTAAATATCTCCTCTCTCGGGAAAAGCAAACCTTTAACCCTTTACATTTAAATTCGGTACATTATATTATGACTTTTGTCGGACAATTTGTCTGCTGACGACCTGTTGAACTCCAAGCTTCCAACATATCGACTGATATGACGGCAATAGATGCTGGCTTATCCGTATAAACGAGAGACTTCACATATACCCACAAAAAATAGTCCAGCAGTGTCAAATCGCACGATCTTGGCGGGGTCAGTTCACAGGTCCAAAACGTGAGATGAATTGCTCACCAAATTCGCAATATGTCCATGGATTCGAGACACATTTTTTACTGAGCACGATTTTTGGTAATAAAATTCAATAATTTGAAAATGTTATTCTGGCGTAAGTCTATCCATAAAATGACAATGCTGAGCAGTTTTTACACGTGAACTGTCAAAAAAATCAGGCTGAAAAACCAAACAGCAAAAATATCTCCCTTTAATAGCGCTAAAAATGCTGCTTTTCGTACTTCGTAGCTGGTGCAAGAAATGTTTAAGAAATTAATTTTTTCGAGATTGTGTTGGTGTCAGCTTATACAAATAATTTGTTAAATATTTTTAGAGAAAACTTTGTTATTTTGTATCAATCTCCAGTTCCTAATAATTTTAAAAATGTTCCTGAACGTCCGGGTCGAAAGGTACCTAACTCGAATATTTTGCCTTGTGCAAAGCTGGATATACATATACCCTTTATTAGGTACTAATAATTGAATTTAGGAAATTTATTGTAGGTTGAAAAGTTACCAAAATATATTCCTGCATCGGTTTTCTATAAGATTTATATATGTTTCAAATGAGTTTTCGATGATACGTAAGATCATTTATTCCATACCAGGGATACAGGATACTCTTCTAGTTTAATACGTTCAAAAAGACATGATAATTCTATCCTACGAACTTTTATTGTAAGTTTCTAATGTCATAAATAATATCCTCAAAAACTGAATCCACTTGTTTTTGGTATTGGGGAAGTTAATGCATATAGTGGTTAGTTTTTTGTAGCTCCATCTGTATCTGGCTACTTAAAGCGTAATCTGGCATTTAACAGGTTTCTTCAATTTTTGAATTTAGTTATTTTGAGTTAGTAATCGATGATTGCGTTAATCTTTGTGCGTTTCTTTACCTAAATGGCGGCCAATATGACTCCACGTCAATCCATTATAAAGTAAATAATTCCCATTGAAGCCTAAAACGAGCTCACAACAACGATGGACTTTTTTGTTAATTTGTGTCCCGCATTATAAAAAATAAAACCCAAAAAATGTTTGTTGTATAGTCCTTCGTAATCTGTCAAATAGAATAAATGCATTGACATTTATTTGTTCCCTTCTCGAAAACTGTCATCTGTAAAATCGAATGAATGAACTGACATTCAATCGTTACGCCCTTGAAAACTGGACTCTACTGTAATCGTGTAAGGCTAAAACGATTGGAAAGACGTCGCTTCGTCTCCACAATGCTTTTACTTCGTGTAACAACAACAAAAACGATTATCGTCGAAACGATTGGACGATCATCGCTTTTATTGCGCTTCACGTAAGCAATTCAACTGTCAAATGCCGTCGTCAAAACGATTCCATCGAACGATAACTATTTTCCAATCGTTTCATCGTTCTTGGTATATTTTGTTTCCATAGATAGTTTTTTTTTCATTTCCAGCTGCGACTCCTCCCAGGAAGCTGAAAAGGTTAAGATATCTAAAAACCGTTCATTAAAATAACTGATGACTTTGAAATGTTTTCTGTCCATATCGTAGTAAATAGTCCTGAATTGACTTGACTTTTGAGAAATGGAACGACCATTAGTCACTCGCAGTTTGTTAGCACAAATTACTTACCAAAGACAAATAGCCTGGTCAAAACTTGTGTATACCATTAATTGTGTTGCTGTTGCAAAACTCATTTTCTTCATCGGGCATCCAACTCCAAAGATGTTATTTTTAGTGTTAATGTCAACTAAAAACAGTCTCCGGCAGAAACCAATCGAATTTCAAGTTCCTCTAAAGATCAATCCATTATCCTGGCAAAAGTCCAAATGTCACTTTCAAGAACCAACAACCAAAGAAGCAGTAAACTCAGTTCTGAAAATATGTTTCTTTGCGAGAATTGAGCACAAAAGTTCTCTAGCACTTATACGTTGCACGTTGCGGAGTAAGTACACAAAACAAATAAAAAGACAAACATTTCGTATGTCCAACACATTTACCCTGTCTGTGATAAATTGTCTTTAGTCGACCATATGATGGAACAGATTTTAGGATCAGGACTCGGGAACCCTCTGTTCTGTTTAAGGTAGAAAGTCACCCCCTGACTTCTTCAAAAGATTAGAGTACACCTACCCTCTGTGTATCTACGGAGTGTGTGCGCCCAACGAATGGTACAAATATAAACCGTTTAGTCACAGGATATTACATTCGATTACATGTCGGCGGAATTTTATATTTGCCCAGGAATGTTCTGACGAAGGGTGCTGTTCTGTTTCTCATCTTCTTCTGTTTGTGGCACAAGAAAGGGGGTGGATTTTGTTGTTCATATATGGAGTATGGACTATGAGCTCTATGCAGTAAGGAGTAAGTGTATACGAGTACTCCTTCAGTTGAGGCACTTGGAAGTTGGAAGCATTACTCTCTCGGTCGTGTCAGTGGTGGATCAGAGTGGGTATTAAATACGTTTTAGTGAACTGGAATTTACGAATGCCAAGAATGCGCTGGGTGTGTGCTCGAAATTGGAAATGCGCCGCTGATTTATTGAAGTAATTTTCAAAATTGAATTCAAGTCCTGACGGTGCTGGATGCTGGAACAGTCCTTAAGCAAACTAATGAATTTGGTTTTTATTAATTTGCTTACGGTTTTCGCACAACGGCGCTTCCGAAAGCTTCAATCAATTTGATATACTTCACAGCCGGTTGGGTTTAATTGCCAACGAATTCGAAAGGGAGTCGTCATCGTCGTGTCCTTTTTTTTTTGTAGGTATGGTGTGTTCCCAATTCGGCGCGGATGTACATACGCTGCCAGTTGTTTTATTTTTTTTAATTAAATTTTAAGTTTCCGGAAATGATATGGATGATTTTCACGCCTTTCTGCACAATTAATGGCGCCCTCTGGTTAAGTGAAATGAACGAAATAAAAACACCATTTGCAGTTTCCTGTTATTGCGTGGATATATAGATATACCGACTACATGTATGCTGGCTCCAGTTGTTCACAGGATAGGCTTTTCGATGATCATATCCGCTCACTAAAACACAACCATTGGCAATTCAATAAACCAACGCATAATCCTGCACCAGGCCATAAATTTGAATTACTACAGTTATTTGCGTCTATAGCCGGAATAGTTGCTCTTTCTGAGCCATTAACTGCGACAATTTAATCCCACTGCGGGCAATCCAAATCCTCAATTAGCAATTATTCAAGTAGCTCCAGCGCGCACCACACTACAGCGGGTGGTGGTTGTGGTACGGGGTTTCCGTGGTACTTACATGTCTCCATTTTCCAAAACAGCAGCGCACTATAGCTTGTAACAGCTGCAGAATGTAATTCTCGTCGCCAGGATCTAGGGTAGAGTCGATTCGAAACAATATTGCCGTTGTTGTTTATGGGGTTGAAAGTGGGAAGAAGCAAAAGTAAAAAGAACTCCAAACACTCTGAAAAGTCGCATACGAATTACGAAGCAAGTGTAAAAGTTTATCGTGATTTTTACGAGAGTCAACTCAAACGGGATCAACAGAGTAAGACTAAGAGCGAACTTATTATTTCTACACCCTTGACGACAGTGTATAGTTTAATTATGGTCGTTAATTGAGAAAAGTTTTTCGAAATCGCATCTAAAAATTCCTCAAATCGTATAAAATACAAAATATACGTACACAAAGTTTCACGAGCGTGTTGTAGTAATCGAGATTTTATCGTCTTTGAGAAGTTATACTTAGTCGATTATGATTTCAACTCGTGCAACGAGTACTCATAAAAAGCGAGTACTATTTCCGAATTTAATTACATCAGTCGTCTTTTAACAGTACTAATTAGTATCAAATGTGATTTATAGTTTTGATAGGGCTCAGCTTATCCTTTGTGCCTTAATCGCTTTTAATAAAAATATGAGATCTTCTTAAACGAACTAGGTACATAATCGGTTTTAAGGAATTTGGACACAGTGGATCAGGGCTAATGCAAAACTAACAGTCAGTGGCTGATGGATTAGCTGGGTCTGAAAACAAATTAATAACATTGAGGGACTACATTTATATTAATTCTGACTTGAACGTCAATAGTCATAAACTAGTTTGACTCTTTGAAGTCAGAAGGATTTGGGTCGGAGGATTATGTCATTAAAACTCAAAAAAGCTGTGTCCTATTACGCCAAACCCGCTCAATGGATTAAGACAACATTTGGTTTCCAAATTGATTGTAGAGTATAGATGGGCACGCTTCTATAACTTCGCGATCATTCGAAAACTACCTGAGTTATGGGAAGTGGACTTTAAGAACAACATTTTATATCGTACCTACATAATGTGCTCTAAAAGTGTAAGCTGGTGAATAGAGGTTAGGTCGGTGGTTATTTGTGCTAATTCAGAATCAATTTACGCTAGTAAGGAACAGCTTCCTTTAAGAATAATAAGAAAGAGATTTAATAACATCTCTAGCTAGTTCGTCGCCCTTATCGATCCCATTTATACCTTCAAGTTACTTAACGATCGGCAAACTAACGGAGAGTGACATCAAGCCGGTTGGTTTGCCCAATTTCTATTTTGCTCCGCTCAACAAGTTTGATGAATATTGTAGTTGAATACAAAGCCTTGTTAGCAGTCATTCAAAATCTTGTTTTAAAGTACAGTAGTGGGAAGTTCGATTATGAACAGTGCCCACCGTTTTCCAAAGCACATTCAAAGAATAATATCAACATTGTATGCAATAAACCGTTACCTTTCAAGAGCTCTCTCCTTCTTCGTAGTGATCTCACTCTCACTTTAATTTGTTGGGAATGTCATCGAAAGTAGGTGCATTTCTGGTGAGGGAGGTTGGGCTATGATTTGGATGGCATTTTGCTCGGCGGGAACATCACAAATCGCCTAGTTACAAAGAAATGTTAACGCTTCTTTGTACATCGATGTCTTAGACCTCAATGAAGAAGAGTTTCTTTCAGAAAATTCCATATTACAACAGGATAAAGCGCCAAGGTTCGTAAAATAATGGTTTTCACAAAACAATATCGAGGCAATGAAGTGGTCAGCTGGAAGTCCATACCTTAACCCCATCGAAAATTTGGGGGGTATTCTGTTTACTTACATCTTACATGTTACATGGCAGACAATTCCACCGCGTCAATCAGCTTAAAGAAGTTTTTCGAAAGGCTCGTGGTCGTCAGTCATCCATGATGAGCTTAAGAGCATTACCGTATCAATGTCAAGCTGCCTTAAAGATGTGCACTTAAAAATAGAAGTGCTCCACTAATTGTTATTAAATCAAAAAAAAAAAAAAAAAATTCCAAAAAATGTAAGCCATGTTTTTCATCGTTAGAATTTTCTGCTCCAGTTTTTTTTAAATTTTTAATTTTTGAAATAAAACTTTGTGTTCCATTTTTTAGTTTTTATCAGCTTATTTTTTTTATAGACAGAGAGCTGGCGACATTTTTCCATGATTATTTTGTCAACAAAATGTTGGTTATTTTTGGGTTGTTGTGGTCGGATACTTAACAGATTTGGAATTCTATGTCCGGACATAGCACAAAATTTGAAACATAAAATGGACATAGCACAAAATGTTGGACATAGAACAATTGTGCTTTTTCCAATAATTCAAGAGGGGACATAGGACATTCGCTTTTTTTGCAGATTTAAGCAATTTAGGATTTCTGTTGGACATAGGACGTGTGTGCATATCAAAGTACTGCTTCTCACCTTTGCATTGGTGCCAATATCTCAAAACAGTAAAAAATGGACATAGCACATGTATGCATTAAGGTATCATATTATGTAGTGTAATTGTCATAGACAGGTACATTTTTAAGTTTTTTTGTCAACGCTTAAATTTTGGTATATCATTTAGGACTTACTGCTGACTCTAGAACTCAAATGCCAGAGGAAAATTCCATTCGCAACATCTTGCCAGACCACGTCAAAGGGCATGTAAGGTCCTTTTGATTGGTTTGTGTATGAAATTGTTGCATAACTTCATATACTTATACTTCATATATACAAAATTTCAAGTTTCTTAACTGATTCTGGTTATTTCCAGATCTTTAAGATTATGTATAAAGTTTAGCCCTAACATTAATACTTTTGAAAATATTTCACGTTAAAACCCAACATTTCGAAATGAACTAAATACGTCTTGTGCTCAAGAAGGAAAAGCCTATTCCCGAGATACGATTCCAGAATATCGTATGGACGTACGAAGGGAGCTTGTCGTAATTTTAATCCTTCAAATCATAGCCCGGAGCTTTCTTATAGTTTAAGATCCTCGATCTCATGTTTTAGTTCTCTTAGTATTGCACTTGCGAGTGTTAAATCGTCCACTTGACCCTCGTCCGGGTACGGTTTCTTCGAGATGGGCTGCAAAACCACCCGCTTTATGTTTACCTTCCTTACCCATTCATGTTGTCATTTATTTTAATGGGCGGCGCGGGGTTTTAATGCCTTTTGGTGCCTTTTACAGCTTTACAAAAACTTGAGGAATTGGAAATATTCATGGTTTCTGAAGTCCACGTAAAAAAAAGAAAAAAAATCGCATTTAAAAATAAAAGACTATAATAATTTCCATGCTTGTCACCCTTCGGGAAAATCGAGGGGCGGATCAACCTTGTTTATTAAAGACTACATTGAACAATACGAAGCCCGAAAAAAAGAGCTTGAAACTTTGTAACTGAGCACAATTCGAGTAAAGAATAGTCTACGTACATTTATTCTTAAAATCTCATGTATTTACTGCCCACCGCATGTCCGCGTCTCGCGCTTGAAAAAAGTGAAAACAGATATATCGGGGGTTTTAAATATATCTCGCAAAAAGGTAGAATGCTCTATGGGGCAGTTATGGAGTACAGTAGTTTGTGACTTCCACTCGACGGGCTTGAACCGACTTATTAGCCAACCAATACTTCGAATACTACTTAGATATAACACCGTCTTAAGATTTTTCTATAACCTGGTTGAATCTAAGATCCTGCAGCCCACTATAGCCACTGAGCAATTGCGTCCACAAAAAATCATTTTTATTTTATACTAGCTGACCAGGCGAACTTCCTACCTCCTTTGAATCAATAAATGTTGTGTTAACTTAAGTGTTAGCTTAATAAAATTCAGTTTTTCATTAAAATAAAATTACATAATAATACTCAAAATGAATAAAGTTCAATAAATGTACTAATATCAAAATGAAAACTTTAAACTTGACTTTTATTAAGGTGGCTTGGATGACGTTGTTCATGAGTTTCTTCATCGTCAACCTGGTTCCATTGGACAGTTTCGGTTGGTTTAGATTGCACACCAATTATGATGACAGAGCCGACTTTAAGGTGCAAAAATTCAATAAAATAGTTCTTTCATCCTCATCAATGGAATATGCCTGCGATTTGATTCTAAATATGTTAAAAAATTCAAATCATTGACGTCCATATTCTTTGCAGCTAATATAGCGCTTTCACTCAGCCAATCTTGGTTCAAATATTCGGAAACACTTTGCTGATGAGTTCTTCCTTCGATAATGTGAATTCACAAAAATTTGACGGAAACGAATAATATTGTCTGAAAATAAGAGCTTAATTGGTTCGGTAGTTTTCGAGATATGTACATATACAATTTTGTCACGAAGGTGACACGCCCATTTGACCAAACTTTGCAGGGACACTCCCGAGCGAGTACCTGAGAAAGTCTCAAAAGTTGACCTCAATTTAGGTCTTTTCGACATATAACATTTTGAATGTTCTTTCCAAGGAGGTGACACGCCTCTTTGTCCAATTTTGACAAATCTTCGCAGCAGTAACACTTCCGGGCCAATACCTAAGATTGACTGTAAAGCTCAATCGGGTCGGTGGTTTTCGCTATACGTTTTTCAATGTTTGTTTTTTATTTTTTTTTTGTATGGAAGGTTCCACGCCCCTTTTTCCGCTTACCGTGGCAACTTTTCCATTTTTTTTTTTTTTTTGTCAAACCTTATTCGGAAAATTAGCCAAATCGGTCCAGCTGTTCTCAAGTTATGCAATGACCATCAACGAACATCTATTAATTTTTATTTATATAGAAGATGTATGGCTTTAATGGCATTACCTTAGCAGAAATAATTTCTATCGTCATTGGCCATGATATCAACCATTTCATACGAAACTAGTACTTATCGTCTGGGACTCTCCGCTGAACTCTCCAGCGCGCCTTGGACTCGAAGTGTAAGAAATGCTAAACATCTATTTTAGGTTAGGTTACGCAAACAAACTTGTTTTGAAATTTATTCAAAAACTTAAAACCATCAATGTTTCATTTGATTGTTGACATATTTTTTTATTTTTACAATTAAAAAAAACTCAGTTGGGATATAAGCCGTTGTAAAAGTAGATAAATAAATATGGTACATTTTCAAACCCTCACTATACGTTGCTAAATTATAAAAAAAAAATTAAATTATAAAAATCAAATTGTATTTAACATCATAATTTTTTGTTTATATTTTCAGATTTGCTGCCCACAACTGTCAACGCCCTTCCAGAGACACGGGAATTCCTATTGAAGGTAATTGATGTCCTCCTCGACTATGTCAAGACGACCAATGATCGAAATGAGAAAATTCTCGACTTTCATCATCCGGAGGACATGAAACGTCTTCTTGATTTGGAAATACCCGATCGTGCAGTAACCCTTCAGCAATTAATCGAAGACTGTGCCACCACTCTCAAGTATCAAGTCAAGACGGGTAAGTTTTAAATAAATAAACTTAATATTCCAAAACTTGCGTGCGCGTAAACATATCCCAAACTAATTAGTCCTTGATTAGCACCCATTCATACGAACAGTCACATACGAGAGCAGTGAATGCCTCTAGCTCAGCGCTAATCTAATCAATCAATCAAAATGTGCTTCACCGCAAACGATGTTTATTGAAATAATCAATTGAAAGTTATTCTCACTCCTGGGGCGCGCTTAATTTCCGCCACCACTCTTCCAGACCACACAGATATCATATATCCTCCTCGGCGATAACGTCAACATATCCTGTGTGACACCAGTGTAGAAGCATCCACCACTCACAAAGGGGATTTCAGATTTACCCACCGAGAACGCTCCCAAAGGAAGCGGCGTTGATAACGCTATTGTGGTCACGTGCGGGTACGATATTAGATTAAAAGTAAGAGAAGTGCCCTTAATTTTCGAGGCGCATCGTAATTCAAAAGTTTGCGGCCGGTGGTGGTGGTGGGGACATTTCGACAATATGCTCGAGTTTTTTGTTGGTTCACCATTCAATGGCAAGTTATTATTAGTGGCGGGGGAAGATTGTGCAACATACGCTACACGTTTTGATTGATGGCTTGACTTTTGAGAATTTTTGTTTTTTTTTTTTTCTTGTGTAAATACACCACAGTCAAAGTTTATGCTCCTGATGGCACGCACTGATGGTGGCTCTCACTTTATTCACCCCTTTTATATGATGCCAATGCCATAGAGGAGGGCTATCATAACCAGGTCCTTTGCAAAATCAAAACAGACAACGACGCGACGACGATGGCGATGTGTAACTTTTGTCGATGGCGAATCATAAATAGGATTACCGCCTGCAAATGAAAGGTGAAAAGGATCAGATTGTGTGTTATTATTCTGTGTTCAATGGGCCATAAAATGGTGTCGTTAATGTGGTTATCTCCTTGGATGCACATTTTGTTTTGAGGACTTTCAATTCAATCTTAACCCTAATTCCAGCCACACAAAGGAGATAAGCGTGTTTTAAGGACACCCGGGGATTCGGATTTTATAAAATAAATGCGTCGAGGGTATGCAGATATTGTTGTTGACCTGGTAAACAATATTGGCCTGACTAAACAAGGCTGCGATAAAAATATGTTCGTGTTGGAAAAATAATTGAATACAAATGCGAAAGATTTTTTTTGTTTGTTCGACCTCCTCCATTTGCACGTAAATTAGCATTTTGTTGTTTTGTTAAGCACGTTTTTCAGATGACACGGAAAAACGCAGTGGGTGGCTGTGTGTTTTGCATTCCATCAGAATGGCACTACCTACATTCAGAAGGTGTCACGTGTAGATAGTGTTCCCAATGTAAATCATGACAATTTTATCAGGTGCCTCGATATCCGTTCCAAAGCAAACAAATACGTTTTATTTATGCAAGCTCGTAGCTTCTGTTTTTGACTTACATATTTATTTAGTGGGTGGCCATAAATTTGGTAGCTGTTTTTTTAAAGTCACATGACACATGGTTTGGTTATATCTTCGCATATATGGGAGAATCATATTGTTCGAGAGCTATGTGGCGGAAAATAAGGGGAGTTCCTAAAAACATTCTAAAGTTGATCAGACAATGCGCGGTGCTAATCATAAAATCATTTTTAGGTTAAGTTTTACGATAGCAATTTTTTCGATTATCTATTTGTAACCTACAACAGACTTAAGCTGAAGGTTAAAAATGATAATTAGTAGGGCCCATTGACCTTTTTTTGTGCACAATATTGGTTTGAGCGTATATACATTCAAAATCGAATACATATATCGAAAATTACCGAACCGATTGAGCTCACATTTTCAGACAAACTTAGGTAGGTATTGGCCCGATAGTATTCCTGTGAAGATTGGTTAAAATTGGACAAAGGGGCGTGGCGCCACGCATACGAAAAATAAACATTCTGCAATCGCTATTTTTCGGTTATCTTACTTACTTTACTTTTGATGGCGCTACAGCCCGGGGCGGATCTGGGCCTAAACCATCATGGCTCTCCAGCCAGCTCGATCCAACGCAAGATGCCTCAGTTGCACACGCCATGTTGGTTAAGGTCCTCTTACAGATGGGCGCGCCAGCTTAGGTATGGTCGTCCTCTACCTCTTTGTCCCTCTGGTGTATAGTGTTGAAGTTTCTCCGGGCCAGAGCATTAATGTCCATCATACGCTCTATGTCTATATGTCCCAGCCATCTTAGTCTAATACTTTTGATTAGGTATATATCCTATACTTACGGTGACCATATTTGTCAAAGGAAAATAAAGGACAATCATTTTTCTATTTACAAACTGTTAGTATTTATTGAAAAAAAAAAAAAAAAAAAAAAAAAAAAAAAATTATTATTAATAATAAAAAGATAGCAAAAAACATGAACATTACTAATACATAGTAGGTACATAGTTCTATAAAAAAAATATTGGATTGACATTCACTTATATAGCCGTATATATTAGCAACTAACCAACTAGGAACTGTCAATAAGCAATACGCAACTTTATTTTTTAACCTATTTTCAAATCGAAGCAACATTATTGCCTGACATTTTTAGCACAAAACTCGTATTGAGAATGGATTACTTCCAGAAAAGAGGAATGGTGAAACCGTGAGTTTCACAGATGGATCCATGGTGGATGGCGGAGCAGGGACCGGTATCTTTTCAGAAGATCTGGAACTAGCCCGTCACATTAACCTCTGGAAACACACTTCAGTATGCCAGGCTGAGATGATTGCTTTGCTGCATGCGTTGGACTACTTGCTTGAGAGTCAGGTTGAAGGAAGAAATATCCTTATAGCACTGGACCATCAGGCGGTGACTAAATGCATGGAACAGACAACCATCACAACATCATTGGCACTGGAATGTGTATTCAAGCTCAATAAGTGTTCATCTAAAAATCAGGTAACGCTGTCTTGGGTACGAGGACACATAGGGACCGACGGCAACGAAAAGGCGGACTCCCTTGCAAAACAGGAAAGTTGTTGGGACCAGAACCATTCTCTTCAATTGGTAGAGGAATGGTAGAACACCTGATTCACAAGTATAGATCACGGCAAAACACTTGAGAAGGTGGTCAATAGTGGAACAAACTAAAATGGCAATAAAATGGCCTACCTGCTCCACTCAAAGAAGGGTTCTAAGCATGAGTCAAGGAACATTGAAATGGGTGGTGGGGTTAACTATAGGTCATGGTAATTTCGGGTATAATTTGAGGAAGATGTGACTTAGAGAGGATCATAATTGTAAGCTATGCTTGGAGGAATCTTAGACAGCGGCACAGCTTTGACTGACAAAAGAATAAGGATCTTGGGACAACATTGGGTAGAGACCCATTGGATTAAACAGATTTCACATAAACATTTGCTAGCGTTAACATTAACACTAGGAATCAAACCCAGGGAAGAACTCTGAAGTCCAGAGAGTCTCTCTGGGTAAGGCTTATAGTGGTAGAGAGATGAAATGAGACTCGACAATGGTGGTCTGATTCGTATATCCCTCGAAATCTATATAATAATAATGTAATACTCGCTTGATATGATGAACAAAAATGTTCCTTATGCAGACTGACTCGGGCCCTAGGCAAAATTTTCAAAATCATAGGAAAACTATTTTATATTGGTATTTCTTATATACAGTGTAGGGTAGGTACACAAAACGAGTTTGAAGTCAATCGCATGAAAAATATGAATTTTCCGATACAAACTTTTCCCTTTTTGGAGTTCGAATTTCTCCAAATCGCTTCTAGTGCTTACTTTGGCCATACAAGGAAATTTGTTTCAAAATATTTGCTTTCTAGTTCTTATCGTTTGGGTTGGGCATTGATCACCAATAAGTCAGGACAAATATATGACATTTCATCTAAGAGTTGTACGCCATTTAAAAATAAGCCTGTTTTTTTCTGAGAAATAAATGGTACCTAGATTTTCTCAATACTTGGCCAATCCGGTGTTTCACGAAATAAGACCCTCTCAAGGACTTCTACGTCCAAATTATAGAATTCTATTGGCAAATGTATTGTTGACATGAGTTTCATAACATTACAGTAAATGTTTCGTAGAGTTCAATTGCCCAAAAAATAATTCTCTATGCTATGCATACAATTTTTTTTGTCAGTTTTTAAAGGACAGTTTCAAAAATAAAGGACAAAATCCGTCCTTTATTGAAAATAAAAAAATACAGGACAGAGGTAAAAAAGAAAGGACTGTCCTTTTAAATAAAGGACGCATGGTCAGCGTACCTATACTGCATCCATATAGTTCTTCAATCCTTCTCCTCCCAGACTCCTGAAATGCAAACTGGACCAAAGATCACACGGAAAACTTTTCGCTCTAAGCAACTGAGTGTGTTTTTATCCGCCCTTGATAGAGTCCATTATTCTGCAACGTCTGCTTAGTTGATCGGCAGAGGGCTTTACTATACTTAATTGCCTTCTAAGTGCGTATAGAACCATCGATTGGGAAGAGTAATTCTTCGGTTGATCTCAGCGCTGATATCATTGCTGGAGTTCGCCGGAGAGCCTAGGTAGACAAAGTCTTTCACTACCTCAAAATTATAACTGTCCATTGTTACGTTCTGTCCAAAGCGCATGTTCTGAATGTTCTTTTTTGTTAACAGCATATATTTTGTAGTCCCGGTAGTCCCATTTTAACCGCTCCTGACTCCCAAATGCACCACTGACAGCTCGCCGAGTTCTAGAGATTAGGTCAATATCATCGGGCGGCGTATGCGAGTAATTGCACAGACTTTTGAAAGATTCTACATCCGGGGTTGGCTTGTGAGTTTCTTACAATTCTTTCAAGTAATGTTAAAGAAAATACATGACAGCGCTAAGACCTTTTCTGACATCAAACCGACCTTAACGGAGCAGCAAGAGTTCTACAGCATCATCCGGACAAAAGAACGAGTTTAAAGGGGATGCCAAAACATGGCTCTGTATAGCTCATCTCTATACGCTATCAAAGGCAGTCTTAAAATCGATGAATAGGTGGTAGGATTCCTGGGTCTTTTCCAAGATCTGCCTTAGTGTGAAAATTTGATCAATGGTGGACTTTTCAGGCCTATAACCGCACTGATAAGGCCCTATCAGGTTGTTGATCATTGGCTTTAGGCGTTCACAAATTATTGCAGACAGGATTTTGTATATGCAATGTTGAGGAGATTTATACCTCTGTAGATAGCGCAGTTCAAAGGATCTCCTTTCTTTAGGACCGGACAAACGATGCTGAGATTCCATTCATCGGGCATACTTTTATCCAACCAAATTTTACAGATGAGTTGGTGTATGCTCCTTACCAATAATCATCTCCTCGAGCTTTGAAAAGCTCAGCGGATAAGCCGTCACCAGTCGCATTTTTATTGGATTTAAGTTCAGATAGGGCTATCCTCATACTTCATTTTAGTCAGGTTGATGGGATTCTTGTCTACCATCATGAATGTGCAATGGCTCATGCTGCGTGACAGCGGGATCTTGGTCATCTTCACCGGTTATCAGTGGTCCTTCCAAATTCTCAGCACCAACTGTGACTTTACCATGATGTTCCCTTGTTCGTCTTTTCAAGCTTCGGTTCGGGATTTAGAGCCTTGACATGTCCTTTTGGTAAAACTTTCTTACCTCATTCCTGGAGTGACATCTCTCTATCGACTCTTCGGTTATCTATAGGCAATACAGTTCCTGGATAGTAGGAAAACCGGGCGGGTACAACTAGTCCTAAATATATTTCCAATGTATGTATGTAAAATCCTGAGCATCGCCATTATCCTAACTTATTTCAAATGTGCCTGTCATATTCTGTTGTTCACTTCAAGAAGTTTTACAATTAAGCAAAATTGTGCTAACACATCTTATTCGTATTATCCTCTTGAACAATTGACAATTGTTTTGAAGTTTCATACCTATACACGATACAGAAGTTTAGGAATTAACAGAATCGACATTCACTTTCGAAAAGTTTTCTACAGAAAACTGTTAAGCAAATTCTAATTACACTTTTGATTAGATGTGTACTGTAGATAATAAATTCTGATATCTATTAGTTAGGAATAAGAGCTACTACAACCCAACTGTGCCTTTATTTTCTATTGGTTCCTTTATTTATATAGAAATAAATTATACACAACAAATATAATCTCAGAACTATGTACCTAGTAGATTATAGTGTATACTTAGATACGGCATAATAAAGATAACCTCAATTTGTGTGACAGTATTGGAACTCAGAGAAGATTCAATTTAAAAATCTGCCAGACGCTAAAAATGTAATAGTAATTTCTATTACCAAATGATATGCAGATCAGTCAATAAGTGGGTAGTTCCCGACTTCTAGACAGTAAAGACTTTGAGCACAGTTTTGAGACCATGACTCATGATAGGGAAATGAAAGTGAAGCTCAAAAGCAGCCAGTAGAGTTGAGATACATCCATAGTTGATAACGTTAGTCATAATCATAAAAAATTTAAAAATGAGGCAAGTTCTCTTATATAGAAAAATTATTAAGTGTGTAACTAGTCAGCCCCGAAAAGTAATGAGATCTAAATATACGCCAAGTTCTTAGTTTAAGTATGGTTCAATGTTTAAAAAATTGGTAGGTTGCTTCACTGGTCAAGGCTTAAATAAATAATAACCAATTTAAAAAAGTGGGTGAATACCACGGCTACTGAATGGAAAATCTGAAGTTTTCGAATTTTCCCAGTGTATGCCAAATTTCACGATTCTAGGAGGACAGGAAGTGCTTCATAATTTTGATGATGATCATCTTGAGTGAGTGAGTGAGTCAATCAATTACGGTTTTTGTGGTATTTGAAGTCCTGTATGTTTAGAACCACTAATGCCACCGAAATGGAATTTGGTGAGGTGGACCTTTTTAATGAGCTTGATTTAAGTCTGAAGTTTCTAGCTCAATTGGTTCCGAAAGTTAGAGCAGGGAGGCCTTTACAATAGAGAGGCTGAGGCACTTCCTTGCCCTTTGATAAAGCAAAGCTGTGATTAACCCAGGAAATGTTTTCCTCGGTTATATGTAATAGATTATATTTCTTCCCCGTATAAGGGTAGGGTCCCTGCAGTAGTCCCTGGATCCAAAAAGTTTGCCCTAAAATCAGATGCACCTCGTTTTCTCTTCCTCAAAGATGGACTAGCTGACTTTCGCCGATTCCTGTAGACTGTAGAGTATTAATAGACTGCCAGTATTCTGACCATTCTTATGTCTTAGCTAATCTTATAAATTTTATTTTGGAACTCTAGGATGCCAGATCATTGTATGGATATGGATGCCAGAAGTTATTCAATCTCCGTTTCTTGCTGTATTTAACCGGACACGATAACTGAGAAGCTGCATTCATAGCCAATTAAAGCAAAGGTGTTATTGCATTCAGTTCTTCACCTGAGTTTATTTTCGGTTTGGGTATTTTAGGGAGTTTAGAGTTTAAGACTTGACCGAATTTCTTCTATTACATTACCTTATGATTTCTATAGAGGTTTGGATCTACCTTCATACTTATACTTAGATAAAAGAAAATCTCCTCAGTCCTCATGATCCGAGGAGACTTTCCAGTTTTCAAGCTTTAAGCTGTCATTTGTTACTGTCGTTAGTTTCATCTCGAGTGAGCATTTTGGCAGAGCATAGTATTGCTGTCTTTGTGGTTTGGACGAGCATCATCATACTTCAAATTTTACCAAGAATTTGGTACAGCAGCAACGTTGTTTTTTACACCAGATATCCTTTATAGTGGTCACCTCGCCGCTCCGAGTTGGAGAGCTAAGTAAAACCGACCCCAAACAGTCAAAAAGTCTTTGGGTGGTATCCAATAATTTCAGTCGACTAAACTTCAATTTATCCATTAAATTAAGTTATATATTTTGGGGTAGATAGAATTAAGTTTATAGTAGTGACGATGTTGTCTTTTAATTTGTGTACTGACCTTTTGCGTTACAATTGGTCTAAGATCAATGTGCTTCGGAATCTCCTATCTTCGCTATCCCATTTTCCTTAACGCCCGCGCTGTGTACATCACACTACACCATAAGAGTAGTCATAAACTCTTTAGCGCGTGTCAATTATATAAAAAAAAAAGACACTCAGATAAATTCCTGTACGTGATATTGTGGAAACTGCTTCCTCTGTAATTGGGTGTTGGTGCTGCTGCAGGTAATCCTTTTTCGCAGTGCCGCTTATTGATTTGCAGCGTGTGTCGGTAAATGTTTTCTGTCAATTTCTGTATTTTTCGTTCCATATTTTGACGATCATGTGGAACTTCAGTCGCCTGAATTGATGGCTCTCTGGGGCAGTGATCCCACTAATATTTTAATCTATTATACTGTTGTCGCGAACGTCTGACAAACATCCGAGAGTATGACTGTCATGAAAAAGCTTCTCAATTCAGCCGTTCGGACTCGGCATAAAATTGTAGGTCCCTTCCATTTGTTCCAAAAATAGAAACTCACACAAAACTAATGGTTGCGAGAAGCTAGGCCTTGGGTGTCTACCGCCTGTTGCGCCGCCTATTTTTTTTTTTTTATACTGTTGCCATGGTAGAACTCAGAACTAGCGGTCTGGTCTATTGCTACTAGATGGTTTTTGACTTCACGTGCGTCGTATTTCTTCGCAATATTTTATTATTGATGTATTAAATAAACAGTTAACAGAAGTTAAACATCCTTAACCGAGTCTTCGCTATACCTCAAAGTATTGTGGAACATCCGCGTCAGAATTGGCCTTTTCGGTTCATTCTATCTGTTACTGCAGAGTGCAAACGCAACTGTTTAAATTCAGCTAGTGATGAAGCAAAAGGAATTTAGAAACTATAGCAGTTGGCTGATGTAATTTTGAATATACACCCCTGCACCTCAACTATCGTATACTTACTCGAACTTTGACACCAATTCCTCAAATTCCTCTTTATAGATGATCAAAAGATATACACATTCAACTTATTTATAAACTGAAATAATTCCTTCTTTTGTCCTTATTTTTCAAGTTCGTCAACTTGATTGTTTCCGAAAGCTTCACACTTGACTTGCTTATCAAGGACCGGGTTATTTCAGTCAGCTTTCTTAAGTATGTTGTTTTTCAATCTGAGAAGAAAACACTGACGCACAAAGCCCAACATCATTCTCTGCAGTGAACAACTTGCACATTCAAATGAATAGGAATATATCTTTGTATATGCTCATGTAAGAGGGCTACTGTGAAAGAAAATCCTTGTTAAAAGTATCTAAAAGAATGAAACCATTTATGATCCATAATCTCTCATAAAATTCAATCCCGAACATTGTGTGTGTACCATCAGCCCTCTTTATTTATATATATATTTTTTTTGTTCGTTCTGTCTCCTCATGCAAGGATACTCTATAAAGGGAGCTTTAATCAAAATCCGTTGTTATTTTCTGACTCGCTGCACTGATCCCCCTTCAACATAGTATATATAGCCAGCGAAGGAAATACACAAAAGGGAGAGAAGGTCGACTCGACATTCTCCATCTGTGGCAACATTTCAATTTGCAAATGTTCCTCAACGGATGAAGCTGGGAAAAAGAACACACAGGGATTCCCTTCGTCTATACTCGAACAGTATATGGGACCCCAATGTCTTCCATCAAAAAGGATTCGGAAGTGTGCATTGTATAACCCCACCCCAGCACCTGCCAAGCTAGCAATAGCACAAGAGGGAGATTTTCCTCTTCAATGGGATTTTAATCACACGACTTATGGCACCCGAAATGTGAATTGACATTGCCATACCCTTTGGGAGAGGGCAAATATTTTATTTGTTATTCCACATTCAATGGGATATAGACGTTTGCGGGGTATTGCTCCTTCCTATTAGCTGCAATAAATGAGCATTTGATTATCTGACCACCGTTAGTTGGTAAAGGTAATTGAAATTTGACTACTGATCAATAAAAGTTGCTCCCGAATATAGCACAGGAGTGATGACAGGATGGGCCATATGGGAGTTGATTTACGCAGGAATGCGTTCAAAAAGGGTTTCTCGTCCAACGAAGCATACTCCAGTGGGCCTATTGTTTTAGACGCTTTTTTGTATACCTATTTCTGAGCATTTTTCTCCACCGTTCGAGCGTGAGATGAACATTTAAATGTTTCAGAGTGGCACCAGGATGAACAGCAGTACATATGTGTACCCAACCCAACTACTTGAGTTGAGAACTTTCGCGCAACGTAATCCCGTCCATCTATATTGAGGGCTTAGAACTGAAACAACTATTAAATTACACCGCACAGCTCCATTAAAAATAATTTCTAACAGAGGACCCGTCTGTCAAGCTTAGTTCTATCCAACGCCAAGGATTACTGCCAATCTCTTGTCTTTTGCTACAATAATTATCCTTCCTATACACAAAGTAGATAATGTGTTGTATAGACTCAAAGTATCCTTCAATTGGAGATTAGTTCGTTTTCTCTCGCTCCCTTGAAGGAATGAAGCATTTTCAAGGATTATTCCGGGACATTTGTTGCAAACTGAATACGGTGCGCTGCTGCCACCCTTGTCATTCTTTTTATATAATATAAATGATTTGTCTTGCGGATGTTCGTCGCAGCTAATATGGCGAGAAATTGTTTCCTGCTTTTTCGTATGTTTCATTGATTTTCGATTTTCTATTATTCTTTGACAGGACATCCACATTTCTTCAATCAACTGTCGAACGGATTGGATCTGATCTCGATGGCCGGCGAATGGTTGACTGCCACTGCCAATACGAATATGTTCACGTATGAGATTGCTCCCGTCTTCATCCTGATGGAGAATGTGGTTTTGACAAAGATGCGCGAGATCATCGGCTGGAATGGTGGCGATTCGATTCTCGCTCCCGGTGGATCCATTTCCAATTTGTACGCTTTCTTGGCTGCCCGACACAAGATGTTCCCTGGCTACAAAGAGCATGGAGCTGGTGCTTTGCCTGGCCAATTGGTGATGTTCACCTCGGATCAGTGCCATTATTCGGTGAAGTCATGTGCTGCTGTTTGCGGTTTGGGTACAGATAATTGTGTTATGGTGCCATCAGATGAACATGGACGTATGATCACCAGAGAATTGGAGCGACTTATTGTTGAACGAAAACAGAAGGGACATGTGCCTTTCTTTGTGAATGCGACGGCAGGAACCACAGTATTGGGAGCTTTCGATCCACTCAATGAAGTAGCAGACATCTGTCAGCGTCACAATTGCTGGATGCATGTTGATGTAAGTATATTAGTTTTAAATATTATTGAGACTTTTGTTTAGTAGTTTAATTGGGATACCTACATAATACACAAGTGCAAAATCCCCAAACCCCAAAATCCCCACTTTTTGAAAAATCCTCAAACATGCAATCCCCAAATTATCCCCAAACATGCAATCCCCAAATTCAAAATCTACCAAATCAAAAATCCCCAAAATGTTAATTCAAAATATTTAAAGAAATTTTCGTATACCTAACCTTGCGCCTACTCCAAATCCAACAGTGACCCCAAGCAGGGGGGTACCTATACTTTACTGTTAATGCATTGCATCGAAATCTATTTGGGTATATTTTGATATTTGGGGATTTTGGATTTGGGGATTTTGGGTTTGGGGATATTGACTTGGGTATTTCAGTTTTGGGATTTTAATTTTGGAGTTTTCGTACGCAACCTGAACTGGGATCCCTACGTTATCTCCTTTTCCAAAATCCCTTATTGGACATAATCTCTCATTTTTTTTTTTATCTCTTTTTCCAAAATCTTCCGGGACGAAATCCCCTATGCCAAAATCTCCCATTTATATACATACTTTTTAAATCCCTCGTTAAAATCCCCTGTTCCACAGTTTAGAATCTATTAGTTTTTTATGCGCGTAGTTTTGGCAGTAAAATTAAGCAAACAACATAATATAAACTCTGCATATACCCAATTTCGCACATAATACCGCAAATCTGACAGTAAACCCAAGTAGGTGGGTTGCAGTGGGGCAGCATGTCCCCCCATACGTTTCTCACTCTGTCGCGCGACAGAATTAATAACACCAAATTTAAAAATGGGAGATTTTGTCCCGTGGGGTCTCAGGGTGTTTTGGAATAAGGGATTCCAGCACAGGGGATTATGGAATAGAGGATTTTGGAAAGGGGATTTTGGAAAAGGGATTTTGGAAAAGGAGATATTATCACAAACCCGATTGATTATATTTTGGTTTTAAGTTTTGCAATATTATCAATTCAAGAAAAAATGATTAGGAACATTGGCCAGCGTTTTATGAAACGTTCGAAAGTTCCTCTTGTTTCAACATCGACAATTGAATTCGACTATAATATTGCAAAACTTAAAACCAAAATATAATCAATCTTAGCTAGTATGCGATCAGGCACTTTTTCGATTTATATTTCGTACCTGTTGACAATTATTCATGTTCATACCTTTTACTTTAGCTAAGCATTTTAAACAAATATTGCAATTTCTTTGTAGTAGTAGTTAGTCGAGCTGCATAGAAACGGGTCGTTATTCTGTATTCGAAAATTCTGTAAGAACAAAATTCTGTAAATGTCTCAAAAATGTTTGTTGAGTAAAATTATTTTTTTTTTTTAATTCTGGTTTTATAAGTCAGTTTTTCATACAGAATTTTGGAATTTTGTATATAAGTACAAGCTACATAAGATGATGTACTTCCAACCCTACCCAGCAATTGGTAGCGTTCCACAAGGTTCTGCTATCGGGCCGTAACTTATTTTTGTTAATGTTTTAACTTAGAATAATTGGTTTTGATTTAAAAAAAAGATTCGTACATACCTACGTATACGAAGATCTAGATTCGTAGAAACTTCATAACAATAAATAGCCACCACCCTGCCAAAATTTACTGCTATACTTAGCTATATATGTACATAAATAACTTAAACAAATATTGCATCCAATGTTTTTAATAAAAAAATTTTTAAATTCTTCTTCAACAGGCTGCTTGGGGTGGAGGTTTACTTTTATCACGCAAATATCGTCACCCAAGATTGACAGGCGTTGAAAGGTGAGTGATTGATAAATTCTTTTTTTTTTTTATTGTATATCCTTTCAAAATAATAGAAATAATATGTATATGAAAAGAAAAAAAAACCTGTCAAGGACACCGCATAGAATACGAAAAACTCTTTGAAAATTGCAAACACAGATGGTCAATACCCCGAAGCGGAATTGCGGCTATATCCTGACGAACAATGTGTCTGTCCACAAGAATAAGTGTTCTCATAAATCACAGCAAAGTCTGCAAGTAATTGCCATCTAATCAAAAACAGTATCCAACATGAGCTATAGATATACGAGGGTTGTTGTTAAGTAATTTTCCCAAAAAAAAAAGCATAAACCGAATCCTTCGTGATGCTGTTGCTGACGGATGATTTGTCATCGGTCGCATTGTGTTGTTCTCCGACAAACTTTCAGCAATGTTTTGCATTTGGACTACTATCCTTCAAACTTTGAAATGTGCATCGGTGCGAGACTAATGATTTTCAAAATCGATTCTGAAACAATGCCTATATGGACGGGACCCAACGACTGCGTTGTAAAATAGTGAGATTAGTGGTCTAGATGCATTAGAGAGAGAAAGCCCGTCTAATGGATGGGACACCCTTTGTTGAATTGATGGATATGGTAATCCATGGTACGATTGAGCTTTCTTGAAAGGTTTTGCTGTGTACCCGACGAACGCTGAGTTCACCGCAATATGCCAATACATCTTCACTAAGTGGGATTTGGCTAATGCGTTCAGTCACCTCCCTCAGTTACTAGTTGTAGACGTATGCAATACTATGGGCCACCGCAAAGCAATTCAATTAAAGGATCTCTCTCTAGTTTTTTTATGGGATAAGATTAAGCATAAATTAAATGCAATTCAACTTAAAACTGAAATGGGGGTCGAAATTGTGGTACACGCACCGTTATGCCGCTAATTGCATTTTCAATTTCGCTCTATACTCTTATTTAACCACCCCTGTATCCTGTAATGTGATTGATGCTTCTGCCCTTGCCAAAGGCATTTCATTTTAGTGTGTTTGCCATAAGGATTAAGGAATTTGTAATGAAATAAATTACCCACTTATTTGGATTTCATGAGGGTAAAAAGGATGCCTGGCCTGCTGCTGTGCATTAAATAATATTGACTTACTAATCCCGAGGTGTATTCTAAACACCTGAGTGTGTGAAAAATGTTTTTCGTGAAGTGATTTTGAATTTTTTTTTTTGGTAGGTAGGTAACATGTGTTTTGGAGTATGCAAGGTTGAAATAGAACCAGTGTACCGACATGAAAGCGTAATCTAATGTCTTTAGTTTAAAGCTTAAGAAAGGGGGAGACATTTTTACTTCTTCTAGTGGATGTACATTGAAATGCGGTTTTTGTCCATTGGAGTAGGTATGGCTTGTCGGGTCCACGGTTGGTTCAAACACGTTTAGCTTTACTTTACTTTTACTTTAAATGACGCTTATCTGCAGTCCGGGGTGGTCTACTTCTTCTAGAAATATAGTTTCAGAGAAGTCTAACTTTGGAGTGGCGTACAAATTACTATTGATGTTTAAAACTGCAGATACAATTTAACACGCCTGCTGATAACTACTTATACCCTAACAATATTCCGATACCAATACACCTTCGTCAGTGAGTATTCTGTGGCTCTAGCTGGAGCTAATATAATACCATCCTCTTTGCGTACTTAGTTCCTGCGGAGGCGAGTTCTGATACTACGCGCATTCTCGCTTAAGTTGGGTCCTTCGTGTGTGTGTGTGTGGTTTCCGAATTCCGAGAAGCAGTGTCTTGCGTTTAAGTGCGTTCCCGATTGAGCGGCCAGTTCTTGTGAAGAACTTTGTCCGCCTAAATATTGAGCAGTTTTAACACAATACTAAGGCCCAATGCACACGGAGCAACTGGAAAAAAACTAAACCGGTTGCCAACTCGGGTTACAGACCAGTTACGAACTCAACGGTGACTTAATTCCACACACGAGGAAACTCATCAGTCATCACCAATCAAAATCTCTAGTTCTAGTCCATTCAGTGTCGTCATGTTTTTCAACCAGCCAGCAACCACCAGCAACAGGTTGATCTGTTGTTCGCCCATCTTCGACAAACTAGAAGCTGAAATCAATAGGCAACCCGACGTGCAAATCAACAGTCGATTGGCTACAAACTGGTTTTTGTGAATCGCAAACGAGTTTTCAACCAGTAGCGTCGTCCCATTTGATTACACAGGACTCAAAGCAAACTAGTTGCTAATTCGCATCGCTGATCAGTTTTTTACCAGTTGCTCCGTGAGCATTGGTCCTATTTCGCCCGTATGAACTTTTCCATAGACTAGGGTTGCCAGAAATAATTTGAAGAAAGTAGTTATCGAGCATGAAAATCCCGGACTTTCCCGGATAAAATAGGATCTAAAAAATGAGTACAAAACTAGGACCAAAATGTGCGTACTATTTCGGTAGGTATACTTCATGTTTTAAAGCCATGTGTTATTTGCGCTGAATAATTATTCTCGGCTGATTTTCTGACACATATAAGTGTTGAAAAAAGAAGTTGACTAAACTCAAATCTTAAAATAGAAATATTTCCTTAGTCAGACACTCCATATTTTTCCAACTTCCAAATGATGGGAAAGGGGAAGAGATAAAGAAAATCAATTTCTAGGATTTTGGAAATTTTGTTGGGACCCGAGTTATTAGCAACAAAATATATTTCCAGCCATATTTATTAGAATTCGCTATAATGCTTCTAAACAACTGTATATTAGGCAGTGTATAAGTATTTATTTTTCAGCTTATGCTGCCTCTATACAACTGAGTATAAATTTTATAAATAAGGTTTTTGCATTTAGACTTATTATAAAGAGTGTATAAAGTTTATAAATAAGGCTGTTCGTATTTTACAAACAAAAAGATTGCCGCATTAAACAACCCAAAACAAAAATATTTTCGGTGGATTTTTGACGTTTTCGAAATATTATTTTAGGGTTTCAAACATAAGCTAAAGTCGTTCCACTGCCGGGTGAAGAGAAAGCCATCACCTCTTTGAATGGTATGAAAGTGCCTGGTATATTCATTGTCGACCAATTCAGCAAAATATTTTATACTTTTTACTGATTACATCGACTTCAATAGGTAAGATCGCATACTGTGGTGGACATACAACACCAGTAATTTTCAATGTCATTCAGTGTTTTCGAACTTTGTCGATTACCAAAGTTGGTATTACAATAATATGTTTCAGAATTCACTTGACACTTTCAAGCTCTGTTAATTTCGAATTTCCTTTTCTCTTGACGATGAAAAAATTAAAAACCCGGACAGTTTAGAAAAACTATCCCGGACGTTCCCCGCATATGCGAGAAAGAGTACATGTGCGGGAAAACCCGGACGGATGGCAACGCTACCATAGACATAAGTGCAATTTTCTACACAAATGCCAATTGAAAATTCTCAACTCCTGAGAAAGTTATATCCATTCCAATTGGGGATACAATTTTATAGTTCCCTTCTGTTCGTCCCGTTCTCTTATTCTTTTTCCTTTTGAGAAGACGATGTTGCGTTTGCCACCTTCTTGATAGCCCGCGGGTAACTGTGTAGGCAACTATCTGAGATTCTGAGCAGCTTGGGTATGGCGTTTAGCCTTCATTGATAGTTCTCGTCCTTAGCTGCTTGTATGCCAGTCAGCACTTCTCATCGTACCACTTGTTCTGCAGAATTACTTATTTGGCATAAAGAATAGCTATGAAGAGATTTTGGCTTAATTGGCTAATGCAGGGATAAAACTGAAAACATAAGTGCTTGTAAACCAAGTAAAAACTACACAAAAAGGCAAGGTTAGGTAAGGTTACAATAGGGTGGCAGGCCGCAACAAGTGCAGCCAGAGAAGAACCATTGTGATACCACAGGATTGACTGATCTCACAGCCACAGCTACCCGTTGAACGAACAGGAGCTAAGAATTAATCGTTGGAAGGAGCTTATGTTTGTAAAGGGTGATTTTTAAGCGTTTGGTTTTTAAAATTGAAAAAAAAGACAACGAAAATTTGCAAAATTGAGTGAAATTTTTACTAGAATCGATAAAACAATTCGTGCCATTTATATATATTATATTATAATATTATTTCGTGTAAATTTTGACCGCGACTTCGCCTCAAGTGGGCCATCGGGAATGTCCAATTTTAGCATACCTACTTTTTCCAACATATCGACTGGTATCTCACAAATAACACGAGTTATGTTGTCTTCCAGTTGCTGATGGCCATATAGACGAGAGACTTCACATATCCCCAAAAAAATGGCGGCGTCAAATCGCATGATCTAGGCGACCAGCCAATTCACAGGCCCAAAACGTGATATGAATTCTTCGAAAAAAAGCTGATCTTTTTCGAGCATTTCGAAGGCCCAATCACCAAATGTTCGATGTTGTGGCAGGTCGCCTGGCTTCAGTTTTTGCACCAGCTGTATTTTGTATAGTTTTAGACCAACATCCTTGCGTAAATTTTTCCACATACCCAATTGCCGCGAAAGGCGCCGGATGAACATTTCACGGTCTTCATTAACACTGGTTGATACTGCAGTAATATTCGGTGCCATGAAATAAAATCTTATGGAAAAAAGTCAGAAACGTAATTTTGGACATGTTAAAAGCAAATCGCAAATTGAGTTTTGTCATGCTCACACCAAATGAAACAGAAAAACAAACTTATTCTTTCAATTGGTGTTGGTTGGTAAAAGAAAGTTGTCTAGCCCTAAGCTTAGTATGCTGTTCGAGCTAAATTTAATCTCCCACACAAAATTCTCTCCAAAATTTAGCTAAGCTAAATTTAAGCAGAGCTGTACTTTGCTTCAGCTAAAAAATCAAATTTTCATTTCACACTGTAGGTATACTTCATTTATCTGTCAAAATTTAGCGCGCCCATTAATATGTCGCCACATTTTCTCAAGCTAAATTATGACAGATCTGTTGGTTTTTTTTACGTTGTGTTGGAGAAAAGTAAATAAGGATGAGTTTTTTCAATGAATACCTCGATGAGGAATCCTTTGAAAGTGAAAAATTTAAGATCAAAGAATAGCAGACAAGGAAAATTTATAACACTTTTTCGAGCCGATTAATTTTTGAAGGAAGTTATTTTCAACCAAGAGCTGTTTTCTGTGACAGTTATATCCACAACGCAAACCATGTCAAAATTTACCTAGGGATTTAGCTAATGTTTGGAGAAAAAATTGGAGACCAGCTAAAATTTAGTTTCGCTCGAGCTGTGTACTTAACTTTATGAAGCAGAAACGTCCTGTCTGATCCGGTGTGTTTTCAGCCTTAAAAACAACACTATTTTCATCATTTCCAATTACATACCGTTATGAAGGTATACTAAAGTGCAAATTCGATATTCATCAGAATTATGTTACCTATTGGCAAATACGTCTAAACGAATTTCCGAAAAAGCTACTTTTAATACCCTTTATTCACACTTCAGGTAACCCCTATTCCAGAAGCAAAATTAAGATTTCATTAAGCACATAAATACATAAATACTGTTCACGTCATAGACGACAGCAGATTGTGTTTCATTTAGTTATGATCTAAACTGCCGATGTCATCTGCACCGCGCGCCGACCGGCCGCCTCATCTTTCAGCCATTGAGTGGGGTGTCGTGTCACCAAACGATTCAGGAAAAAGTGACACTCGCTGAGCAAATAAGATAACGTACGCAGCAGAGATATAAAACAAGACGTGGGGTCGGAAACCACCCCTCATGTCTGTTCATGATTTCGGCAAACAATCACCAAACCATAAATAGCTCCCAAAGGGATGTTTATGTTTATCTTCAGCCCTATTCAATTTTAAATGCACAAATTCCACCCAAACTGGGAGATGCCAGCAACCCCTGAATATTTAGAAATCAATTATTCAACCCTCTTGTAGTTGTATTTAATCAATTAGCACCTGTGGTTGCTTAAGCAGAAAAATATTAATTTCTCAAATTAATTGTTTACATTTCAGAGCCGATTCGGTAACATGGAATCCACACAAGCTCATGGGTGCCCTCTTGCAGTGTTCAACTATCCACTTCAAGGAAGACGTAAGTATACCTTTTTTACTAGAACAAAAATACCCCCAAACCAGTTACACAGCTTCTGGTATTCAAAACATCTTTTTTTGAAATACCACCAATCTGCCTATCTCTGGCAAAACAGAAGCATACAGAATGAAGGGCCAACGGGCTTTTATAGCCTAGCAAAAAGCATTTCTCAGCAGTTTTCTTCTCCATGACAACATATTTGCAATATGTTACCATTGGCCACAGTTGTGTTCGACATTTTTGCCTCCTTTGTAAAAGGGAATGTTATTCAAGGAATTTTTAATTAAAATTCCCTTGAGTTATTGCTGCCAAGTGGTGTGGCTTGGCTAGCTGTGCTCCTCTAAAAAGAGGGCTGCGAGAATGTTCTTGTTCACTTTTTGAAGGGTGAATTGGATAGAAAGACGTATACTATACAATAAGGAAATGAGAAGTCTCTACAGAGATGAATTTACAACAAAAAGAAAAAAAAAACATTTATCCACCCAAAACCTATCAATCTTATTCACCAAATAAAATAGCAACGCGCAACTAAATTCAATCCTGATGACTGAAAGTTTAAATTTAAATTGTTTTTGACGATGATGCTAAAATCGTGTGTATTGTCAAAGTTCACCTCATAAGTACGAAACGATGTCAGACGATTTCAAGATGATCGTGGGAAATTCGACATAAGGTGCGTAATGCCCGCCACCATTAGGCCAATCAAGTGAACAAGGGGATTATCCCCAGGAGGCAAATCTGTTTTAAAGTGTTTAAAAGTAAATAAACGGATAAATTTCGACACCCTTGTGTTTTCTTGTTTAACCCCCAGGGTCTTTTAATCAGCTGCAATCAAATGTCCGCTGAGTACTTGTTCATGACTGACAAACAGTACGACATCAGCTATGATACAGGCGACAAGGTGATACAGTGTGGCCGACACAACGACATCTTCAAGCTGTGGCTACAGTGGCGTTCAAAGGGTACCGAAGGTTTTGAGCGACAACAGGACCGACTTATGGATTTGACGAAATACCAAGTGAAACGTATCAAGGAGCAATCCGATCGGTTCCATTTGATTATGGAGCCAGAGTGTGTAAATGTTTCGTTTTGGTATGTTCCAAAGAGGCTGAGGGGTATTCCGCATGACAGCAAAAAGGAACAGGAACTTGCAAAGGTAAGTTATTTTCTATTTAACTGTATAATTATCTATGTAATGTATTTTATTATAATTATCGAAATTATCGAAAGACACAAAGTCGGAGAAGGCCTCCAATCTGTGGAACGGCTTTCTGGTGGTAACCACATTATAATGGAAGACTTGGGCTTTCATTTAACTTTGAGCACAATTCTGATTTGATAGACTTTGTACAAAACTGTCGATACATTCTTGATTGATTGAATGATTGATTTATTAAAATTTCTTAAGTGGTTCAGAAGTTTCACGTATAGGAGAGAATACGATCTAATTTAGCGCGTAGGGATATTTGACAGGAATTCCAAACTGGGAGACAAGAAGGATTCTTTCTCAGGTGTCTTAGGATGTCCACACGCGCGGTCTCTAAGTCTAGATTGTCTGGATCTGGACATTGTTACAAATAAGCTATTTTTGTTCCGCTATTTTGTGATTCATAATGCCCAGACATGCTCCAAGCCCAACTTGTGACAAGGTATTTTGTCTGATCCCGCTTGTTATGAGTCAAGAGGTAAAGGCCAATGGGGCTTCTTATGGGAGTAGTGGAGGAGGACGGTGGTACGCTCGTTGTTGCACGGCTATCTAACGCTCGTCGAGCCGTCGGACGATCTTGTCTCCCTCACTCTAAGACACCTGCTCAAAACCAAAAATAAAAATCGTGCAAAAAAAGCTATAAAAGGACAGGAGTAAAACTAACTTTAAATGACATCAAACGAACAAAAAAAAAATTATAGAAAAGAAAAAGTAGAGTGCGACATGAAAGCGGAAGATTAAATTCTCAACAACCTTCGCGTTACCAAGGAGAGAGGTCAGACTATTGCTATTCTAACCTATTCTACCTCTTTGCATCCACTGCTTTCCACGGTCGCTTCTTGGTGAGGTTCGTCTCATCCCATAGAGACGTTGCCAGATGATGTTGGCACTATATACCCTATATGGCCGAAGAATTCGGTGTCGACCGTTGGTCACTGTTTTTAATATTTCGTTCATGCGCTCTTAAGTTTGGTTTTCCAAGCTAAATGACTAGAAAACGCCATGACGGTGGCAGCCAGCGAAGCTGCTTTCTGTTTGCTTATAAATTCAAAACTTTTTTTAATTGTGAGTATCGATCTATACGACCTATACTATATTCACAAGATCTGAGATCTGCCCACGAAATATCACTTGATCCAAGTCCGTTTACCACAAGTACAGAAAGGCAAAGAGAGAGATAAGAAGCTCGTTATGCGTCAGTGATTTGTCGAAACCAGAAGACAGCGATCTGTCATACGGTGTGGAATGTGGATAATGAGTTGCAAACGTTTTGTGCTGTTATGTAGTTGTGATGTAGGCATTGGTTTGAAGGACTATATTCACATGAGAGTAACCAACGATGACAGTCCTTTCGGTTCCGTGACATAAGGCCATGCGACATAAGGCCATATTTGGGAATATTTCGAAATATGGCCTTATTACAGAGACCATAAGACCATTTTTTTTTGCGACATATTTCCATCATACCTTGAGGGCCTTATTTTGCTCAGTTCAAGTTAAATTTTTAACGATTTGAATATTGTTTCTTGACTTCGAGATTTAATTTTAAAAATCTTAAGTCCACAATACGTAAACAGTGGAATACATATGTGGCCCTGCAACCCCCTCCTTGTGCTCACTGATAGGTTTCGGGGACGGCTTTATGACGCATTATCAAAACAATATAGGGCCATGTATTCGAATATGGCCTTATGTCGCTTTCCCAACGTGTCGTAGGACAATATTTCGAAATATGGCTTTAAGTCGCATGGCCTTATGTCACGACACCGTCCTTTTTCATTAACACATTTCTTGGTCTCGGCAGTCCGCGATCAGTTTCTACCAGCAATTTCTAATTTGAAGTTAGGTAGGTTAGGTTGTATAGGGTTCGAGTTCATCACAGTGAACTATAGGCACCATATTGTACCCATAGCCATAATGAGCCTTCAATGTCAAGACCTAAACCAATTCGCCCAAGCAAAACTTCCCTACAGAATCCAAAAATTGTTTCAATTTTGTTTGTGAGGCCAACCTCCTCCAAATTGTCGAAGAAGTACCTTCGAAGGTGTTTCCTCCTGTACAGACCAATAGCTTGACATGCCCAGAGAAGATGAGTAATATCCTCTGCGACATGTAAGTCTTCGCAATACCTGCACTTGTCTGTATTTGTTAAACCTAATCTCCTAGCGTGCTTCCTTAGAAGGCAGTGCCCGGAGAGTATCCCTATATGTATTGCCGTAGCTTCGTAGCTTTGACTTTGATCTGTTTAGTTTTAATAGTTCTGCAGATTTTTTTTTCGATCTAACTTAGGCCACAAGACTTTTGAGACTATTTCAAGTTTTCTCAAGAATAATTCTCTTGGCCCGGGCTGGTGGTCTTATGCCCTCAATAGTTTCATTTTGTAGAAGTTCTGCACCATTTTGGCCAGAATGTCGGGCCTTTCATTGCCCCCAATATTACAGTGTCCGGGTACCCGGAGGTTAAGTTCGAACGAATGTTTTATTCGCTAGTTTGTGGAACGCGTTTAAATGATGTGGATTGCGAAGAAACTTTGACAATTCGCGCCAAGGATGTTCTCGTTCGCGACAAAAAGTTTTGAAATCGATATTTCGTTATTTAAACTGTTTTTAAACTTGGTTTCTTAATAGGTACACTTTGATGGGATAACCTACTCTTGGAATAGTAAATTGTGCTATATTCTATTTATACATAATATGTATGTAGGTGTAGGTATATAAAAAGTGGTTTGTTCGCACTTTATCAATTCGTTTGTTCGCTCTCATGTGAATAGTCCTCTATTTCGTGCAAGGTTAGTTAGACACAGTCCTCCGTATACGTATACCGTAATTTATCAAATACGTTAACAGATGTTCATTCAATATATCTAGATACTTATTAATATTTTCTTTGTATTATGTATGTATTTGTACATAATAATTAATAACATTGCATTTATTTAATTTATCCTTTAGATGTGTCCCATCATCAAGGGACGCATGATGCAAAAAGGCAGCCTGATGGTTGGCTATCAACCCGATGACCGTCGACCAAATTTCTTTAGATCAATTATTTCATCAGCAGCTGTTACCGAACAGGATGTCGACTTTATGTTGGATGAAATCCACCGTCTCGGTGATGATTTGTAAATTATTCCTTAGTTCGTAAATGTGTAGTAAAATATTTATTTATTAATATTAAGTACTAAGGACTTCAAAACTGTTATATTTAAATGTTTTAGAATATACATATATATATATATATTAATTATTATTATTATTATATCGAATCTCAAACCACAACCAAGGAGTATCTTTAAGGTAAAGGCATATCATATAATCCAACCATTGTTGCTTACTCATAAAAACAAAATAAACTAAATATATCATAAATGTTATGTTTCATTAAGTTGTTAGTTAAATATTTGAACAGAATAGCAAAACATGAAATATACTTATATGTTGAACACTAAAATGATTAAAAAAAAAGTATATATATATATATAAAAAGATGAAATTGCATTTATTTACTCACTTAAACCATATGTATCTCTTAAATGTATATTTATCCATACAAATTTGTTGTACAATTAATACTGTGCATTCGTGACTGTTGACAATATTTAGAAGTAAAATGGAAAATAAGTTCTGCAATGTATCATACACACCAGAAACTATCGTAAATGTTATCTAATTAAATGAATATATTTAAATATAAAATCAAGCAAATAAACATCGTAACATATCGCTGGAAAAGTTATTTTAAAAAAAAATGTTTGCAATAAATAATTTTTATTATTTAATTCCAAACAAAATATTTATTTGATTTTGTAAATTGATTTTGTTTCTAGTCGGGAAACGTGCAATTCTATTTGATACACTATTGAAGCTTTCATTTTAAGGCTTTCAGTCCATTAGTTTTTAGTTTTTAGAACACAAATTACAATTTTTTTTCGATTTCATATACTACCTATACAAAAACCATAGACAGGCTTTCCCAAAACGATTGCCAATAATAATTAGCGTACCTCTAACCCAGATACCTGCTTAAAAAATATATTAGTTTATGATTTCTGAACACTATAGTTATTATCTATATACGCTTGTAAATTTCTGATTTAGTACAATCGCTTTAAGTTGAATATTCACCTTATTATGGAATATATATATGTGAAAAAAAAATATATATATATAAATACATATATGTATATGTAAAACGTATCACCTAGGGTCAATTAATAGAGAAATGTGCTCCTTCGCACGGAGGATGCTTATATTATCAATTAAATTATTATTAAAAATAAAACATTATTAGCAATGAGAGTAGACTTGGTAATATAGGACGACGATTATTGTAAGCCTCTTTAATGAGGAAAGAGAAAAGAAAATTATAAACAAAACTTAATTTTATATAATTTATTATATAAACAATTTTGTCGAATGACATGCATAAAAATATTGATTAATTTGTATTGTGGGATAACTAAAACAAGTTTTGAGCATTTTTAAAATGCTATCAATGTATACATACAGTGCTAATATTAATGTTATATGTTGGTTATTATCCTTATATAAATATGTATAAATATCAGTAAAAATAAAATCATAATTATATTGTAAAGTAGAAAAGTGTCTTCTTTTTTTATAGGCTTAACTGCACATGTAAGTATGTTTAAGCTCAAATCTTATAAGCTACATAAGTAAGTACAGACGATTGTCAAATCTGCCAGTGAAAAATCTACATATCTATATAAAAATTGAGCCTTAAAATGTTTGTCGTTGATTCACATTCACACATCTTTGGTATTGGTCCATATATGAATCCTGTGAAGTTTGGTCAAAATTGGACAAAGGGGCGTGGCACCGCCCATACAAAAAAAACATTCAAATCGTATATCTCGAAAACCACCAAATCGATTGAGCTCAAACTTACAGTTAATTTTAGTTATTAGCCCTGGAGTTAGTTAAAATGTTTGTCGTCGATTCACATTCACACATCTTTGGTATTTGTCCATATATGAATCCTGTGAAGTTTTATCAAAATTGGACAAAGGGGCATGGCACCGCCCATACAAAAAAAAAAACATTCAAAATTTTGTACATGCTATACAAAAATCATCTATGTATCTATCTATCTATCTATGGGGTGAAACTCGATGACGTTATATCTTGATAACCGCTGGGCCGATTTTCATTATTCTTTTTTTTTTTTGTTCGTATTGCTGTATTTCAGGTTTACGCTGAAATAAAATTCCAGCAAGTAGATTTATTCTCATTTCTCGCATTTTACAAAAGAACATTATTACCTGAGACCTAACAATACAATTCCTGTGCACGGGCAAATCCGGGCGGGTACAGCTTCTTCGACAGTCTTGGAATTGGAAGCCAAACTTTTTAAAAATTTTAACATTGATGTGAATAATGCACTGTCCTGAAAGTCTATAATATTGTCTAGGCAATACGATTTCTGGAAAAACAAAAAATGTGTACCACAGAGTATTACAATATTTAACTATTTTGCACTACGAAGTGTACAAGTGCTACGCTAGTGGTACAATAAAATTGTCAGGTTGCTGGCAGATCTGAGATCTATGTAATCTATGTAAGTCTGACGCGGCCATTGTAAGGCAATTAGGACATTGTAAAGGCTAAACTATATTCAACACAAAGTAAAGTACTTGCACGAAAATGTTTTTTCCCTTTCCACACCATTTCAAATCTGTATTTTTCTCTCAACTTTTCACAAAGTGTGTTAAGACTCATTACAAATTGTCAGTTGTTGTCTTAGTTTTTGGAAGCTGACGATTGCTTACAATATCTTCATGGTCAGACAATATGACCAGTGGTTTATACGCGAAATCGAAATTTGCTTTTATTTACTATGGAAAATAATTCATATACGAACTGTGAATTGGAAAAGTCGTCATCATTAAAAACAGCAAAAGAAAAAAAAATCGTAAAGGAAGAAAGTACAGAGTGCATGGTCGCACGAATTGATCCAGGAAATCGAGACGCGACGCAGTCTGTGATATCATAGATATCCCTGAGCAGGACCTGCGACTTACGATAAGAGAGTTTAAATCCCTTAATCACATGAAGCGGGCCACTTAGGTACCTATACTGTTTAATAAAATAATGACTATAGTCGCCTGTCTCACTACTTGATCAACATTGGAGTTTTCGCTGCTGGAAATTACAATGTAAACTTGGGCTTTGTGATTTTTGTCTTATATATTATAAGCAAAACAAACATTAAACAGTTTTTATGATTTTAATTTTATAAAAAAAAAATAAAAAACCCTTGAAATTCTCTAATACCAAATCAAGAAAACTTGTTACGAGCTTTTGTTTACACGAAATATGAAAGTTTTGCACTCAAGATGGAAAAATATCTTCATTAATTTAATTTCTTCCTGGAGTTTTCGATTGTATGGCTTTAAAAAATTAACTGAAGGTTTTGTAGATATACATAGATAAGTAATACATCTTCCATTCGACATTTTGATAGATTTCGACTTCGACTTACCATTTAAAATTATTCACGCCACGCCACTGGTAGCCACTGAGTTATTAACATCTCGATTTGCAACCCAAATTCTCGTTGTTAGTTTATCAACTTGTTGTAAATGATTTTCCATTAACATTTTGACAGTTCATAATTCGTAAGAGCAGTTTTACGACGTTGCACAAATAGTCCTAGTGTCTGTCTTTATGGTCACAGAACATTTTAACAATAAGACCGTTGAATTAGTGTATTTATAAGGAAAAACCCACAACCAGTCACTTGTGGCATTATCTGAACTGTATAGTCTATCTCTATAGTGCATTATGTACTTAATATTCATAACTGCTTGCAAGTACCGTCTTTTGCTACAGAAGATGAGGTAGTTGTTTAACTCGACTTTAAACGCGTACCTTACCTACCTAACTCAAACTTGAAATTTCAAATACCTACAGGCGACATCTTGTTTTCATTTCATAATATACAACAAGTTCGTGGAATCTCAAACTGTAATTGTCAGCTCCCCAAGACTCAAACCTAGTACGTAACAGATATGATTTTCGTTTCAGACTGTACATTCGCCATTGTAACCGTTTTCTCATTCAAATATTGTTAGTGGTATAAATATGAAAGAATATGCAAAATTTTATTTTTACTTTTCTGTGTAACTTTGAAAGTACATACATACACATTATGTACATTGCTATTTAACAGCTAAAAACCAAAAACAAAAGAATTATCCGTATGATAACCGACATGCATGTAATCGAAGCATTGGACTTTAATTACCATGGACAGTGAAATGCAAGGTCCATTTGCTGATAGGGGAAAAACAGAAATGTTTGAATAAAATGATGGACAGTTTGCAATATATGCCATTTTCATCCAGAAGCCATTGAGGCCAATTGTGATTCTGATTACCCTTTTATAGTACATTATAGGACATGCAATTAACAAAACCATTCGGATCTGTTGATGAATCTTCTTAAATCTGATAGAGGTATCATTGATAGATCTACCAAGGCGTCGAAAAACCGTGCTCCCATACAAGAGTAGCGGCGTTCTTGGAGGGCTGGGCAGTAACACAGCAAATGTTCCACAGATTCTATTTCCTCTTCATCTCTGCAACTTCTGCAGAAGTCATTTGTATAGATATTTTGGCCATGTTTCCAATGATTTCCTGGTTATTACCACGACGAGCACTCGGATTTGGTTTCTATCAAACGATGTTAGGATCTTCCAGCTTTTAGTGTCAATTGCGGGCCACAAGCTGCGAGTTATAGAACAACCGGAAGTGTTGTTCAGTCGGTCTTTAGCTAAGATTAATTTGACTCAAAGACGCTCTTAGCTGCATTGAAAGCTGGTAATGGTAATACATGTCTGTCAGCTTATAGTATGTCCATGAAATGAGATGATGAATAAGTGGTATAATACCAAACGAAGTGACTGAGTGGAATTTCTTCGAAAGAACCAATCATTTAAGACTTGCATCCACTCTTTTAAACTATGTACTTTTGTGTCATACGCATTTGACTAAAACATATTATGAATATATTTAGATAAAGCAATATCCATTCGAATTTATCGGTCCGTGTTCTCATAAATAAGTTTTAAAAATAGTAAAACACCTCATGTTTGTTAGAAATTATTCGATTTTTATTTGTTGCTGCATTACTTAAAATAAATAATTAGTTTCTTCTTTTTTTCTTTTGCATTTTTGTCTGTTTATATTCTAGTTTTGTAACAAATTATTTGTTTCGTATTATTTTTAGCAGGAAATTCTTTCATCGTCATATGTTTGTTAGACTTAGTATACATTATATAGTTAATCGATTTGATCGACAACAATTTTAAGCTATTCATGCATCTTCTTCTCTCGTGTTGTCTTTACAAAATGAGTATAGAAACTTAGTGGACGTTACTTTGTTTTAATCTCTAACACATACACCAATGCATTTCTAGTTTTGTTTGCTTTGTGCGGCAGCAATTTAAGGATAATTTTATCATCATCTCTCGGGCATAATTATTACTTCCTAGTCAATTAGTTTTTTTTTTTTTAAATAAGTACAAACTACAGTTAAATAACAGAGAGTAAACTTACGCAACTAAATCAAAACAAAAGAATTGATATCTCACGGGCACGGTCACTTAACATAATTATTTTATCTTTTAACATTGACAACAAAGTATGTATCATTTAAATTTCTAAAATGGGCTAATAATTGATTGCACTAAATTAACAAATTTTATTCAAGGTATATGTGTATAATTTAATTATCATAAGTGTTAATTTAAATAAATGATATACAAAAAATGTGTAAAAAAAAGTTTTCTTTATATAAAAAAAAAATAGAATTGGCAAGGATGAAGATTCTTTGTTTACGCATTTTTTTAGTACATAGTTAATCACTTTGCGTACAATTGTTATATTTAGCATTTTCGAATTAATAGAAAATGTTCGGCTAGTTTTGGTTTCAATATAAGTATTTTGTGATTAAGAGCGTATTAAGCCAAACGATTGTTTTACAGTAATATCAGATGTTAACAGGCAGGATTATAGTTAAAAAAAAAAAAAACGGAAACGAAAATGTGTTATAGTTAGCGAGAAGGCAGACGCCTTATTCATCATTCAGCCGATAGTTCATCGATTCGGCAGCGAACAGCATGTTCTACAACCTCTAAGCTGGGGTAGTCAAGCTCCTTGACAAGACACAGTGTAGCTGATAGTAGATTTGAACTCTGAAAAGGAAAGATATAGCAAGAGTCCACATAAGAATGTGTAGGTACTTAGTAGAAATAGTTCTCAGATTAGACTTTGCTAAAAGTCACTTGTGGTGGTGGGAAAAAGTATACAAAAAAATATCAAACAAATGAATTGCAGAATTGTAATAAGAGGTCAAATAGGAATGTTGATAGGGAACTACGGAAAATGCTTGCCTAGATATTATTCTTGGAAAGAACTGAGCCAAATAATCAAAAAAGCGGCCAAAGGTCGTCTGCTTACGACTATTTTCTGAGAAATGCATCTATGGCCATCTTGTACCAGCAAAGCTAATCTACGAACCAAATAACGACAACGCCTTGAGGCAAAACATTCTTCCCAACAATAAGCCTCTTCCTCGTATGAAAGATTACGATTTAAGTGAAAGATGAACTCAAGAAACCGACGAAATGTTGTTAGCAACAATAAAATTCATTACGATTGTCAACTAAGTTGTAGCTTAGTGCTCATTCCACAGTTGGCGCTAGTAAGTGCTCAATCAATTAAGGGCGAAGCGAAGTTCAGCTTCACTTCCTGATTGGGAAAAAAACAATTATGCCTTATTGTAAGAGGAATATACACTGGCGATCACTAGGATGAGGCCATTTCGATTTTCACTCTTTATACCTGTTGGAAATTTTGTACCCGGAAACTTTTACTGGTGAACAGGTACATATTTTCCCAGCAGTAAGTCATAAAATTAAAGGGGAAATAAGAAGTAACCGACGGCTGTAATTTCCCAAGATAAAACAATGAACTACTTGAAAAGCGAATAAGAAGATGCTCCACTAGGATGAGGCCATTGCGAATATTTCGTTGGAGGAGCGATCTTTTCCAAAGTTTTGTTAAGAATATTTAAAAAAGCGTTGAAAAGACCTACAATTCCATCAGAAGTTTTTGTAACAAGTTGTTGTTCTTTCAACAAAAAAAAAAATCAAATGAAAACTGGAAATTGTCAGAGGTTGTAAGCCAACTTTAGCAGATATTTTGCTACTTTCTACTATTTGACGTCTGAGAACCATTTGTCCAGCGTCCGTCGGTCGGTATAAATACGACAATCACTAACTTTGGGAAATGATTAAAAACTCTTTACCCTCAAAACAAAATGAAGATGTCCTCTTACCCCTTTATTCAAACAGTTCTGCTGCATTGTGCTGGCGACAAGTAGAATGTCAGAATTGGAATTTGTATAAGAGGCAGGTTGTTCATTTATTATTCCGCCCTTTGGTGAATTAAAGGGTAAACGATTCAACCGCGCACTCTGTGGGCTAATTCAACAAGTGGGTGTGATTCAATAAAAGAAAGCGATATTGAATGAAAGAACTCAGTAGGTATTCGAATGAATCACACGCTTCAGATTTTGCGAAGAAAAATACGACTAAAGTCCATACGACGCACGTTTCTTTATCCACTGTTAAGCAAAAGGTAAGTATCAAACAAGACCCGCTGGTTTATAACTGAAAATACATGTTTAGCGACAAACCATTTCGTGCATTAATTCGCATGCAACTATAGAACAGCATCACATATTGATGCCAATTTATAAAGCATCACCTTCAACTTACCCTATTGATGGGACGTCTATGGTAGCCAGAGTAGTGATTGAGAACCGCTGTCGACACTACACTTGCCGAGTCACTAAACCTCCCATCCGGACGCCTACTGCAAACAAACAAATATCCATCACAATCAATCAATTTATTTTTTATAATGAAATCAAATCACTAACCTTCCTGTACGCGGTCGTTCCTCACGATCTTCCCAGTCTCCATTCTCTCTGACATTGCCATTTCTATAATTGTATCGGTCTGATATTTCTCTGTCAGCAGCGCCTGCACTTCGTCGTTCCATTGGGTGACCTCTTGGCACTCCGGCGCTATTGTATTGATTGTGGTGTTGCTGATGTTCTTCCCATTCGGTTAAATCAGTCTGACTGTGCCGATAGTGTGCAGGATAGGATGGTCGATCTGACTGATAGTATTCCTATAAAAATAGGAAATACATATTCTCAGGATGCTCTTCAACAAATGTCACGGTCATGAGTGTGTATGTATTATTAATGAGAACGAATTCATCATCACCTTCATTGAATGAGTTGATATACTGGGCGGAATTGGTCCTCGTTCTCGGTATCCTCCCAGTGGACTTTCTTGGTCAGAACCCGGTGACCTCTGCTGTGTTTTTTTGTTTTATTTTTTTTAAGCAAGCAAGTTAAATGGCAATAAGTATCGTTAGATGAGTAAATATTATATTTATGAGAAGATATTTGTTAACAAAAGACATGTCAAGGAGAGTTAGGGGATAATTATTATGATGGGTTAGCTATAAATAATAATTATGCACGATTGCGTGCGTATTGATTGTTACTGGGTAATGGGATCCATTGTTGGTAATGCTAATTAGATTAGATATTGGCAACAGTGCAGAAACATGCTATACTAATAATAATTGGCAAACATTAAGGGAAACCAAAATTCATTGCGTGCAATCGAAAAATAATTCAAAAATCAGTTTTGTGGTTGTTAATTTGGTTGGAAGTGTGAAAGATTTGTACAAAAAAAAAAGAAAACAACTAACACAAAAAATTATGTTCGAGGGAATGTGATACAAACGACCAATTTTGAAGACGTAATAATTCAACAAATTATTACACAATAAAGACTCTTGCTGAAACTTAATTTAGAAATGTGAGGACTTTAGCATTCGACAGAAAAAAGTTATCTCATCAAAACGGGGGGCTACTGAACCGTCCATTGATGTAAAAAAAGCTTTAGAAAGGATGACTCGCTGTCATCTAACTTTTTAATATAATACTTGAACGAATTGTGCAAAACAATAAGATAATAGTCGCGTAAAAAAATCATGCACAAGCTGTCAATAACTAGGAACATCCAACACGGGGCGCAGTGGCTCAGTGGTTAATGTGCTGGATTACTATGCAAGGGGTCCCTGTTCGATCCCCGGAAAAACACAAATTACATCTTAAGGTTTTTTCCACCGCCCCACCCCTCGCGAAACGTCTGACAAACTGTCCTGAAAAAGCTTCTCAATTAAGCCTTTTGGAATCGGTATAAAATTGTAGTTACCTTCCAGTCGTCCCAAAAATAAAAGGTCACACAATGGTTGTGAGAAGCTATAGGCCTAGGGTTCCTATGACCTGTTGCGCCAACTAATTATTTATTTTTTTATACAACACTGTAACTTTAAGGCACGTAGTAAGAGACTGTCTACCTTGACTCTGCTACCATATCTAAAAATAGCACCTTATTAGAAATGGAACAGAGAATAAATCTTGTCAATCGCTGTTTCTTTTGGATAAGAAGGTCCAAAGGCACATAAGGGAATAAATAGGGAGATTGTATATATGCTCTAAGAATATTATAGTCAAGGGTTTCATCAAAAGCGGTTGACGATATCAATGTTTGTTTCAAGAAATACTTATTGTAAGACATAAGCTGGACCATTTTTGTGGACGGGTTTTGAAGGAAACGATTTTGAAAACATCTAGAGCGAATGGACATCAATAAATACTAACTTCGCACAAAGAGGCGAACACAAGTATAATAGTCCTGTCTTAGCCAATTTAGAGAGTGCAACTTGTGGGAATTGTTTTCAATTGTTGCGCCCCACAAGCCAGGCTGCTAATGCTCATGACCATACAGTACACTTGGCAACCGCGAGGACATCAACTTTCCAAAACTCCTTTTGTTACAGGACAAGCAAACTTTGGAACTCACTTCCTGGGGATATATTTCCAGAAGTATACAATTTGCAGCAATTTAAGTGCAGAACTAACATACATCTGCAAGCATCTCGGGGCGCTGTTGAAGCGTTCGCCTTTCCCGAGAGAAGTATTTAAAAAAAAAAAAAAATGTATAGGACTGTAGACTTCTCACAAAAACTCGTGTATAAGTTTTAATTCTGCATGCGAAGAACGATTAAATACCAGAAGAGCACCAGGTGGTGTGTCGCTCTATGTCTTTTATTGGATTTAGTTGCATTCAAAACACACAAATTCCGCTGTCAGGCAGAATGAAGCATTCAATCTGGGCGATGAAACCCAAGACTTCCGACTATCCAAGCTGAGGTCCAACAAGGCTGCTGGTCCGGATGACTTAACTGCCGAGCTTTTCAAGGCAGCAGGAGCAGGCTTGGTAGAGAGCATACACCAACTCGTCTTCAAGATTTGGTCATAGGAAACTATGCCTGATGAATGGAGCCTCAGCATTGTTTGTCCGATCCACAAGAAAGGAGACCCTCTAAACTGCGCCAACTATAGAGGTATCAGTCTCCTTAGCATCGCTTACAAGATCCTGTCTGCCGTACTGTATGAACGCCTGAATTTGATTGGACCCTATCAGTGCGGTTTTAGGCCCGGTAAGTTCACAACCGACCAAATATTCAAACTACGGCATATCCTGGAGAAAAGTCAAGAAGTCCAAATCGATACCGACCTCAATGTTTATCGACTTTAAGGCCGCATATGACAGCATTTATAGAGACGAGTTATATAGAGCGATGTCTAGTTTTGGCATCCCCGCCAAACTTGTCAGATTGTGCAGAATGCTCGTTGCTCTGAACAGGTCGGAAACAGTCTCACCGAGACATTTGATGTCGAAAATGACATTACATCAGAAATCAGGCGAAGAATTACACTTGCCAACCGCTGTTACTTTGGCCTAAAAGGGCAATTATAAGACCCTCATCATCCCAGTCCTGCTTTATGGCGCAGAATCATGGACGTTACCAAAGGCGGATGAAGATCTCCTTGGTCGCTTCGAAAGCAACATTTTTCGGGTGATTTTCAGTCCCTCCTTTGGAGGAGAAGATTTAACAGCGAATTCTACGTCACAGCGTTGCCGCAAACAAATTTTCTTAGGTGCCATTGACGGTAACCAAAGGTGCCAACTGGGTGCCACCAGCCCTTCAACGGCAGAGAGATATTTAAAAACACAAGAAACATATAATTTCGCATTAGTATCATTACGATTATTTGTGTATGAATTCGTACACACATACACGATATGTATGTTTCACTACTTGAAAAAAAAACATTCTTTTCTTTTGTTTTTTTTTAAATATTATGTATTAAAATGTATCAAGCTCATAAGGTGCCAAATGAGAACTGAAGGTGCCAAGGTGCCAATCGGACTGTAGGGTGCCAAAATGGCACAATTGTGCCACTTCGGCAATGCTGTACGAGCTGTACAGCGACATGGGAACATGGGCATGGTCAGAAAAGTACGCATCTGACCATGTAAAGTCTTCGATTCCAACCCGGAGGTACAACGCAATAGAGGAAGACCTCGCCGCAAGTGGAAGGGAACCTCAACCAACTTGGAGTGCGCAACTAGAGGCAGTTAGCTAAAGATCGCGCTAATTGGAGAGGCGTACTGGTTGAGGCCCAGATCCACCTCTGACTGTAGCGCCACCTAAGTAAGTAAGTAAGTTGCATTCATATCTGCATTCAAGAAAGAGTAAGTGTCCGTTTGGAATCACTTTGACTTGTGATTGATTTAGTGATGTGTTACATCAAGGTCCCGAAGATATCTTACGATTGTCGTCGCTGATGAATTTTTAATAAATAAAGGCATTCACTTAGTTCTTAGTTAATGTTCTATCTATCGCTGTATAGAGTTTCGGCTTAATACCTTCATTTGGATTAATAACTTCATCTGAGAGTCTAGTAATGCCCTGATTTTGTTGGTTGGTTAGGCCAATGAAGAAAGTTTCGTTGTATCCTATGGTTAAGTGCAAATTTTATTGAGCTTTTTTGTTTGTTGATTCAAATGAGAAAATCTAAAAAAAAGACTATGCAATTTAATAAAATATTAAACAAATCTACTATTTTCATAGAATTGCAGGTTAATAACGAATTTATATTCAAAATTTGAATGAATTGTGTACCAAAGAAGGTACACACGACTTTGTTTTAGTCGGAAGACCAATATCTTTGTTCAGTTCTTCCCTTGGAACTTTCAATGGTTGAGTCTTTCACTGTATTTATATGAGTGCGGTATACAATTAAAAAATTAAAAACAAAGAATAAATTGCTGCGTACAATGAATGTTCAACAATAATAATAATTAACTACATTTAGCTCATCTACACAAAGCATTCGCAACAAAAATGCATAACAAAAGAAAGGAAAAGAAAAAAATTATGAACAAAAACAATTCTTACATCATATTGCGTGTAAGACAGACGATTATCTCTAGACTGATTGTACTTTGGAGATGGCGGATGAGCCTGCTCTGGTGGTGAGTAATCCTGGTTTGTTGGTGAACGCTGTAATGTTTTGGTTTACAGATTTTATTTTAATTTTTTTTTTTTTATTGTTCA